>CH003412.1:3048987-3160961 GCA_000149265.1 Ciona savignyi | reverse complement strand
GGTAAGCATTATGTAAATTCATTTGATTTCAGATATATATATATTTATGTCCATTCCAAGTTTATTACACCAGTATAAATTTATTTTTATTAAGATGAGAGTACTATATATATATGTTTGTTTATACAATTCTGTCTGTTTAGATACGACCTGTATTTATTTATATGATAAGTAGCCTATTTTAAAATGGAAAATCGTTTTTCAGATAATCATATCCAAATATTGGCACTGGTAACCTATTTATCCTATAGAATGAAAAACCAACCGATGTTGAAATTATAGTACTGAGAGCCATACAACTACATAAATTGACAAGGGGAAAAGTGTTAGGATTTTTAAACCCAAGCTTTTCAGCAGGTAATTGCATTTAGTTCAAATGTTTTGTTTTCTCACATACATTTTAAACTTGGAACTTGAAAAAATGCATTTACTTGAAGTAAAACGTTTGTTTTACCACTTAACTGATATATTCTATTAAAATTAAGCCAAATTCATAGACTTTTCTGCAGCCCTATTTTGCATCAGTACTCTGTATTTTTAGTTTTGATGCACATCCATAGCAGTTGTATTAATTTAATTTTTAGTTATTTTGTCAAAATTTTTACAGTGGTATATGACAAAATGGATGCTGTCTCTTCCTCTCCCCTAAATGATTCCCAGCAAAAGATATTGAAAAAAATAAAAACGGAGGATGGAAATAAAAAACGGCGTTATTTTTATGCATGTAGAAACTGCTATGAACTTAAGCCAGCCATCATCACAGAGACAGGTAGGAATATTTATTCTGCACACCAAAATACTTTTGTTTATTATTTAATTAGTGCTATATGGCTGGTTAGCTGATTTGGTTACAATGCTAGCTATTTGCTGTAGTTTGTGGTACCTGAAACCTGAGGAATAAAGGATTAAAATTAAACAGTAGCAACGTCACGAAAATAGCTCTGGTAATCTGTTAGTATGCATAGGGTAATGTAATGATATCCTTGTAATATAGCCACCTTTGTTTTTCCATCAATGACAAATGTGTATATCGTATTATGTATCTTCACAACGCTATAATTCTGACCGGTTAGTCTGGTGGTTTAGTGCAGCGCCTTTCAGCTGAAAGGTTGCAGTTGCAGGTTCGAAACTGGTCGCTAGTTCGAAACTGGAGGGCAAGTCATTTAACTGACATTGCCCGAACCTATCCTATCCTAAATATAAACAAGTTAAAAGATATTGCTAATGTTTTAGTTTAATCCAATATGTTACATGTTATAGGTAACACAAACTACAAGTTACTGGTTTTCATCCAAATTGTTAGCACAGTGCCTTGACTAATTGTGTATTGCATTATAGCTTGTAAATAGCCAAGACACTATCACTACCCTGGTACAACAACCATTATGACATGAAAATAGGGCTGTAGGACTTAAACTATTAAGCTTTTTATTCACAGATGGATCCAAGCTCTGCAGTTGGTGTCGTTCTGAATCTGATTCTGATAAACTGGTACTCTCCGAATTTTCAACTTCTACACACCATGAATATGCTGTCATTCGTAAACGTATGTCAACCTCAGATGGAAATTCTCTCTGCAAGTAAGCTTTATTGGGACTGATGGAAAGCACTTTTTTTGTGCAATATTTAAACAAAAATTATTTCCACTGTTCGTGAAGTGTATTCTGTGTGGTAAACTAGGAAATTCCAATTTTACTATTGGACAGTAGAATGATGATTTATCTTATTTATTTTTAGCATTATTTGGATAAAGGCTGGCATAGTTTGTGTTAGAATATTTCAGTTTAATAATATTTAATAAAATGTAATTTCAAGTTTAATCATCCAGTATATGCAATCTGTTAAGTAACTATTTTTTATAATTGCATATTGTAAATGAAATATTTAAACAGCAATAGAGTTGGGTAAAGAAAAATTTTTAGTTGAGACTCGATTTCTAATGTTATTAAATATTTGCATCTAAAATTTAATAAACATAGAGTAGAGATACAGTGTTGTGTTCCGATTGTGATGGTTTGACTGTTTTAAATTTTAAGTGCTTACATGGGAACTATTGTGCTAATCCTGCATGTTATTAATGCTAGTCATGGTAGATTTGGTAAAGGTCGGAACATTGACTAAGAACACAAGCTTACTTCCAACCATGTTATTGTTACATTATTATTGGTGCTACTTCTCCTAATATAATCTGTTTTGACAAGTAATATAATCTGTTTTGCTAAGTGTAAAATATTTATTTAAAAGTTTTTTTTTAACTCTGAATAATAAAAACATCACTAAAGGGCACTTGACCTTTTTTGTTAATAATTGATTTCTAGGGAATGTATATTATACTTAGGCAGGCGACAGGCTAATGTCAATACTTAAAGGCCATAATTTTTATTGGCTCCTCCCTCCTTTTATTTGTCCTTAACTAGTTTCCTTTTTAAATCTAATTATGTAATTTTATTCTTTGTTAAATTCAAAGAGTTTGTTGTCCCCATAACATCAAACACACATCCAACTAAAATAATCTTGTTTTTTACAAAACCCCAAAAATAAAAATAAACCCAAAATAAAATATGAATACGAAATAAATACACTATTATCACCTAAAAACAACATAAATTAATGTGAAATTGTAATATGAATAAAGGAGATCTGGCAAAACATAATTTTATCTATTACCCCTTGCTGGCAACCCAAAAACTTAATTTCTTTGAAATTAGTGATCAGTCTAGTGGTCCATATTATAAAATGGAATGTTCCTATAAGATTTTAGTTGTGTGAGCTAATATGTATGGGATTTGTAAAAAAATTTGAGTAAATCAGGGGATTCCTAACAGACCTGAGAACATTTTTTCTTCATTTTTAAACTTTTAAGCTGATGTTGGATTTTAATAATAGTTGTTTTAACACATGGTTGACACTCTCGAGTAAATAATTTTTTTAAAATGATTATAAGCAAGCAAAATAAAAGAACCTAAATTTCTGTTAAATAACTTCAAAATAAAAAGTATTAAAAAGTTTTTTTAATTTTTTATTTTAAAATATATTTTTGTTAAAAACCTTTTAAATCATGATAAGTTACATAAGAACCAAATTTTTTGATCAAATTTGAAATAGTGTTCATCTGTATAAAAGACTGTAGTGTGTAGATTATAATTGATTGGTATTTTAAACATTTTTTTTTCTTTTTTTGGTAAATTTAGCAATTAATTTTCTTTTCATTAATTGAGTACTGTATTAATATTTTTAAAACTGTAGGATTAGGTAAGTATGGAAAACTTAAATATATATACATTTTCCTAAATGACATAAAGGGATATTGTTTTTAAAAATCACTTAGTAACCAAATATTTAGATTTATTAAAAAAACAATGAACTTATAAAAAGTGGTAAAACCAAGTCGTGGACATTAATTGAACCAATGTTGTTCTACATATCCCCTAAACAACATTTTCTCAGGGATTGGAACAGCCTGAACTTGAAATCATGTAAGAGAGGCACAGATTGTCAATTTGCCCATGGACCTAAAGAACTTGAAGTTTGGAAGTTGGAAGTCGGCACATTTCCAATTTCAATTGGACAATTGATCAAATTCTTTGATAACCACAACGGTATGCAAAAGTGTGCTTGTATTTCTTATCGAAATAATACATGGACTAACATACATTATTTGATAATTATGCTCTATTACTATTTCACAGAATGATTTTATCAAATTAGTGATTGGTATATTTAACACATTTAGTTAGACAATTCTGCATTTTTGATCAACAATTACCTACTCAGAAATTAGTTGTTTTGATACAATGGTACCTTCTACCTCTACTGACGCTATTTTTAGAAATCAGATGACAAAATTATGCTCGCTTATGCTCTATATAATTGTTTTGTTGGGATATTCCAATTCACAGCCATGCCTCATATTTAAAGAGCAAAAATCATTTTGTTGATCAGAATATTTATGTGTTTCAATTTTAGTTCACCACTTGGCCGGTGTATTCCACTGTTCTCTGTGCAACATGAATTGCGAAACGGGTCATATGTTTTCAAGTCATTGTGATGGCTGGAGCCATCGTAGGGCTGTAATCTCTGATGACAATACAAAGGGGGAATTTCGAAATCATCCTTTGAATGACAAATCAATTTGTCATATTAGGTAAGTTGATTAAAATAAAGCTGAAAGGCAACACTAAAAGGGAAAAAGATGTACGGTCGTGTGGCCAAATGGTTAACGCAACCGATACATATACCGACTCGTATACAAAAACCGTCCGAGTAACGAGCCCACCATGGTTTCGAAACCTGGCTTGGTAAAAAAAAAACTTAAAAAAAGGGGAAAAAAATGAAAGCAGGAAATGAGCGAACTGCCCACTAAATCTATGGAAACTAATTCTAACCCGGCCCAAAACACTTATCTCAACCCTGGAACTAACTTTATTTGCAAACCCAACCTTAACAATAATCCCAACAACCTTTTTTTTATATTTTAGTGTGTAGTTTTCCTCCTTTCCTTCTCTGCTTTTCTCTTTCCCTATGTTTCTCATAGGGTTGGATTAAGTTTCTTGTTATGACATTGTGATCATTGTGACTGTATGTTGTTGTCTATCATCAGCTTTGAATGTAAAATTTTTTAAAATATTTAATACTACATTGTTTTCATACCATATTCGGATAAATGGGGAAATTTAATAAACAGGTTCTTAAAATCACAGTGAATTAAAAGAGATAAATTGAAATATATGCAATTCCTCATTTTTTATTCCTATGGTATTTTACCAAAATTTTACCACCGCTGTGACTTTGGCAACACAGACACTGTGACTGTGACAAGCCACACAACGAAGAAGAATTGGAGAAAATGAAACAGAGGATAAAACTTAATACCCAGCGATTAGTGTGAGTTTTTAAAAACTTCCCTTTTAACTATGACCTTTCTGTGGAGTTTAAGAACCATACACTACTAAGAAATTGATGTAAACTGGTTGTTACGTTAGGGGGGTGGGCATAAGTAGTAGGACTATCTTCAAGGTGGAGGTCATTTTTGATATGACGGTAAATTATTATTTAATTATTATTTTTTTTTATTTAAAGCATAAAATTAAGTTTGTTACAATGCCTTTAAATTTTGTTTACCAAAATTTTGTAATAAGTTTTAAAGCTTAGTCGAAATTTTAAATATTTTAAACCAACATTTTTAAAAACCGAATTTAATTTTTCTGATGTCATAATTTTTACATCAATACATTAGATCTTATCAGTTTACAACTAACTTACTCAGTTCACAATTAACTTAACTTTTGCATCTGTTCAAAACTGTAGGTGGGCAAGAGAAAGAGGGCTGATGTCGTTTGTACACCAAATAAATGAAGAATATTCCAAAGCCTCATCAGTGGCAACAGTGGTAATTTGATCATTAATTTTGTTTTAGAAAACTATAACAAATTCTATATTATTTTGGATATCTATAGGCTACCCATTTTAGGGCAGGGTGGAAATTTTGGGTGTAATAAAATTGTCTGATTTCACAGATGTGCGATAATTTGAAAGACGTTTCTTGGGAATTGAATACTTCTGCCAGCATAACGTGCAAGAAAATAGATACTGTGACATGGACCTTAACTATCAATTGCATAGACGCCCAGGTGGGTGGCGTCATTGTTTCCTTTGTCATTGTGATTAGTTAGAAAAAAGGAAATGACACTGACTTCCTTTTGCTCATTTGTTGCTGTAGGAAATGTATTGTAGATCTTATAATTCTTTTAAGTTATGGTTATGCATGAAGTCACTGACATAAACAAGTTCTTGGTGTCACATATATGAGTATTTTGTACAAATACTTTCACCCTTTACTCATTTTAAGTGTATAGATAAAGTAATTGAAGAAGCGTCTGAGAAAGAAAACATCATATGGTTGTTGTATATTGCTACAAGAACCATTTTAGTTGTTTAAATAAAACTTTGGAAAATAAATTCTGCGGTATGAGATAAAATTGTGTATATTTTATTCCTGTAGGTTGTACAATGGGTGCTGTAAAATTAGTAATACTAGCCTGTTCTTATGGTTGAGTTGTTTAATATTCCTTTTTTACAAACTTTTTTTTATTGGATCTAAGCTTTGGTCACAGCTTGTCTGTTGACCTAAACGCGCAGAAAAAGGATATTAAAATCAAAACACCTTATGGCAATATTTAAATAAATTATTATAGTATGGCTATAACACAATTTGTTTGTGTATTAAATACTATGGATAAAGTTATATTATTACAAACCAAAACTCTAGGTTTATTCAAATCACCTTCCCTAAGAATTGAATTTTTAACCAAATCTTTTTATTTAGAAATTGAACCATGTGGCAATATATTCTCCGGACATGACTACTTTGTTTAAAGTTCGTGCTATCCGGGGAAAAAAGAAAACAGAATATGTTGACCACATAGACTATGAAGCATCAAACCAATTTGAAAAATTCAACCTGAACAATGGAAAGGCTAAATTTAAGGTTTTACTTTGCATAACTGTATTTTCCTTCAAAGTGTAAAACCTGCTTTTAAAACAAGCCATCTTAAACAAATAGTTTATATCTGAAGTCTTTGTAAATCCTTTTTACAAAAAAACTTTAGGTATTACTTCTTGTAAGTTTTTAAATCCCAGAAAATGCTGTAATATACTACAAGACGTTTACCTCTTTTTAAGCACTAATCTTTAAAACACCTGACTCTCTTTTCAATATTCACTGCAGAAAGTTTTAGTTGAGCAAACATCACAGCTTTTTATTTTTAATCACTAGGTTCAATTTAAGCCGAACTCGCTTGGTTACTATCAAGCTTCATTGTTAGTGGAGATGCGTGACTCAAGGCGGCCAGTACTTCGCATCCAATTCTCGGTCACTGTTCTGTCTGACACCGATTACAGCGCTGCGCTTCAGTCTGATTCCACTTGCAAACAACAGGAAAAAACTAGTTGGGAACGCAGCAGGTGAGAATTGCCATAATGGACTCTAGTTTATGACTCTAGTTTCTATTGGTTAAATGAAATGATTTGTCTTGTAATTATACTTTGGGTTACCTGGCGAAATATTTTAGGTTATTTAAACGCAGTGTAATAGTTCGTAACCCGACTTTGGCGGCATTTAATATATAGACCATTGTCAGGTTCTTACCATTTAACCTTTATCACCTTAGATAAATCCAATCAGTCGTAAGTATGCATTGACTACATGCATCGCTAAATTTAGTTAAAATTAATGAGTAAAATAATAGGCTTTATCCAAAATGTCAATATTTAGTTATTTTTTTATATTTGTTTGTCTAATAATTGGAGTTCCTATTTGTATTTTACAACCATTGCGCAATAGCTACCTTCTTTCTCTCCAATATTGCACCATTATTGCATAATTTGTTACTCAATTCACGCTATTTAAGCACATGCATTTTACATTTCATCCAGTTTAACATGGTTTTTCACACACTTACGCCAGATCATATTACATATATCTGGTTAGAAACACCACACCAACCAGTGTTTTTAATTTAAGGGAGATCATTCGTGTCAGCAATGAATTTCTCTCAGACCTAGAGAAGAAGGTGCTTGTGAAGTACAAGTCACCAGATGTTGCGCAATCCAACAGCGGTTTGTCCGAAGATATGATCGGTTCCCTTACAGCCACCAACTATGTGACGGAAATGCACTCATTTCTATACAGGGAGGAGAAGGAAAGATCAAATGTTTTATCAAAGTTGGTTATTTTTTTGCAGTTTGAATCTATTGTTGTAAGTCAAGGAAAGAGCACAACACTTACATCTCGATAAATTCATTGAACCATTATATGCATTTGCATTGCCCTTCCATTCTTGTTACTAACATTTAAAATAAACACTTTTTGTTCGACTTGCAAACAAATATGTTCATATCTGGAACTAAAAAAAACAATGGTGATTATTAACAACTTTGGGACAATCGGGTGCAACATATATTTACTTTATTTATTTTTCCTTTTCAATTTTAATTTGGCTATTTAAATTAACAATAGGTACTACATGGATCAAAAATGCCAGACATAAAAGCATGCCATGATATACTTTGTCCGTAGCTTAGTGTTTAGTGCTTTGCCTTTTAGTCGAAAGGTCACAAGTTCAAAACTGGTAACTAGCTAGTCTGTGGTGTACTCAGGCAAAGTACTTTGTGGACATTACCTAATCTGGACTAATGGGTTATTCTAAAACTAAAAGAACAAATTAATCACATACTACACAATACTCTAATCTAATAATTATCTTTGCATATTCGTGAGGTAATTTATTAATTTCCTGTGGGATAACTTTCTATTTATGAACATAAAATTTGAATTTCCATCCTAAATTTAATACATTTATTATTACAAAATATTTTGCCTTTTATTTGGCTGTTTTAAGAGTTTTATCACATCTTGCATGAAAGTTAACTTGTTGTTAAATGAACAGCAATATACATTTACCATTTTATACTTTTTGTTTTTTTTTACTTTATATTTAATAATATTTTATACTTAACAACTTTTTTAGGTGCAACATGAAATGCTATGTCGCAGCGACGAAAAATTACATGTCTGAGAAAAAAGGATTGTGTAATAGTCAACCAGATGAGCTTTTTGGAATATTCGAGATGCCAATTAATTTGAACAGAGATACCAATGAAGGATTATTGATGCTTGAAAGCTGTGATAAAGTTAGTCCAAATTTATTTCTTCAAAATATTACTGGGATTGCAAAAATATATACTGATACTTGTGATTGTAATACTCTACATGTCAAGTGGAATTGTGTTATTTCTAATACAAATTTATCTATTGCCCGTTGTTTTAGCAGTGTGTGTACAATTCACCGCTGTTACCTGAAAAAGCCATTGTAACTTTTGTATGTAATTTGCTGGAAATGTAAAAAAAAGTATTTGCAGCCGTTAATATCTTGGTTTATAACTAATTTTTTTGTTTTTATTATTAATAATTGATCAGTATCTTTTGGAACTATATTTTTGTTTTAGTTTCCACACTTCCATGAGTCTATATTTGTGCTTTAAAAACTTAATTTTATCCATGTGCTGTAGGTACATGCTGCAATTGATGATGGCCGGTTGGGAAGTCCTGTATTTGAACTTAAATTGGAAGAAACCTTTATGGACCATGCTATCCTTCTCTTTAATTCCCGGTAAAATTTGTTTTTTTCTGTTTAAAGTTTTACTTATCAGCCACTATGGCATAAAGAAATTTATATTCAAAGAATTAAGGTATGGATTTTTCAGAGGAAACAAACAATTATGTAATTTTATATCAATATTTACAAGTTTTACATAACACTTTGGTATTCTACGAAACTGTGAAGTTCTGTGCATTCAAACCAACTTTGTATATTTGCAACTAGTTTTACAAGAATCATCTAATTTTTAAATAGAATTGTAATATACAAAGATTGTGAATATTATTGTTGCCATGATTCTGGTGATGGTTTCTTTAATTATGCATAGAATAGGATAAGATATTTATGTAAATTGAAAAACACAATTGGTGTAACACACAGTCAATCGTCAGATCACCTTGCTATTGCATTGTGTTGTGTATGATTCTGACTATACTTCAATTTTGTCAATTAACTTGGCCATCAATCCACTTGGTTAAAGGCAATTCTCGTTAAGTGCCTTGCCCAAGGACACAAGTGTCTAGCTAGCAACCAGTTTCGAACCTGCAACCCTTCTGCTGAAAGGCGATGCAATTACCCACCAAGCCAATCGGTCAGACTAAAATATTGCTTTGTGTTTTACAATAAAGTCACAACAAGCCTTGTTTCCTTTAAAAAACGAAATCTAAAAGCCAACATTTGATTACTTTTTAGCTGCGTAGAAGAGTGGAAATTAACGACTGGGAAAGTTTACCAACTTGAGGTTCAGTTCCAACTGAGCAGAGACCGATTCTGTATATGCCACCAAGCTCTAGATCTGCTTGAAGATCATCAGCTGCAGTTAGTTTGCCCAACAAGTTTTTATCACTTTCGGGATCCAACAATTGGATCCTATGAAAAACTGGATAATGACCAGGTACAGGAATAATTTTCAATCTTTTTGAAACTTCATAAGTAAGTATAAATAGCTGACTCACCGAAATCGAAATCATATTTAGGTATGTTTAGTGTGATTTCCTAATTTACAATGTTGTGTTATTTTAAATTCCATTTCTGCTACAGAAACTTTTTAGTTTCTACCAAAAATTTTTAGTTTCTAGAAATCATATTTAGGTATTTTAAATTTCATTTTCTAAAGTTAACTTTTTAGTTTTTTCGACAGTTTCTACCAAGTTTGCTTTTAACCACATTTCAATCTAAAACACCCTTTGATATTTTTCTTACAGCTAAAAGTGCTTAATGCAGTACTTGAGAAGCCTAGTCGAGAAACTGTGTTCCCTCTTCTTGTTGTTATCGGTCCATTTGGTACGGGAAAAACTTATACCATGACAGAATGCATACAGTACATCTTAAAACATGATCCTAAAGCCAAGATTCTAATTTGTACTCATACCAACAGGCAAGTGCTTACTTGTATTGTATTAAAATTCTACAGTGTTTTGTAAAACACATTACTTAATTTATAGTTATTTCAAAAAACACATCGAAGTCACTATTACACTGCAAATTATTGTTCTTGTTTTATTTTTAACAGTGGGTATTTTAATCTTATTCTTTTTTTATATTCGGTTTCCCCTTTGCTTACACTTTTGTAATCACACAGTGCTGCTGATCTGTATATAGAGAACAACCAGGATAATCCCAATTGGAACAGCAGCACTGTACTTCGGGTGTTATACCATCGCCGTTCCCCACAAACTGTACCGGAGGTACTTACTTGACAGAGTTTAATTTATTATAATTTTGTTTTTCTATGTTTACATTGTAATACCCCTTGGAAGGTAAGTGCCTATTGTCAATACATAGCAGGGAACCAATCTGGTTTATCTCGAAAGTCCTGCAAACTGGAAGTTTTCTAAGCATGTATCGTGTTTTTTTTTAAAAAAGTTTACAATAAAATTAAAATTGTTTGCTTAATAAAATGTATTCTATAGAGTGTCCGTGAATGTTGCTTGCCAGACATAACAGGGAGAGGTTTCCGCTATCCTAAAGCTGAGGAAGTTATAAAGAAAAAGATAGTGATTGCCACATTTTCCACCGCCATTTATCTTGGTTTAAAAGAAACAGGACTTAAAGGCATTTTCACTCATGTTTTCTTGGATGAAGCTGGCCAGGTAATGACTTTTTGTTTGTGCAGTATGTCATGTGGTCTACTTTTACAACATTGCGTCATTTTTCCCTGTAGTGTGGCAATGAACATTGTTTTTATAGTATTCTTTAGATAATTGACTTGACTGACTTGGTTTCTGCTGAGGAACTTTATTGCAAAAACTCCCTAATAACCTCCCTGTTTAAGTTTTGTTATTTTACCCTTGTGTAACTGCTAATAATAATTAGAATAATATTATTACATAATTTTATTATACATTGTGGTCTTTCACGCTTTATAAATATTATTCTATGATGATCTGGATGGCTGACATCCAAGAATAATCAACTTACCATAAATCTAAAAATCCTGAGGAAAAAATAATTACAATATGTTTATGCTCTTTAACATTGTAACAATGAAATAATTGTATTCCTGACAGTATTTATCCGTTAAAACTATTGTTGTACAAATTAGGCATTTGTTTGCAGGTCATGGAGCCAGAAGTAATTATTCCACTTACTTTGGTTTTAAACAACCAAAGCAAAGTTGTAATTGCCGGCGACCACAAGCAGATTTGTGAAAAGGTCAGTGAAATTTCAATAACTGTGTTTGTTCACCTTCTTTTTCCCCACAGGCTTGTCAAGTTATAATTGAATGCCACACACTATAATGGCTATAACAACTGGACTGTGTACATAGTAATTTAATAAAAAACTGTGACTAAATCTTAGGGTTTTCTAAATTAAAAAAGAACGTATCCATTAGACATTGTGTGTTTAAAATCAAACATGGAATGGTTTTATTATTTAAAGCCACAAAGATAGTTAAAAAAAAGATTAGGCAATCAACGCTGCCGAAAAAATGTTATATCTTCTAGTTTCTTTGGGTGTTAAGTTTATGCAAGCCAAAATTTACTTCAAACATCTTCTTCAACAGTTTAAAAAGTGTTAACTAAATCTTTTGTGTCTCTAGATTTATAGTAAGCCGAATGGTTCTGATGCAAGCTACACTTTGCTCGACCGCTTGTATAACAAGTACAAGGGTATAACTGAGCCAGAACAAACCCCTTTGCAAGGATTCGTTTACTTGAGAAACAACTACAGGTGATAAAATCAAGTTTCAGTCTTGTCTGCACAATTCTATTGCGATTGAAGTTTTAGCACAAGGATTTACTGATATTCATTACACTGCCAGCAGACTATTTAACAATGGAATTTTTGACTGTATAGTTTTCAATACTGTTATATGATGTGGTTTTTAAATGCATGATTTTATTGTGACTAAATAACTCATGTACATTAGTTCAAAGTTAGGGATATATATTGCATCCTTGATAACTCATTTATCATTGAAACTCTTTTGAGAAAATAATTACCATTTAAATCTCTTATCCTCAAGATTTAAACCTGAAGTGATTGTAACAACATGTAAATTGCATTCTCCCACATCATTTCAAGTTAAAATTCGTGGTTTATATAAACCTGATTTAAATGGGCTTATTTTACTTTAGGTGTGTTGCTCCAATTTTGAAATTGATATCAAATACTTTTTACAAAGAGGGGATATTAAATTGTTGCTGTCGAAAAACTACACCTTTTGGTTTAAAACCAATTCAATTTCACCATGTTACAGGTAAAGTCTAAGTTACATATATAAAAACTAACAAATTATTATTGCGCAAATGGATAGCCCTTTAATAGAATGCTTTAGACCCATTTTCTCATTTTTACAAAAATCATAGAGTTAATTTGAATATTGGAATCATTTTCTAAGTTTGAAATTATATAATTTTTTTGTATATATTATAAACTACAGGAAAATGTGAGCAAAATGCTAGTTCTAGTGGATACTACAACCTGGCCGAGGCAGAAAAGGCAGTTGAGGTTGTTTCAGATCTTGTCCAGCGTTTTTCTATTGTGCAAACAGACATAATTGTTCTCTCTCTCTATGCTGAGCAGGTGGGTTGCTTTATAAGCATGTGGATAATATTTCACTTGTGAGGACATTTTGTTTATGAACCAAACAGTACTTTAGATTTAAATTTATGAACCAAACGGTACTTTAGATTAAAGTTTATGAACCAAACGGTACTTTAGATTAAAGTTTATAAACCAAACGGTACTTTAGATTAAAGTTTATGACCCAAACTGTACTTTAGATTAAAGTTAATGAACCAAACGGTACTTTAGATTAAAGTTTATGAACCAAACGGTACTTTAGATTAAAGTTTATAAACCAAACGGTACTTTAGATTAAAGTTTATGAACCAAACTGTACTTTAGATTAAAGTTAATGAACCAAACGGTACTTTAGATTAAAGTTTATGAACCAAACGGTACTTTAAATTACAGTTTATGAACCAAACTGTACTTTAAATTAAAGTTTATGAACCAAACGGTACTTTAGATTAAAGTTTATGAACCAAACGGTACTTTAGATTAAAGTTTATGAACCAAACGGTACTTTAGATTAAAGTTTATGAACCAAACGGTACTTTAAATTAAAGTTTATAAACCAAATGGTACTTTTAATTAAAGTTATTGAACCAAATGGTACTTTAGATTAAAGTTTATAAACCAAACGGTACTTTAGATTAAAGTTTATGAACCAAACGGTACTTTAGATTAAAGTTTATAAACCAAACTGTACTTTAGATTAAGGTTTATGAACCAAACTGTACTTTAGATTAAAGTTAATGAACCAAACGGTACTTTAAATTAAAGTTTATGAACCAAACTGTACTTTAAATTAAAGTTTATGAACCAAACGGTACTTTAGATTAAAGTTTATGAACCAAACGGTACCTTAGATTAAAGTTTATGAACCAAACAGTACTTTAAATTAAAGTTTATGAACCAAACGGTACTTTAGATTAAAGTTTATGAACCAAACTGTACTTTAAATTAAAGTTTATAACCCAAACGGTACTTTAGATTAAAGTTTATGAACCAAACGGTACTTTACTTTAGATTAAAGTTAATGAACCAAACTGTACTTTAAATTAAAGTTTATAACCCAAACGGTACTTTAGATTAAAGTTTATGAACCAAACGGTACTTTAGATTAAAGTTTATGAACCAAACGGTACTTTAGATTAAAGTTTATAAACCAAAACGGTACTTTAGATTCAAGTGATTCGACATAAGATGCGAAGCAAAAGGATGAGGGATGTGAAGGTGGATCGAGTTCGATCTATTCAAGGTTTTTTATTTGTGCTTCTTCTTTGCAGGGTGGTAGTTTAGTTTCAAAGCAGTCAACCTTCGGGTGAAAGGTTGCGAAATTAAACGATTAGCATGGTTTAGGGAACTCAATAGACATTGTTTTAATTAAAAAAAATGAAAACACTAGGATCGCATATTTATATGCAATCCACTGTAATGGCTGAACTTTCACTGTAATGACTATACTTTGGAGTTCCCTTTCCCACCTTTGGCGATAAGCATTCAATAATAAATAGCATAAAACTTCATTGCATTTTAACAAGAATATGCTTTCACAAGTTCACTTGATTAAATCTTGATTAAACGGTTTATTCTGATAGCACATTATTTAATTGATATAAAATGTAAAAAATCTTGACACACTCCTGATGTTTGTCGGTATTTTTTTTAATTTGTGAGCTTAGAAGTTGGAATTATCTAGTTATCTATATTTACTGAACCTAATTTTCCAAACCTTTTTTTTCAATTTGTGAGCTTAGAAGTTGGAATTATCCAGTTATCTATATTTACTGAACCTAATTTTGCAAACCTTTGGAATTATCTAGGTCGAGAATACAGAGTGGTGGTTTTGAGCACCGTTCATCGACGGATGTCAAAACATGATAAAATCGGCTCAAAATTTGGACTGTTTTCGGATGTTAATCTTCTCAACACTGCGATAACGAGATGTGAAATCGCATTTATCGCTATTGGCGATGCCATCTCTCTGTGTTCTATGGGAAAATGTCAACCAAAGTGGAGAAGTATAATCCAGGTTTGTACAACTAAATTCACAATTGATACAACTATTCTTTCTTTTAAAAAATTAGAAACAAAAACCTTTAAACACACCCTTAAAATGAAAGTAAATTTTCTCACTTACTATGAGCTTAAACATCAATCAGGAGTGTGGGAGTCAGAAAGTCATCTATCCACGAAACTTGAGATGGGAAATGATAGAACATCAAGTTGCTTTCTTTGTCCACACTTAACCCAGAAGCAGCTTCCTTTGTCCCTGCCCCCTCAGGCAGAAGACCCACGATCATGGTAGGTTTTTTACTTTTATTTTATCGTCAGTATTGAAACGATGGCTAAAAACCAGAAACAGCTTTGTTTAATTTTCATTTCAGCCAAAATTGGTATGACTATTATTTAGCATTTATATTAAAAAAGAGTTCAACATTATTGTAATAAAGCTTATTATGAACAAAATTGTACAAACAGTGGCAGTATCTTTAGGGACATCCTTATCTAAATAAGTATTGATTTTCAATTGAAAAAAATAAAAATTTCCTATTTAAATGAAATTCGCATTATGATTCTTGAATGTACACTGTCGTAAATTCACCTGATGCCATGCATTTACCATACATGAAGTCTGGCATTGAGCACACAAAAAGTAAATTAATAACAAAACACAATTAAACTATATTGTTTAGAGAACCAATGTGGAGGAGGAAACTAAACCAAGAAATTCAGAAGAATCAGATGAGGAATCAGATTCTGAGGTGTTTTGGCCTGTTTTTAAACAATAGGAATTTCATGTTTCCGCGTAAGTGGAAGAATGCAATGGACGTTAACACATTGGTTATCCTCAGATCAGCTTGCACTCACAGTCTGGTTACCAGAGCTATTGCAATGTGTTGTGTATGATTCAGAACTAAGTTTAGGCAATGTCTATTCAGAGCCTTGCCAAAGGCCACAACCGACTAGAAAGCGACCAGTTTCTAACCTGCAATCCTTCGGCTGAAAGATGACGCACTAAACCATAAAGCCAATCAGTCCCACTAGATTGTTGGCATACATTAACACTTTAATATTTCAATTCCAATCAGGAAAAAAATAAAAAAATAAATTTCCCTTATTCCAATCATACTATCCTGTTTTATCAAGCGATAGATTTTTTAACAAACATATTGTGAAATAATCAGTAAATCCTGTAGGAGTCCAACCAGTACGATGACATACTGGACGACATGCTTCATGAACACATGGGGGTGCATCCACAAGAAATGTTCATTGATGTCGACAACAGAGAAATGGATTCCACGGAGAGGATTGATGATGAACATCCCACCAGCAATAATAGAGAGGAATTGTAAGTGCACAGATAGACATGTTTTATAAGTACAATGATATTTGATTATACTTAATTTGACCACCTTGGGACCAGACCATTTTGTTCATATTATTGAAATGGACATTAAAACCGAAGTCGCCATAACCGCGCCTAAACCCAAACCGTAAGCCACATGAAGGTTAAATACAGTTAAATTGATTGTGTTTGATTATATATTTTAATTGTATTGTATAAGTTCAACTACTTTAGACAGAAATTTTATTGTGTATGCATAAATTGCACAAATTTCTGTCTACAGAGGTATTCTTTATGAACTCTAAAATCTTTCCCGTGTTTTTTGACCACAATATTTCCAGCACTTGGGATGGAAAAAAGAAGGAGACAATTCATCCTCAGTACACACTGCAGCATCTGCATAACTTGCAGGAAGACCAACAGGATGTTTACAAGCGATGTTCGATCCATTTTATCTCCTGGTGCGAGGCTGAAGCAACTGTGCTTGAGCCAAATGATGAGATACGCATCATACACATCTCAACCAAACGTAAACTTGGCCAAGCATTTGAAAATGACGAAGTTTTGGTTGAAGTATATGTAAGTTTAACATAAAGCTATTTATGAGTCTTTCGTTTGACCTTTCTTTTAGCTTAAAATCTAATATAGTTTAAGTAACAATATTTTAGGATTTTTTGTCTACTGAATTTAAATTTTTACCTGTCAATTTAGTGAGGCCACAAATGTATATCAAAGCAATAACGTTATATATTTATGTTTATATTGTCCCGTTGTATCGTTATGAGCACTTCCTCCACCATTAAAAAACACAGGTTTTTCAAAGGTATATAACTTCACTCTAAATTTCTTTGAAGCAATATGAACAAATTCCTTGCATAAACAGTCATTGCGTAATTATTTGCATATATGAATATTTAGTTATTTAAACAATGTGTTGTTCATACAGCCACCCACGGAACCTGATCAAAAAGTATTTCATGGATATGTTGTTGGAATTCTCAAACGGTAATTTTAAGTCATAGTATAAACCAGAAAAAAACAACTTTACTTCAGATTGTTAGAATGGTTTTTAACAAGATTTTTTTTTGGCTTTAAATCCTGTTGGTTAAAAACATTTTAAGGCATTTTTACAGCCATTCCCAGTGCCTATTAAGTTGTACACGCATTATATAAGGGAGCTATATGGTTAGCTCATATAGCAGCATGTCCCTTTATCAGCTGAGAGATAGTGGTATCAAAACCACTCACTAGCTTCCAATTTATCGCGACTGTGCAACATTAAGATTTAATCAATTATTGCAGCTCTGATCTTGTGCGTTCATGGCTTGATACACATTTGCAAGCTTTGCTTATCCAACAAATCAAATGCTGAATGCAACTTGACTGTGGTTACAATGTTGAAAACAATTACATCTTTTATGTGGTAATTAATTTTTTTATCATAGGTTCAGAGAATTGGAGAGCATGCGATTTGTTTGCTTTCCTGACCGAACCAACTGCCTATCAATGGTGCCAGTCAAAAACAAAATAACCAAATTCGCCATTGTCAAACCAAAGAATCTAAAACAATCAGAACACAGGATTCCCATTTATTCTTCAGTAAAAGACCTAGGTATGATCAGAGAATACAATATATATATATATAAATACGAAGTATACTTCTACTAAAAAGTTGGTCATAGATACCAGAAAATTCCAGATCTTATTCCTAACCCTAAGCATGTTTTTTAGTTTGTAAACTAACCACTAACTGGAGCGATTCCATCTCTGGGCTTTACAAATATCATGTTTATCAATTGACAAATATTATGTTAATCATATTTAACAACTTTAACTAAGAGGGTTGTTTAAAATTGAATTCATTAAATAATGCACCCTGCAGTCAGCAGAGTGGTTGTGGAATCAAAACCAGTCACTAGCTTAATGGTAACGGTTTTGTCTTTGGGCAACTTATTTAACAAAACCTCGATGGATCAATGAGTTTAACTAAAATAGTAGCAACATTCGTATTATATATATCACATAATAGCTTCCTTCATCAACCTAATGGAAAGCAGAAAGTATTCTATTGCTTGTGTGCTCTTCCGTTTCCATCTACCAGATGAATCATGAATATCCTTTTCTATTTTATATTTAGGCAAGAAGGTTCATTATGAGAAGGTTGATCCTGATTCATATATAAACCGAAAGTTGTTTGTTGTGCGCTTTTACAAGTGGAACAAGTTTAGCTACTATCCACTTGGTTTTGTTGAACATGTTATTGACTTTGAGGACCAGCACAAATATTACAAGATAACATGCAATGTCCCAGGTCCTTACAGGTAAGTTTTTATGTTGCTTATTGTTTAGTGTCAAATAATTTCCTGCATGTTTATATTAACATGATCATAATACAGGGGTTTGTTGTTGGCTGTCAACATCTGCTAATACTATTCAATGTATTATTGGAATATACATTTATTAACTCACTGTTAACAAATAATGCGACATTCATGTATATTTAAATGGGTACTACTTATGTACTGTGCTATTTCTACCTTAAAATTGGTGCTGCTAGATGTGGTGTTGTATAAATGTGGTATTTTGATGATGTACTGTTTGACATTTTTCATACCGTGTTATGATAATGTAGGCTAACTGAAAATATAATTACAATGGATTTTAAACATTGTTCTAATGAACAAATCATATTAAGATTCTTCAGAAATAACCAACTTTTTTTTGTATTGTTAGGGATGTCCAAATTTTGGTGTCTAGAATTATTCTGGAATCAATAATTTTAAATCAAAAATTTCGAACCGCTGGTGATATACTTAAATAACAAGCAGAAAAACATTTTAATACCAATTTAATTACAATAACTAATATTACTACTAGGTTTGAGAAAAATAATTTTCATTGAAATCATTATCATCGTTAAGTGAAAAACAAATTCTGTCACTTTTAGAATAAAAGTATATAAATATAATGCGTTTCCTACCACTCTAAGCACTTTTGTTGTTTTGGATTTGTGAAGAATTTATTTGGTTTCGCAATTGGATTTAATTTAGTTTTTTTATATGCAACCAATAAATTTAAAGGCTGTATTTTTAGGACTGCACTTGAAAAGGAATGTGAAAAATTGCATAAAAACACTGACAATCGTCGTGATTTAACCAACCTGTTTGTTTTCACAATTGATCCTGAAGGATCAAAGGACCTGGATGATGCTATGAGTATTGAAAAATGCAAGAAACATGAAAATTGCTGGAAAGTATGCCACTTTTATTTTCTCTTAATTTTTAAACATTAATGCTCTTGCCATTTGTTTTATCCTGGATAATTAATCAATTCATATTTAGATTTAAAAGTATTAATTTATTAGACATTCTAAGAATAGAATGTTAAAATGTCACCAATATTATTCTTAATTTTAATTCAGTATATCAAAACCCACTGTATAATCACTTAAATTTAAAAATGCCTGAATAATCGCAACATATAACATCAGACGATTTCCATTTAAGGTTGGAATTCATATTGCGGATGTGGCATCCATTCTGCCAGAAGGCAATAATATAGATGAGGAAGCACTGAAAAGAGCTACCACTTTTTATGCTGGCCGTAAGTTAACACTCCTAGGAATTTACTATTTTGTTGCAGACTTTATGCCCCATATCGAAAGTCAGTGTATGATAAAATATTAGTTGCCACATATTCATGGTTTAGGTATTCTAGAGTGTATAGATATTAATGTAAACCCAAATACTTCTATCTAACATATACAAGTGCAACTAACAAGCCAGATACTTGAATAGTCTAAAAAACCTTGTAATTATCTATGCATATTATAAGATTCTTAAATTTTGCAATTTACCCAATCTTAGAAATCTTGCCTAGGTGTTTATCAAACATGCACAGTAGGAATAGGATATTCATGTTTATCCCCGTGAATATGAAAACCAAGGGGCTTAATACACGGGCAATCATCAGATCACCTCGCGCCCACCATCCAGTTACCAGAGCAATTGCAGTGTGTTGTGTATGATAGATACATTTCTTTAATTTGGTAAAACCCCATTAATGCGCTGGGTTCAGGCAATGTCTGTAAAGTGCCTTGCTTAAGAACACAACCGATTTAGCTAGAAAGCAGTTTTTTACCTGGAACCTTTCGATTGAAAGGCGACGCACTTAACCGCCCGATTAACCGGCCTGACTAAGAAAGTAATAGGCCATTCTAGTGGTTTTCTTCGCAGAGACTTAACCAGCCCTCTAATCAACATAAATAGTTAGTATATATTAAGAAATGTCATACATGTGTTAACCACCACAATTTGTAAAACCCATATTCACTGAACTATGTATATTTCTGCATGCACAAACAATTAAAATCCTTAAATTAGCATATCTAAATTTTCTCTGTTAGAACATTTTAAATATAAAGTCCAAAGATCCAGTAAGAACAAACAAGCCAAAAGGCTGAACACTACTTAAATGGTACACTCTCCATAACATTACTCCCCATGACATTTTGTATACCTTCGGGTTAGAATGAATCGCACCCAATACCTACATTTCCCTCCATAGAAAACCGTAGACACACCAGCCCCATGTTACCAGCTGCATTGATATCAAAGTGCAGTATCTTGCCTGATGGTGACACGCATCTTACTATCTCAATGTTTCTGCACTCTTCCAAGCCACCCAATCCTACTGTTGCTAATGTTGAAGGTAATTACCAGTAGCTTATGTTTTATTTTTTTAAAGTATAAACTTCTCATTAATATAGGTATTTTATTAATGCCATTTTTCTGACATGAATACATTTTGTCTTCTTTCTCTAACTTTTTTTTAATCAATAAACATGTCCATTTTATTTGTACAATAGAATAAAAAAGATCAGCAACATCAACAGAATGTTTTTAGCAGCAGAAATGATTCCACAGTATTTACAAAAATCAACATGGAAAATTCATTCTATCTTTATAAAATAATTTATTTATTGATTTTCAATCCAAAATCTAATAAAAGTTGGAATTCATTAGATTTTGTATTTTCATTGTGTTGCAGGAGGTCACATACCTACTCCTTTTTTGTCCTTCATCAAGTCACAGCGCCAGCTCACTTATCTTGAGGCTGAAACTATGCTCAGAGAAGCACGATTAAGGGAAGATAATGATTTTAGCTTATCAAATGCTGAAAATATCTCTCAGCAGTTACGTAAGTATTTTTGCAAGATGTTTCAACATCAGACTGCTCAGCAAGACACATGGTGTATTGTCCAACTCACAATACACGGAGTAAAAAAGAGAATTGGATCCTTGTGTTTATCTCTAACAAACTTCAAATCATGTCAATATTTAGACTATTGTATTTTAGTGGTTTGCTGATGAAGCTACACATATAGCAAGTGGATAATTTTCTATCAAACTTTATGATAAGTTTTTAATGAATTGGTGTAGTAAATACATTAGGGAGCATGTTTAAGCATAATGGACACTGTTGCTTTCATCACCAAACATGATGCGTTTCAGTGTATTTGCTCCAAGTTGTTGTGAAGTAAATATTGATATTTAGTGATGTGTTTGTTGCCACACTAACATATGTGGTTGTTTATTATTGTTCCATAATACATTTCTGCGCATGATTGTATTAAGGTTTTCACTGTACCACTGACACTGTTTTGTATTTGCTTTGTGCTGTGAAATTTGCTAGCATCATGTGTTGTTACTTTAAATGATGCATTTGTTTTAAAGATCACAAGCATATTTGTTCATGCATTCATTGCATGTGCTTATGAATGTCACAATTGCACTCCTAGATCACATCTGGCAATTCATGATAATCCTGCGCAAACAAAGACTTGGAATCGGCCTATTTTTTCAGCAGCCAAGTTTTGGGAAGTTTGATGAGTTTATCAACGATGGTTCAGCACATATGCTGATTGAAGAAGCGATGATAACATACAATGCATGCTCCGCCATTTATCTTAAAAACAAGGTCAGTATGCTGCCTATATCTTAATCTATGAACCCAATATTTGTGAGACAGGCGATGTAATATTGTTACAATATTTTTCTCTCTCTTAAAGATAGGAGGGTGTTGGTTATTATAAGTTTTTTTCGAATTTCCTATGGGAACACTTATTATGTTTCCGTGCATAGCACTAGAGTCAAAGGTCAGATTATCAACCAAAAATGTCTAATAACATTAGTCACTTGTGTTTATTTGTTCTTTTCAATGTATACAGAGTATAAAAGCTCCATTTCACAAATGTGGACATGTGGTGTTCTGTTGAACGCTCAGGATCCAATGTGTTTTTCTACTAAAGTAATCAGCCATTAGCTTCAATCTAGATATGCTGATAACTGTGCATAAGACACACACTGGTGCTATGGGTTGAGCTAAACTAATTGGGTAACTAAATAGGGAAGTTATCTGGTGCGAACACAAGACCCCCCTTCAATGGATAAATGGACAGAATGGTGCAGACAATACAAGGAGAGTATTGAGCTTTCTATGCACCAGAAATCAACTGTGGATTTCATGGACTCACTTACATCTACTAAGGAGAATCGAATTATGCCAACTTTAAGGAAAAATGAAGTTGTTACAAAAGAACAGGTATCATTTATACACCCAAATCACCATATTTTATCTGTACACACATTATGGACATGGCTATTATAATGTGTATATTGTATCTCAGGACTACCACATAATATACCTTAAGTTGTAATGTGCATTGCTAGTTTTTTATGTTTTTGCTCTTTTAGTATAGTTAAGCAAATCATGGTTGCAATTAAAAAAAGGAAAATTAAAAAGTGTTAACAAATTAAGTTCATTTTTATTTCCAGATCCCAGTTCTCCTAAAGGTAGCAAATGCTATTTTGGAAGCATTAAACAGAAATGATATTGAGTCAGCAATGATCCTGCTTTCTGATACTATACAGCCTGCTATAACACCTGGAAATTCAGGGTAGGTAGATATATATTTACACTTTGAAATTTGTTTTTTAAACGAGGGATATGCAGCATTAAAAGGGTCTGTAGGTCATGATTAAACTTACTTAGTAACTATACTGAAGAATAAATTGATCAAAAATGTAAACAGCTATGATTGAAACACCCTGAGTAGTATTGGAAAAATGGTTGCTAAACTAATACAATTTATTTATTCCAAAAATGTTACTTGATGCTATTTAGTTTAATTATGGCTTTGTTCTCATTGTTAATGTGAACGCAACTCAAGAAATTCAGGAACTCCCTTAGGCTAAATTATTCTTTTTAATTTTTTTTAGGTTTTGTATTACATTTAGCAGGGTTGTGTTATGGTAAAGGGAACATAATTTTAGGCTATAAAAGGCCCATTACTACTTGAACTTATTAAAGCATTGTCTGTAGTGTGGTTGGCAAATGCACACAACAAAACTTCTTCCCGGTTGATCATTAATTACTTTAACAAGAATTTCCCGCTTAGATTGATAAAAATATCAGAGTCAGCTGTTAATAAAGTGATGGAGATATCAGACACTCTTCCTTCCGGTCACTTCTCTCTCCACCTTCCCCTCTATTCCTGGTGCACGTCGCCAATCCGTCGATATTCTGACATTGTCTCGCAGCGTCTAATGCTCTCCAGTTTTGATCGTCCCAAATCGAAGGGAAATGTAATCTCTCTACAGCATGCGCGAAGAGATAACCACAAGTAGTCACTTTTTATTTTACAATGTATCTTGTAATATTTACAAGTTGTCCCATAAGCATTATAAGATGCACTATGCTTATGTTGATATTTTTTGAACAGCACGATGTAACCATTCATTAAAAATCCTTAAACTACCTAGTTAAAGAAATATGTAATATTGCTGTGTCATTGTTTATAGTATCCATTGAACAAAAACGACCAACAGTGTCCAAATGGCTTTAATCTCTGCTAATGCATTGTCAAATAATACATGTAAAGTGTAACAAACACAACGTTAATTGTTATGTCGCTAACCAAATCTTTCAGTCTTTAGTCACCTCAAGCTTCATCAGCTTCTAATGTCTCTAAGTGTATTGTTTAAATGTCATTAGTTTTATCATTAAACAATACAGGTGTGGTTACATAATAGTGCTGCATGCTAATACATAAAAGTAGTTTAGTTTTTAAACAAGTGATGTTAATGCAGAGTTGGTAGCATAATAGAAGTGAGGACCGCCGAGGCAAAGGAATATGATGAAGGGATGCTTAATTTATCGCTTGCACAGAAGCTTCAACTCGCACCGCAATCCTACAATTGCATAGTAGCATCGGTGAGGTGTATGTTATAATTCTAAACAATAAAGTTTGCAGTACCATCTTTCTGGCTATTACTGTATAAACAGACGTAATAAGTGTAGATACCTACCATGTTGTATACTTTATTTTGTATTCTTTAACATATTTAGTGCGTACTTTATGTACAATTTCACCTATTATTTATATGTTTGTAAAAAAGGTTAAAATGATACTCAAGATTATCCCTATGATTGGAACACTCACATTTAAACTCAGTAATATTAAGACTAATTTGTGGCCGAAATTAGGTTATTAGAGCTATTGCAGTGGTCTTAGGATAGATAATTCAATACCAAACTGGGTATTACTCTATGAAGCATCTTGGCAAAACAAACCGTCTAGCAAAGAAGCTAATTTCAATTCCCTATGAAATATGTTGGTATCCGATGCACTACTATTTAGCCAACAGATTTATTCTGGTTGACATTAGTGATTTACTGATCTTTATGCCTTTACCAGCTGACAGACAGGAGCATCGTTTTTTCTTTCCTGGGTCTGGGAAAAATGAAGGTAGTTAAACCAGTCAAATATCCTGATATCTTGATACACAAAGCAAAACCTTACATTGATCAACTGGCTCCTCCTAGCATCACTGGAGAGAAACGTGTTTGGAAAATTGAACTGGAATGGATTATCTGGTAAGCAGTCTCTAAAACAACATATCGCATACAATCTAAATGTGATTTTATGCAGTCAATTTGTATAACCTTTTATCTTTCATTATTTGCTTAAAAGACTATAAAAAATATATCAAAAATGCCTGTACGACATAATATGTTGAATTGTGCTGCAATGTAAATTTCTGCAAGGTAAGCTGTAGGATCCCCACCCATAAAAAAAATGCATTGTAGACAATTAAATGTATTCAATGATTAGAACTATTAGCAATTTCAGCTCGAAAGAAACAATTTGATAGCCACACAATTTTCCCAATCATGATAAAGTTTGAGTCTCTTAATATAGATTTTCTGCAGCAGTTCTTAATTATATATAGCAAACATATTTTTGTGGCAATCAATTGTTGTTGCCTTTAAAAATAGCAACAAATAATTTATAGCTTACTAAATGTTTCCACAGCTTCTATGACTACAAGACACGCGATCATGGGATTGCCGCTACCACAAATGGCCAATTAGGCATCCCAAGTGCTACCAAGTTTGTAAGCAAACAGGCTTGGCAGGTCATGAATAGTACAATCGAAGAAAAGTTAAAATCGGACACTCCATTTGTGGGGCAGAATGACAGAGAAGAAATCAAAGAAACTATACAAAGGTACAATCAGATATAAATTGTACATCTTAATTATGGACCAACTGTGTATTGTAAATGGCAAACTGCTCTGCTTTTCTCTTAATTTGCAAATGTTATAAACCAGATAGGATATTATCAAATAGGTCTTGCTAAATAAAATAATTGTCAATCTGAATTGCTGGCTTTCATTGTATTTGCAGTTAGCCTACATGCCTGTTTTCAGTAACCACTGTATTGTCCAACAGGAAAGTACTGTATCATGCTGTCACTTTAGCAGTTTGTGCACAACTAATAATATTTAAAAAATGTCGTTGAACCAACTTTTCAGGGTTTTTGAAAACTTAAAAGATGGCAGAATGTGCAAAAGACGCCAAAGAATTCAGCTCGGTCCATGCACTTCTGATAAATGCGAGGGAAAGTGTCCTCGTCACTGGAAAAGGAACGAAGGCTGTGATGACTGCCAGCTTATTCCAGATCAGTGCTTTGACTACATGATGGATAAGAGCAGGCTGGAAATAAAGCACCACCGCAGGATTAAAATGACGGTTGTACCAGGGAGCATTTTCAATGTCCAGTTGATGTCAACAATTCAAAGATTCCTGCTTCTACCAAGTATAAAGCTTCTATCCATTGCACCTGACCTCTCGATCTGCATCTATCACAAAAAGGACCCAATTGAAGCATTTGCACCAAATGTTAAGCCAGCAAAACGTATATAATTTTTTAATATTTTTGATATATAATGATAAAATGTATTTAAATAATTTATGTTTAATGTCATGCTAAAGTGTTAGTTGTATAATGAACGTTAAAAAATACCATTTAAAGTATTTATTCATACTTCATATTTCACAGTCCAGTTTTGCAGTAGGTATGTTGCATGATAAACGGTGGGTTTTTAAGAAAATGATAAAGATGCACTAAATTTAAAATTACGTGATTATTGCAGGTAAACTTGTATTAGTGATCTATGTTATTAAAACAAATTCATTGCAGAAAAAAACATGACATCATTGGAAAGCTACAAAAAGCAGTGGCTGCCTATACTAAGGCTGGATGGGATCTATAGTGCAGTTTATGATGGAGACCCCATTATAATCAGTGGTGTAAGACTTAAAACTTTTTATAAGAACTTTATAAACCAGTATTTGCACCATTTGTAATATGATTAACTTGTCATTTCACCCTGAAGATTATTTTGTATATTTTATTTAGAATACACTTTTTCTGTACATACAAGGTTTTAATCTTTAGAATTGTTAACATAGTGTGCTAAAACTAAAAATAGGCATAACAACTAGTATAAATAAATTAATTGTTAACATATATTTTTAGGTTGATGTCCAATGGAAAACAGTAAGCAAAAAAAAAGGTATTGTTTTGCTACATGTTTAAGCATCCATGGTTGGTTGTAATTGACTCTTGTGCAGCTTGCAAAAGACCAATTTAGTAATAACTATTAAAACCATTAGGATCAACAAATTTTCTATTTTCAGGAATTGTTGGAAATTTTCAACTTACAAAAAAATTCTGTAAGCAACGTTATATTAAAATCTACTCGGATGATGTGCTATGTATGCGGTTTTCAAATCAAGGTGAAAAAATGTTGATACAAATGATAATTGGATTTATTCTTTTATTGTGGAAGTGGACTGCCAACATAAACAACCATTCCTTCTAGTGTTTTTTTCTAACCAATCCATATTTTTCAGATCGTGACCAAGAAGTTGAATCAGTGTGTTGAACATGGCATAGTCCTATCTCGTGATGAAAAGGGACAAAAAGAAGAAACTGTTACATTTAAATTTTTCCTCCCCGAATCACTGCAACCAAAACAACTGCCGGAAAGCGCAACTGATGTAACAGTGGAAGTTATTAGCCTTGGTGCTCCACACAGGTTAAATAAATGTTGTGCATTTTCATTGTTGATTTCTTCTGACTTTTGTGCCAAATTTTAATAATAATTTTTATAACAAAGTTTTATGTTTAAACTTATATTGTCTTGCATCTTGTACCATAGTATCTTTTAATAACCTAAACTAATTTTTTTGACTATTAATTGTTTAGTCCAGTAACATTATGTTTGTTTATTATTTATGCCTACTTGAAGTACATTTAATATTGATCTTTGTCAAATTTAATGTTATCTGGACCAATTTTCATGATACTATAACTTAATTGTCTATTGTTGTATTTTTAAAGGAAAATGGCAAATGCGTTAGCAAAATTGCCAAGTTGTGAAAGCAATGACGTTGTTAACTTCTTATGCCTTGGTGAGGATATTGAGCCACATATTACACCCAATGAAGAAATCACAGAATTTTTGAACAATGTTGGCCAAGAATGTTTGCAGGGCTTCGATTACAAGCTAAACTTTGTGCAAGCACAACAGGTGTGCAAAGCTCTGATTAACAAAGCCACCCTGATTCAAGGACCACCAGGTAAATTTGGAAAAATCTCTAAACAAGGGGTAATTTATTTTTGTAATTTTGATACTAACTTTATATACATGGTATGCTAAGTCAGTAAAATAAGTTAAACAAAAACCATAGTAAAGCACCAATACACACAGCCTAGAGTAATGTGTTTTAGTAATTAATCTTATAATAAATTGCATTTTTTTGTCCCAGCCAAGGAGATAAACAACAGTTTTTTTAAACCTAAAATTACAGGAACTGGAAAATCATATATGGGAGCACAACTTGCTTGTTATTTCCTCATGTTTAATAAACTGCAAGGAAAACCCAATTTCACCAGTAGAATAATATACTGTGGTCCATCCAACAAGTCTGTAGATGTTGTTGCCGGTGAGTCTAGTTTAAGCTTCTGGACAGATTTGTTTAAACTTTGGACTCTTTACTGCATTTTTACTTTTTTTTTAATTTGTGTTACTATTAGATCTGTGTAGTGGAGCACAAAACACATATCACCAGTCTTATCTCATTTCAACAGATTACCTGAAAAATTCTGGGTTTAACGTTTTACGGGTATATGGCAAGCTGCGCGAAGAGGAGGATTTTCCAAACCCATTGAAACCGATACCGATGAAACAAAAATCACAAACTGAAGAAAGCAAAATGCTGAAATCAATTGCACTACACCACAAAATAAGAGAGAGTAGCAACAAACATGCAGAGGAAATAAAGAGATATGATAAAAAGTAAATATTTGTGTGTGCTCCAAAATCAGCACTGATCATTTATGTTTACTTATTGTCATCGTGTTATGTGAAGTAGTGGTTAAATATGAAGTCAATTAAATAATAGAACTTGAAATATAACAGCCTGGGCTTCTATTGAAAAAGATATGAAACAAGAAAGCCCCATGGGCTCTTTTACAATGGCTTTTTACCCAGGGGTAATAAGTCGAAAGGTAAGATGTATGGTTAGATAGGTGTGTGGATAAGTGGGATGGATGGGTAGGTAGATGGATAAATAATTCGATGGTAGGACTTTTATGCCTAAGACTTTACACGGCGTTCTGTAACATTTTTATAATTTGCAGATTTTCCAGCTTGGAACCAGTTATGCTTGAAGACATCAACACCTACAATAACCTTGTTACTATGGCAAAATTGATAGAGATTGCTAACTGTCAAATATTGGTTAGCACTTGCATTTCAGCATGCCAGGTTGCAGGTATAGTGGACGTTGTGCCTCAAATCATTCTAATCACAATGAATAGAATGTAGAATCTTTATATTTATTTCCAGAAATGGTAAAGAACAGGGGGGTTATAATCAATGCAATAGTTAGATTATCTTCGGGTTAATTGAGTTATACAAGTGTGTGTCACATGCCTTTTATCAGGTTTACAAGAACGATTGTAGTGTATGTATGTTTTGAAATTACTGATCTTGTAGGCTTGCTTTTTACTGCTCTGTGTAACCTATCATAATTTGATTACAGATTTACTAAAAAGGGCAACAGAGAACGAACTTCACATCAAAGCCAAAAAGTTTTCATTTTCACAATGCATTGTGGATGAAAGTGGTATGTGCAGTGAACCGGAAACTTTAGTTCCAATCATCTCAGCCAGTGCCGACCAGGTTTGCTTCTTGACCACATAAAAACATTTTTTAAAAACAACTGTTTAGGTTGTGCTGATTGGTGACCACAAGCAACTTCAGCCAATTATTATGTGTCCCAGAGCAGCTGAGCTCGGCCTAAAAAAATCCATGTTTGAGAGAATAGAAATGAGCTCTACAGGGAGGTTTGGAATGTTAACCACTCAGTACCGAATGGTAAGAAGTTCTTCTCTTAAAATTTTCTTGTAATTTGTGTATATTACATACCCTTGTTGGTTGGTTTATATGGCATGGAATCTTAGCTATGACTTATTATTCATTTGTATTTGTGACTCTTATGTTTGATGGTTTTCACTTTTCCAACAAAAACTTTAATGTAGCAATCAACTCAGATCCTATTTCAATAATGCTGTAATATTATTCTTTTTTTAGCATGAATCGATTTGTGAATTTCCGTCAAACAAGTTTTACAAGGGCCAGTTGGCTGTTGCTTCATCAGTTAACGAGCGAGAGCGAAAATACCCATCTAAATTTTATCATGGAAGTCCAGATAACACGGCTCTCTTCTGCCATGTGGTGGGTGAAGAAGACTCCACAATTGGAAAATCAGAGCATCCTGACACATCAAAATGCAACACGATTGAAGCAAACGCTGTTGTAAGTATTTGTAACAATATAACATGTGTGCAGGTGTATCGAAGGTGTTTTTTAATTTTTTGATAAATAGGCAATCAATTATGTTTTAAGAATTTTCATTTCAAATTGATTTTATAACAATGTACATTTATTCTTTTATTTTTGATTTTAGATTGGAATACTCAAAAAACTTCATTACAACCTGAAGATTGATTTGTCTAAAATTATGATTTTGTCTCCATACTTGGCTCAATGTGACCTGATTAAAAATCTTATAAAAGATAGTGGTGTAGCAAAAGTGCATGTTGGAACTGTGGTCACAAGTCAAGGTACAGTTGAATGGCCAAAGCAGATGTGAAATATATTTTAGTTTCCATAAAATACAATGTAAATATATTAAATTTTATATTTCGAATAGAGAAATTCATATTATTCGAATTACCTGGTTATACAATATGAACTTAACTTAGCTCGTCTTTTACACTGTCTAAACCAGTGGTTCTTGATCTTTTTGACCTCGTGGCGCACCCGAGACCAATTCAGAAACGAACGGGCGCACTTTGCATGGGAAGTCAAAACAATATGCTAAATACTAAAACAATTTTAAAAAAATATGGAAAATTAAAAGTTTAATTTCAATACTTTCATCTCCGAATTTCCCACATAACGAAATTACTGTTTCCTGAGCGCTCTTGCTGTTTCTAGAGGTAATGCAGAACTAACGTTACAAATCTTACAATGGAAAAGAATGAACTAGACACTAACCATTTAGTAGTTTATGATCTATGCAAACTTAGTCGTAAATTTACGAAATGCAATTGTGGCGCACCTAGGACCTAGCTAAACCCTGGTAACCAAACAATAAAAATAACCAAACAATTGCCTGTGTGGTAACGACCTTTGTTTTTTCTAGTTATTTGAATAAACATTTAATTATTATATTAAATGCTAGGTTAAACATATTTTCGCATCAAGATTTGTTGTAACCAAATTTAACATGATTAAAACTGGTTCGTAATAGAGGTTGCAATAAATGTACTTTGCTGGGCAGCATGATATTAACAGTACTTTTGTCTGCCTGCTCAGACGAGAATTGGTTTGTATCAAAATATTGTAAGGTTATATGAGTGTTTGGCAAGACCCTTAGTAGGACATCCCTTGAATCCAATAAAACAGTTAAACTAAAAAAAAACATTATAAACAAAACTTTGCAACAGCTTCATTTATCCATAGCTATTGGCAGTGTGAAAATCCCTTTTACTGTTTTCTATTCACAAGATTAATGGCTTGATAAATTTTTGATATTTTATTCCTAGTTTTTTTAAATGTATACTACACAAGTTAATACCAAAATTACATTATTTTAGGGGGCGAAAGGGATTATGTGATACTTTCCACTGTCCGATCCCAAAAGCTTCACAGCATAGAGGAGAATCCTAGTCTCCACTGGATCCGAAAATACCTTGGGTTTATTACTGATCCTCATCAGATTAATGTCGCCATCACAAGAGCAAGGAAAGGCCTGTGTATCGTAGGTAAGGTACTTTTGGATTTTCATTAATGTGTTTTATCAAGTTCAAGCAATGATAATTCAGGCTGAATAGCTTGGTGGGTTAGTGTTTTTCAGCCAGAGGGTTGTGTCCAATACTGCCCACTAGCTAGTTGGCTGTGTGCATGGGAAAGGCACTTTGAAGACATTGCCTAAACCACATGGATTGATAGGTTCTACCGAAATTAAAGGAATGTATTAATCATGCACAACACACTGAAATAGCCCCGCTAACCCAAAACAAGGTAATTTGACAATTACCACATTCACATAGATAAACAGTGATTCGGTAACTTGCACAAAAAGGATTAGTTGTAAGTAATCAACAAAAAATGTTATTTGGTTCTTACAGTGATTTTAAATTCTAGGAAACAAGCATTTATTGTGTCAAGACCAGGAAACATGGTGTGATTTACTCAAAAGTTATGAAACTCGTGGTGCAGTTTTAAATTTAGAGGACAAGACAGCGCCTTGGGCTTAAGAATTGAAAAAATTGTACTGACATTGCAACGGTTATGTAGGTGAAAGTTTAAAATAGTTTATTTTTATTTAAAACCAAATTTCCAAAAATTGTTGCTGTGAAGATCTATACCTTTTTTATCTAAGAAATGGGACAGTTAGACCCGATACAACAATTAAAGTACCGGTATCTAAGATTTTGGGCTTTTTTATAATTTTATTTGTGTCCATATTTTTAAGAAAGATAAAACATACACTTATTTCTAAATGATTGTTTGCCTTCTTATGAACATTAGCTGTCTCACCAAGTGTTATACTTGATTAACACTACAATTTTCTAAGTACTGTAACTCTTCCTTAGCATTGTTGTAGTTTCCTATTGTGGTAGTGATACATTTTTTTATCTTCAGTTCCTTTTTGTATCACCAGGTAATGATTGCATAATTGTCTTCTATTTGTGATATGCAAAATTTATATGGCTGTATGCAACATTTTAACTATTTTAAAATTCACTTATTAAAGTTCTATTGAATACTTTTCTGTATAAAGGATATTTTTTCATTAGTAATCTGTGCCTCTGCAAATATTCAGGGTTTTTAAACAAATTTTGTCTGAAGAGTTTTAAAAGTTCCATATTTTTATCATGCTTATGTTTTCAAAATCATTAGATGTTGTTTGATGTAGTCATGGTGTATATAGAAAATCCAATACTGTGTATACTTTAATAAATTACATTATCGTCTAGTTCTCGACGTAGCACAACATGATTTTTTGTTACGAAAACGCGCAATTCTACCACTATTAGGATGGCGTATAACCAATTAATGGACCTTTATGCATGGCAGGAGGTGAAGAGTGGTAGTCTCCCTTAGTCATTGTTTGTAAACAGTGTTATGCTGAGTAACAATCGTAGTGAAACAATGTTTGTATGGTTGGAAGCAGCATGTGCTAGGCTGCGCGACGGTGTTCTCGTTTAGATGTTAAGTTGTAATAGATGAGCAATGATTTTAAAAATAAAGGTGTTAATTATGCATCTTTTAGCTGTTTTGTTGGAAAAAAAAGTTGCCGATTTACAGAGGGTAGGCCTAATAAGCTTGAAATTTTTAAGCAAATATTTTGACGGTTTTGAGTTTAGGTTGCAGATTTAAGCTTTAGTTTTAAACTGTGTTTTAAAAATATCTAAGACTTCCAGCATCAGAATTTTGGCGGACGGCCGTTTTTGTGAGATCAGTTTGCATTGGAGAGATAGGGAGAATAATTGGGTAAACGCCTCCTCAAAACGTTCTTCAAACTGGAACTTTTATTCCACCTTACGTTATGTTATTACCAAACTAGTTTTAAAATATTTCATACAGTAGGCATTTTAACTTTATTTCTAAAATACTACAACCAGTCACTTTAAAAAATACACGAGGCAGATATTGCGCAACTCTAGATAACAATGCCGTTGTTACGACTAATAGGCTCGTTTATAATATTACTTCTAATTTTAAACAGATGATTTAACACGCACAAATGGGTTCTACTAAATACAAGGAAAGTCTTAATCATACACAACATACTGCAATAGCTCCGGTAAACTGACTGTTACTTTCACGGGTGGAGAGAGTTCCTAGTTTGAAAATGAAGCGTATCGTTGAGTAAACACACGCGACCAGTTTCGGACCTTCAACCTTTCGTTTGAAAGGCGTCCTACCAAAACACCAGACTAACCGGTAGGGCGAAATAAAATAACCAAATCGATAAACTAACGAATATATACATTAATCATAAGTATCACACACTCACCAAACTTTGGATTTTAGCGGTATTGAAAAATGCGGCATTGGAAGGAAATTGTACACTGCAGCCTCTACAGTCTACGGTAATTCAAAAAGAAAAATATGCCATGCGGTCTAGTACAGACGATTGCAACATAAACTACCATTATTACGTTAACGTTTATGACGCAATTTATACTAGTTAAATATAGACATCAAGAAAACACGTAAGCAATGAATAAATAATGGGTCCAGATATTTTACACCAGGCATGGGCAACCCCTGGCACACGTGCCCAACTTGGCACGCGAGCTCGTATTTCTGGCACGCTAGTTCAAGGAAATTAGATTCCTTTCTCTTAAAGATGATAACTTAAAAGTTGTATTATTTGAGCTTTGGCCACATAAAAAAATGCATAAAATGTTTATTACCGTAAGTTGTGAAGATTTGATTATTTATTACCGAGTTATTGTTACTGAACAAACACCAAAGAGTACAACAATCCGCTTGCAAATTTCGCAACCTGCTGCCACAGACGAATCGGACGTGAGAGAAATTTGTACGTTTGTGCAGCCAACCAGATGTAGTTAATATCAGTTACCCTTAGCATCCTAACTTACTTTTGTTAGCAATTTGAGATACAAAGTGGTATAAGACTAAACACGATGTACGATGTACCGGTTAGGTCATTCGGCATCGGTAAAGGTCATAAATGCATATTTCGGCAAGTAAAAAAAGACCGGTAACTTATTTCACATAAGCTCATCGTTGCGTTTATCAAATTGCGTTATTGAGAGTAAAAATGCATCTTTGAACACACTTTTTCCCCTGCCTAAGGTTTGCTCTATCAGTAATAGTACAGCGCTTATTTTGCAGTAAAGATAAAAATTAAAAGCCATTACTGTAAAACAGCGGTTCTCAAACTGGGGTCCGCGGTCTTTTGGGGACCGCGAGACAATTTTCTGGGACCGCTAGACACCTTCCAAAAAATTTAAACGACGCTTTTGAAAAAAAAACTGTAAAATTAAGTTTTTCCGCAATTTTTCTTCCAATCAACTTAACAAACAATTTGTGTTGTAAGCTTACAGACTATAGGCATTTATGACATCCCAAGAAGCTATGTGATGTCACATTAGTGCAATTCAAAAGTACAGAACTCCCACTATAGTAGGAAATAGTACAACTTCTATTATAGTAGGAGTAAACATTCAAAAACAGAAATATGTTCTCACGAATTGTTAGTTGGCACGCGAACGAATTTTTCCATTAATTTTAGCCGATTTTGGCACGCAGGCCGAGAAAGGTGGGCCACCCCTGTTTTACACAGACAATGGATGCGAGATAATCTGACATTTGCTCGTTAGAGCCCACTTCCTTGCGTATGCGATAGCTCATCTGACGATTGCACGTGTAAGAAAATCAATTTTTCATTCACGGAGATAAAAACAATTATCCGACCCGAGGTCGTTAAACAAAATCTGCATACTCCTTTTTAGCAAGCCGTAAGCTGGGATAAGAATTTTTAAAAACGTTAATTTACCTATCTTGGTCGGTTCTACTTCATCCGCAGTATACTGGAGAGTCGATTTGAGGCACAGTTCGATCTTATGTTACCAATTGTGAAACTAAGTAAGGCTTTGTTTAGGACCCATATTTATCATTTATCCCCGCTAATGGAAAACCCAGAAGAGTTAGGACACGGGTAATAGTAAGATTACCTTAATCTCGCAGTTGCGTTACCAGAGCTATTGTAGTGTGGTGTATATGGTTGAGACGTTGTATCAGTTTAGTACAATCCATTAATCCACAGGGTCTATAGGCGAGGTTTTCCAACGGTTTTGCCTAAAACACCATTCGGTGTCTCCCGTTGTGGTACACGGATAACGGTTTGCAATGGGCAGTGTCGCATGCGACAAGCCACTTTTTCAGAGTCGGCCCCCTTTTTTTGTGTGCGACACGACATTTTTTCTATTTGCTATATGTTAGTAAATTAATTTAGTTCAGATTTCTCCTAACCTTATAAGTGAAACTACTCTTTTTTATAATATTAAGTCAATGTTTAGAAGCCTTAATCCTCTATTTATTTATGGCCAGCATTATTCCACTTGTTTATGTTATAAACATGATAATTAATCTCCAAACAAACATTGGGAAGAAACTTGATGTAATGGATAATGATGAAAATGAAGAAATAAAAAAAATAACAGTATCGTTATTATCACGATTTTATTGGATGGATAAAGTATAAAACAAAATGAAAAATACAAAAGGGGGAAGTTAAAAACAACAGCAATGCTGGGTATTTACAACTTCGGCATAATGTCCATATTGGATGAAGTTAAAAAACGAGAAAAATTACAGAATTATACCCATACAATTTACCAATAAAATTACATTTAACATTAAAATTACAATTCACGATGCGATCAACCGCCTGGAAAAACTTCTAAATTCAGCGCGCAAATAAAGATCTTCTATTGTACAGATCGCAAACATCATCTATTGTGCGTGTTTTAGATACTTTGCCTCGCATTTTTCCTTGGTTGCAAAATCGCATATTAAAGACCTTATTTCACCAGAGAGACACAGACACAGAGATGTCTAGGCTTAAAGCATTGGGTTTCCAAATCCACAGTCTGTAAAGTTTATAGGCTCTTGTGGTTCTGAGGGCGGTTACGCTTTGTACCCTACAGCCCGTCCCTATTTATGAAATTAGGTAGCCGGTTTTGCTTATGCATTATTGTACCGTTGCGCACATCGGGCGATCGTAATATCACCTCGCGCCCACCGTCGGGTTACCGGAGCTATTGCAGTGTGTTGTACATGATGATACGTTCCTTCAATTTAATAGAATCCATTAATTCGCTGGGTTCAGGCAATGTTCGTAAAGTGCCTTGCCCAAGGACAAAACCGACTTGCTAGCGACCAGTTTCTGCAACCTCTCGATTGAACGGCGACGCACTTAACCGCTAGACCAACCGGCCGGACAAAGTATCCTTTTGTTACATATCCGTATTATTACTATAAAAGAATTTTTGTTTAATATAAGTAAGGAAATGACTTCTCAAACTGGAGATCGCGACCCCGACGTGGGTCGTGCAATAAATTTTAGGGGTCACAATAGGTAGCCTACATCAATTTCACAAAAACTACTATATCTATTGTATATATTTCGACCTGTTTACGATTTTAAACGTGAAAAAAGGGTCGTAAGCTTAAAAAGTTTAAGAAGCCCTAGAGTACTATAATTGATTGTGGTTTCAGCCAATCCGCCAATTTTTCATCGCTTATAGCGGCATGAAAATGGGACGGGACTGTCACATGCGCTTTATTTGCTAGAAGATGGGAAATCTCGATTAAAGCGGCCTCCTGGACAACCATATGGATTAGAACAAGTTTCTAATCGGGCGATAGGCCGGCGATACAGGAAGTGACGTCAAAATAATCGCTCGCATTGCTTGCCATCGCCGTAAGTGTGCATCGGCCCTAACCCTAACCCATAACTTCTGTCCCCTAACCTAACTTCTACAACCGGCAAACAACAGTAAAAATCGCGAAACGCTTCGTTGTTTTTTATACGCTTGAGGGAGCGATCCCAGTAAATACAGCAAGCACAGGTTCTGCCGCATTAATCGGGATTGTACGATTCACAAGAAATACCGAATAACAAAGAACATCGGCGACACTCAGAGTATGAAAAAAATTTTATATCCTAGGTCTACGCGGGGAAAGATTATTTGTCCTATATTTTTAACACTATATAAAATACACAAGTCAAAACCTTTACATGTTTTAATTAGATTGAATCGGGCAGATCAGTGGTTCGAGTCGTGTTTAGTTTCTTGGGATTTTCCGACAAAAGAATAAATATGTGTATGGGATGGCCTCATCTTATGTTTATAAACTGTATTATTTAAATTTCATTTTGGTTTTGTTAATTTACTTTATACATCTAGAACTTTTTTACAAATTATAAATTAATACTCCATTTCAGTCAACGAGATACTGATTATCACAGAACATCGCAGCCGGAAATGACCTTTTTTTGGTATGTTGTGGTCTGCCGAGAGTTCCCTTTGTAATAATTTACCATTCATTTGCCACTGTGTATCCAATACACATAAACAACGAAGTTGTAACTATTTTACATTTTCTCGGTTTTTAAAACGTACCATTACAACAACAATGCTCCAACTTTCTGAGAATTTTCCCAAATCCTGGTAATCTTCATTTTAGAGATTTTTTTCGAATTTCTTGTATTTCAGAAAACATTCAAACAAACTAACATTCCCCCAAATTTACTCTAAATTAGAGCATCTTGTTCAAAAAAGTAAATTCCCGAATGTATTTTTATAAGTCCGGACGAGGTACTTGTATCTTGCATTATTAAAAATGACACTTAAGATGGTTTCATATAATTTATTACCTGTCAAAATAATATAAAGATTTCTATTTAGTGAGCCGCTGGATTCCACTTGTACTTTTCCAATGTGTAGTTGGTGACTGGGGTTCTTTCCTTCAGTTTGGGCTCCAAGCCTCTCTTTTCAAATGAGTCCCATTCCCAACTGTGAAGGATTTCATCGGATGGGTAGTGCTCCGGATACTGCTTTGGCCCTCGAGGAAGATTGGTTCTGTATTTACCTCCAAGCCACCATAGAAAAAAACAGGTAAATAGGGCTCCAAACAAAACCCTGTACTGTTGTTGTGGGTCGTGTGGTAGTGGGCGGGTGTCCAGAATAAGCGGAGAATACAAATCAACATCCACACTGATGGGTTCACCTGCATAAAAACAGTAATGATACTACCGATACAAGTAAATATCTATAATAACACAAAAAAACAGTAAAAATGCAAAAAGTGAATACGCAGCTATTTGGATACAGATTGCCAGTTTTATCTACACCAATGGACTTAAAAATATATAGTAAAATGTTATAAATTCTACTTAAACCAGCTGATTACTGAATTTTAAAGGTGAATGAAGGGTTAAAGATGCAATATTTATTCTTGTAGAAGTTAATTTAAACAACCTAACCGGGATTTGTTTGACCAGCAAAGTTTTGTTAAACTGGTGTATAATCAGAAAAGGTACTTCACCAACATGTGGAGACGAATGGGTAAATTATTTATGATTATGTAACACAGTTTAATAACTGGAGTATGGGCACACGCACAAGTCACTGAACAGAATCTTGGGACTTCTAGGACCTAGGTTATATACCAATCCCGTGGTTATATATACAAAAGGTAATTTAGAAAATAGATTTTTAAATTCAAACACTGACAATAAGCAATTGTGGATAGATGATACCTTTGAGGTAATAAAAAACAACACATATATGCTGTAAAAACAATTAATATCTCTATTTATTAAAAAATTTGAATTTACTAATAATGAAGATGGTAAGAAATGATTATAAGGTTAAGTACGGTACCGTAGTTGCGCCTGTAAAAAGGATCATCCCAATCGTAGTGGGGATCTCTCTCCAATACACTTTCTGCTGGGAGATGTGGGTAATCTCCAAGGTTGAAGTCGTGATCATTCATTGGGTGATAATCCTCTGGAATAAGCCCATACTTCAAAGCAAGTCTAGCTTTTTTCTCAGGGGAAAGTATTTCTGAACTGTCGAGCAAACAAATTAAATCCTCCCCTTCAATCAAACTTTGGTCATAGACTGGTGGGGTTGGGTCTGGGTCGTAAAATCTTTTTGAAAGTACATTGAGAGTCGGTGCGCAGCTTTGAACTTTGGAGATACCAACAACTTTACGAAGTATGGAGCTACTTGCTCGTAGTAAGGACATGTTGCCAACATACACCAAATAACTAACTTATCATTCTAAAAAATAAAATATTACAATTAGACTAGAAAAGGTTAATGTATAAAATTTCTACCACATCAGTAGCACATATATATATATATATATATATATATTAAATTCATATTATTCAACAAGAAAAAAAGTGCAGTGGTCAAATAACATTAAGTGGATTTATATATCATAATAAATAGCATATATAGCTCTGACACACCATATCATCCAGTTCATATTGAAATGATTAGAACCTTTTTGCCTCTTTTTATATTAATCGGCTTTCTTTATTAAAGCATTCCAAATTTTATTTCCATCGTCACTAGGCTTTGGTAAATTAGCAGCCAATTCCCCAATTAAAGAAACTGTGTTATGTTTTAATAAATGTTGAACAATTTTTTCCTCAACCAGTTCATTTTCCAATCTTGCTGTGTGCATTCGTATAAACTTGTCTTGGAAGATTTCACTTTCTTTTTCTTGGCAGTGTACACAGTGAATTGGATCATGCAACGAAGTCTGATTAAGTTTTTTCATCCGACTAAGAATATTATCACTCTTAATTCGATCAAGAAGATCCCTGTTAACAACACGGGGACAGGAAATTTCTTTTACTTTCTTGTTCTGGTTGTGCAACACACATCTTGATTGATGATGAGATTCTAGGCATTTAATTTTATATTTATAAAAATTGTTCTCTTTATTGCAATCCATGTAATTCACTATTGGTACTTTTTAACCAATATTATTGAAAATTATATCATTAACAAATACCTGCATAAAGTTGTTCAGTTAATAAGACTTTGATTTAACACAAAGCTACCATATATGTTTGATGGTTGTTAGCACGTTTGTAGTTTTTTTTACATTTTAAAAATCTAGTAGGACTTTTTCAAATATAATGTTTAAAACGATCCTATAAAAACGACAAGGCTACCAGATGCCCCATCCCAACCAAGTTTTAATTGACTTCTGTAAATTTGTCTGCTATTGCCCTACTTTACCAAATAAAATCATATATAATTGACCCTTTTTAATGTACCGTATATCAGCATAATTAAAATTTATAGTCAAATTTTTTTAGATCATTGGAAAATTGCATGGCAACTTTATCAGGCAATATTTATAGAGTTTTCCCGGATATTTGATATTCAGACTTATAAATGACTGTGGTAACTTTGGTGGCCTAAAGCAGTTTTTGAAATTTTATCAAGTAATATCATACATAATTGATCTTTATTAATAGTTATTGGTTTGATTGAAACTTAACCATTTTTCAATTCTTTTATAATAAAATTATAATAAACAATTGGATAACATGATGCTTACACAAGTTCTCATTTGCTCGCCCAAAAGTATTTTTTTTATCTAAAAATAGTTTGATGCTTTAGTGGCTAAATAGAATAAAGTTAACCTAAATATAAATTTTTTGTAAGCTAATCCTTTCTTTTACAAAATTACCTGAATCTTAAACAGAACATTGTAAAAATTCATGATTCAAGGAAAAAAATGTATGAATAATGAATGACGAAAATACTTATTTTTTCATTTAGTATTAATTTTTAATAACATGTTAAATGGCATTTATCTGTGAAAGTTGGGTTGTATTTGGTCACCATTTTGCGTTGAAAACAGTAATTAAAAAGTGTTTCGCTTAATCCTCTACTTAAATAAGTTTGGTAAAAACAAAAAGGAATTAGTCACCTTTAAATTTAAATGTACCTGTGGCCTTTCTATATTTTTGAAGTTAAACAATAAGAATAAATAATCCACTGCTAATTAAACAGTTAAAAATATGCTTAATTGCAATCGTATCGAACCATTAGCGTTAAAGAACATACCATAGTATATCGTTATTCTACAACTTTAACTAAAACTTTGTAGTTTCCCCTTTATTTATTACTCACTTTGACACCAGAACTACACCACATAATACGATTTGTGATTCTGAATTCTGTTTTTTTCCGAATGAAGCTGCGAGATACCTTCTTTTATTTAATTAGTATGATTTCTATGAATGACTTGAGTTTCGTTGCCCAATCATGCGTTTAGCTTTTCCAGATTTAATTTGACTTTGAAGACTTTTGAGGACGTCTGAACTTGTTTTACAGCGCTTTAAGTTCTTACAATTGTCTTAAAGTTAATATTTTTTCTTCAGTTATAATTAGTTAACACTTTAACAAATACTTAAATTCGATTTGCTGATTTATACAGATCTAAAACAGTTCTATAAGTAAATGGTTTTGTCCGTTTTGATATCGATAATTTTAAATTTTTGTGGTTTAATTTATATAATAATTCGTAGAACACACTCTTTCGAATAAAACAAATTAAACCAATCAACCAAGACGTGTTATTGAACCACAATATCGACAAATCCTAGAGACGGGCTGTTCACCAAAAAATGACCAACACAGCACGCCACTTTTTGATGTTTAAAAAATAATACTAACACGTACTTTTTTCGACGCGACACGCCACTTTTTCAGAGGCGACACTCCCTCCCCCTTTGCAGAGGCGACACGACACTCTTTCAGAGGCTACACGCAACATTTTTTGAGCCGACTTAATTTAAAAAAGCATGAAAGCGCATTGTTTTAATCGGATAAAGGTATTAAAAGCTCGGTTTAAAATAGTCGTGACGTTAATCAAGAATAATAAACAGCGTTAATATCTTATACCTATGATATCTTTTAATTGATTAATTCTTTATTTGAAAACAATAGCCCATTGATTTTAATTAGACGTGGGCCTACGTAACTAAAAACAAGAAACTAATATATATTGGTTTACGATTTACTTCCAAATATTGTTAAGATAGATAAAATAGTGCTTCTGTTTGGAAACAACTTGATATACAATTATGAGTATAATGCATTTTGATACCACCTTAAATGGTGTCATGTCTAACATGTACGAAAATAAGTGCATGATGTGTAATGACAGGGATCTGTCGATACTTTTCCCAAAGGACTTCAAACTTATAAAAAATGAACCCACTGGCTTCGGTCAGCCATAGCATTAGTGAGAAGAAAGGTAAATATATATACTCTAACTAGAAGTTTTTACTTAAATTGCGTACCATTTTGTGCCGGAATTTCTAGTAATAGTTTAAAGAAAGGGAGCAGAGCCACTACCACTGCCCACATAAGCAATTGCAAAACATGCTTGGAAGAAACCGATTTTAGGAAACACTTGAATAAATTTAGGTCTAACATGGATAACGTTTAAAGTCCGACAGATTAGTCTGGTGGTTAGCCTAAGTGCGAAAAGGCTGCAGGTACTAAATTGGTCGCTAGCTAGCAAGTTGTGTCCTTGGACAAGGCACTTAACGGACATTGCCTGAATCCAGTAGATTAAATTTTTTTTTAATTAAATGAGCGTGTGAATCATACATAACGCATAGCTCAGGTAACCCAACAGTGAGCGCGATGTGATCTGACGATTGCCCGTGTGCTTTTGTTTTCCATTCACGGGGATAAACATAAATATCCTATCCTACTCAAAAGTTAGACAAATCAATAGAAAAGTCGAAGACGAACTAAAACGTGACTGATTCCAAGTTGTGTTAACCCACCGAAATACACTGTTTTAACAAAACATGTAGGCTATGCCTATAGTTTGGAATAGCTAATCAAAAACCCGAACGTTTCTGAAGGTAATGTGATGATTGCCCGTGTAATAGCGTGTGGTCATAATACTAATTACTGTAATAAAACAGGAACCTATACTTTAACACTAAAAAGCGGAACTGGCTAAGCTATTTTGTTAGTGTGTAGACTGTCTTTTTGGTGTATAAAGTTGCTTACGGATAGGAATAAGGTAAAATACCACAGTCGAATCTTTTATGTACCGGTTTAACGCCCGAAAGGTTTTTTAATGTTGATTTATGAAGATACTGTTGTGTGGTGCCAAACAAACGATGCTATCCGCAGTATCTTTTGATTCCTCTTTAGCACGCTAATCTGCTTTCTGTCCAAAAGCTATATTTGTGATGCCGCCGATATAAAATGACTCCGTCACGAAAGGTAAAACCGGAAGGTTCGACTTTTATTCCTTTTGATATACGATTGATTCTCTTAATACCAATCAACGAAGTAACTTTAGGCAAACACAATAAGTCTTGTTTTTATAGTCTTAATCACTCTACCCTTGTATCATAGTATACTAAACAGATAATCACTCTACCTGTTTAGTATACTATGCTTGTACTCTGGGCCAGTGATAGTCTCAATATGCATTTTATTTTGTACAAGCAAATCCCAGCTTATTATGGGTCCCATTTGAAAAAATGGGACACATATTGTTTTTGTCCGTTTTTTTTTTTCTTTTTTTTTTTTCTTTTTTTTTTTCGTCAAACGCTTGACAGGTATGGCTTGTGGCTCCGACATCTACTAGAAGGGATAATGGAATCGCAATGAAACTTAGTCATTTCTTAGACCACATGGTCTAGATGAGCAGAAACCAAAATTTTGGGTAATATACCTAGGGGAATTCCCCTGGGAGGTGAAAAACCAAAACGGTATTTTTTTCAAAAATTTTAGCTTTTTTGGGCATACCGCATGAACGACTGCTCCAATTTTGATCATATTTGGTAAAATAGTAGTGTGTTAGCCTCTGCGTTACCAATTAGAAGAAACAAAATATTTACCTAGGAAAATACCCTAAAAATGAAGATATGTTTCTAAAGCAAGATTGTGACAGGCATGGATTGTGGCTCCGACATCTAACAGAAGGGATAATGGAATCCCAATGAAACTTCGTCATTTGTTAGACCACATGGTCTAAATATGCACAAACTAAAATTTTGGGTAATAAATACAGGGGAATTCCCTTGATACGGTAAAAACCTAAACGGTATATTTTTCTAATTTTTTTAGCTTTTTCGGGCATAGCGCTTGAACAGCTGCTCCAATTTTAATCAAATTGTTGAAATGTAAGTAATTAGTCACTTATTTACCACCTAAAGAAAATAAAAAAATTCCCTTGGGAAATACCCAAAAAAATAGGATTTTGTTCCTAAATCAGGATTGTGACAAGCATGCCATTTCACCCCGACATTTACCAAAAGAAGTAATGGAATCGCGAATAAAATTTGACATTTGTTAGACAACATGGTCTAGATATGCAGAAATCAAAATTGTGGTTGATGAATTTAGGGAAATTCCCCTGAGACCTTTACAACCAAAGCGGTATTTTTTCTGAAAAAATAGCTTTTTACGGGATAGCGCTTGAACAGATTCTTCAATTTTAATCAGATTTGGTAGAATGTAAGTGCAATAGTGACTGATTTAACACTTAAAACAAATAAAAAAGATTACCTAATGAAATACCCTAAAAACTAAGATTTTTTCCTCAAATCATGATAGCAACATGCATGGCATGGCGCCCCGACATCTACCAGAAAAATTAATGGAATGGCAATAAGAAATTTGACATTTGTAAGAGAACATGGTCTAGATATGCAGAAACTATAATGTTGGGTAATCAATCCAGGGGAATTCCCCTTATACGTTAAAAACCAAAACTTTTTTTTTTTAATAAATTATCTTTTTGGGGTATAGCGCTTCAACGGCTGCTCTAATTTTGATCAGATTTGGTGAAATGTTAGACCATTAAACACTCTGAGTCAATTAATTAAAACAAAGAAAACATTTACTTAGGGTAATTCCCTTAAAAACGAAAATATGTTCTTGAATTGTGATTGTGACAGGCATGCCATATCGCACTGACATATCCAACAAGGAGTCGACAAAACTAAATAAAACTTTAGGAATTGTTACATAACATGACCCACATATGTAAAACAGAAACTTATTTACTAATCCCATAGGAATTCCCTGAAAGCAGTGAAATTGGGCTATTTTGGAAATTTAGCTTTATTTTACCACCACGCTTGAAAACAAGCTTTAATTTAAAACATTTGTGGTGAAAGTGTTCGTAAATAGAAGACGTTTATTTTTTTTCTCTAACTACACAGTGGAAAAGAAGTTCGGTCTAATAACTATGGGACCCATGCGTTTATGCTTGCAGAAGACAAAGGTACAGTACTCGGTGTATAAAATACAAATTGTGGTTAGGGACCCTGTAGCAGTGAATATATGACATACGACATGTGTTTTACAAATAGTGAGTGGTTAAACACGTGGTTGACACTCTCTAGTATAATATTGTTGTTAACACCATCTTAATGACAACAACATCCGTATAGGCCACACTTTGCAAGAAGTGATGACACATTCTAAAAACTGCCTTGCGTTGCAAGGACAATGGTGTTTCGTAACACGTACCTTTATTTATTTAAACAACACAAACAGTTTAACATGGAAAATAATCGCTACAATGCAGTAATAATAAAGTTTTTTAGTTTAGTTTAGTTTACTTTTTGTTTCCACGATGAAAACATAAATCAGGACAATAAAAAAAAAGGTTAACGAAAAAAAAACGGCAAAAAAACGGGGAAAAGCGGCAAAACGTCAGTCGTTAGAACAAACTGGCAAATTTGCTACACCGGTACAGGTGTACAATTGATTTTGTTATTCTACAAATCTTGTGCACTTATTCTATTTAATAAGGCTACATGCTTCAGCGCATCTCAAAAATAAGTACCCGAAAAAATAATGTTACCCCACTTATCACAGATGTTTAAACGATACTAGTTTTTTTTACTTAATTAGGGAAATTCCCCAAATTTTGTTTGTTTATTTTTTTATTAAACGCATGACAGTGATGTCTTATTCGTCCTAAATGGTCTTAAAAGTTTGGATTCAGAATAAACTTTTAGGTAGTGTAGCAAACATGACGTAGATATTCAGGGTTGTACCGCGGAATTCGCAATTTTACGGTTTGTCATTGTTCATTATGTGCTGCATCTAATCACTGGTTCCATGTAACTCCCTCTTTACAGGTTGTAATGACTACAGGCTAAAATGTTCCCAGAACTTCCTTTTTTCCTACATACTGTCATGCAGTCTTTGTTTTCGAGCATGAATTAATGCCAACAGTTTAGACTCATTGCTACTAGTAAACAGCTCAGAGAAGCCGAGTTTGGTGTTTATTAAGTTGTGCCTACATATATTGAATTAGTCATCATATGCATGTTTTGTCATGGTCGCATGTAACCAAGAATAAAAAATTTCTGTAAAGTAAGTTCAGTTAACTAAGAAGCAATATTTTAACCAACCCCAAGACATAGCCTAACCATATTAAGAATCTCCACAACTCAATAAAGATGTTTTTTTTCAGAATTTCATATACAATGATCATAGAGTACAACTTAATTTATCTTAAGAACACAATTTATTTTTTAAAATACCCCAAAGTTTAAATTTAAGAAAGAAATACTGTAAAACATATTTGTTGTGATATGTTCACTTCGTTTGAAGTTTGAATTTTGTTTTGAGCTACATTAATTGTTTGCCCTTGATGCTGGACCTGGCAATCCCAAATATTTCAAGGTTGTTTGTGATGTCACAAGAACTTTCATAATTTATCTGACTGCCTCGTGTAATTCTGTTGTCCTTTTGAATAAGTACTGAGCAGCTAGCACAAAGTGTTGTTAAAGAAGCTGATTGAATTGATTTATTGAATTGACATATCTGCAAGCTACAAGCTGCAACAAGTATCAATTGGTAAGCAGTGTTTTTGTCTTTTTTACTGATCAATAATTTCCCTCACTCCATATTGATCGTCTTTATTTTGTTTATAGAAAGCCGCATATTAAACACAGAAAAGAAAGTGTTGTACTAGTTTAAACTTGGCAATCGCGTTGGGAACTTATAGCGCATCCCTAGTGTAGCGATTCTGTGCGAAGGCAGATCCACTTACACAGAAGAATTCAATGTACACTTAGTACATGTATAAAATACCTGGACAGTTAAAACCCACACAAATCAAGATAATTCTTTATTAAAGAGCATAAATGAGACTGATCACTAGTTTAAGTGGATTTAAATAAATAAGGATTTCCCTGAACAAGGTAAGAGGTATGGGGTGTGCGCATCATTTTTGTTTATTTTTAGATTCTTTATTTCTTTTGGTTTTGTGCTTCCAACTCTTATAAGCAAAATAATAGGCCTAGTGTATTTATGATTGCTCATTTTATTTTGGAGGATTAACTCCGACAGGGTAAGCTGGGTTATATAAATTATAGTTATGTGTTTCTGATTAAAGGTATAAGTCATCCACCTCCTTCATATTAAAAGTAAATATTCCTTTTCAATCTGGAGATATTGGTGAGGATGCCAAAATGCTACAAATGGGGCTCATAATTTGTCACCAATAGTGGAAATTCTCCTTGCGGCTTTTGTAAAATTAAAGGTCAAAGAAAACTATGGGAATGCCAGTTAGGATTCCTTAAAGTTCCAACCTGATTGAATAATCTATTTTATCCAGTGACCGTGCAATGGGATATGCCTATCACGAGCTTAACGCAAAAAGAAAAGGATAAAATTTAAAATCAAAATGTGGTCCCTTAGGAATAGAGTGAAACCTATATATTACCCGACGTATATTAACTAGCCCCTAACTAAGATCAGGTTTATTATAGTAATTGTTCATCGCCAACCATTAGATCAAACACTGGCAACAATACTTTTTTAGCTGAACACGAATAACAAATTGAGTTTGTTAAGTTAGCAGCCCATCACTTTTTTATATTATTTTAAATAAATCATTTGTTTAACCTTTCTGCAAATATATATATATATATTCAAACCACAAAGAACAAAAATAAACTTAGTAAACTTTCTTTAAAAAAGAGTTTAGACTTAACCTATAATATAACCCCAATCATATTCTTGAAAAGTAAATATTTGCATTGTTTGCCTATATTCGCTGACAAGGCGTGTTACGTGTGTTTTCAAATGACAAGAGAACATAATGTCCAAGTTATATTTTGCGACCACTCAAAGACTAGCTAAAACTAGTCTTCACTTAAGTGTTAATAATATTGAGAAGTCAGTTTCCCCATTTTGCCAGGTATTATTTATTTAAATTCTTTTCAAAATGCTTTATTTAGATAATTTTATATACTGTAGATAAAATGTTAACTACCAACTTATCTTTAACAGCTAGATTGTTAATTATATTTGTATACTTTGCAATTCAGTGCCAACAATAAGTTCACTTATAGCTTTTTTTCATTTTAATCAATAAATTATAAATATTCCAATTATAAAAAACGTATACATTGATGTTGGGTACCGGTAGTTCGTTTGATATGCAGCTCGAAATTTCAATCCCAAAATTTAAATTGAATTTTCAAATTTATTTTTGGTTTTAGCAATTTTGAAAATCCCCAAAGTAAAACAAAGAGTTATATACTTTCATTAATATAAATTTGATGTAAAAGTGAAAAAAGTGATAGAATTTGTATTTTTATTAGTGATGATAATTATAAACACAATTCAATAAGTACTGATTGCGAAATAAATTTTTTTGCAGACAGTTCAACAGACAATATCGCGTAAAATGACAACAAATCCAGGTAAAGTGTTTTTTGAAAGAGTTAAACAAAATGTAAACATGTCTATTTGTCGTATCGTTAACTACTTCTGAAAATTAAAATAACTGCAAGTACAGTAGTTTTACAGACCATAAGGTGCACCAGATTATAAGACAGTTTTAAGGAGTATAGTTACTGTAAAAAGCTCAATAAACAAAAACTACTGGTTTTGAAGGTTAAAGCACTAACTGATCAATACATTAAGTGTACTGGCTTATTAGGCCCATAATTTTTTTTTTGAGAAAAAGTACTTAAGGTAAAATGCGTAGAATACAATAATACAGTAACTTTTTCTCTTGTTTAGATGTTACCAAGCCTGCTTCTCCTGAAGAACAAGACAAGTTCTTAAATGGTATGTAAAATCTGTTAAAAAACTTAATGAGATCGTGTTACCCAAGTTTTATGCTTTACTGGTAACATACTTATGTTTTACTTACTTAACAAGAAACTACAATAAATGTTTTCAGCAAGAAACTTACAAGTTCTGTTACAGAGAGAGTGAATTAATGGGTTAAAATAGTAAAAATTAATGGAATTAACTATCCTTACTGGTAGTCATTCTAGAATAAGATTAAAGATTCTTATTTATAAATAATATACCGTGTTGTTAAGTGCATCCCTACCACATAGCTGTAATTGCTTTTATTATATAATCATAGTAAATAGTAAGACATGAATATTGTTACATCAGATGTTTTTCAAATGTGCATGCAAAGGGCTGTACAAGCAAGCAGGGACCGCAACACACCGCTGGTCAACTTCAAGAAACCAGAAGAGTTGAAAAAATTACTGAACTTTGAGCTGCAGGGCACTGGTGAAAGTCACACCAACTTGCTAGCTTTATGTGACAAAGTGTTTGACTACAGCGTATTGTCAGGTACACGTGTAAATGGACAGAATATCACATTAAAACAACCCGATTTCATTAAAACGACCCAAATTAATTTTAGTCAGTTTTGTAAGACAATGTTTTTAATTTAATTATTGGTAATACATTCACACCTTTTTTATATTCTTTGCTGTGATCTGGGTATAAGTTTTAAAGCCAGCAAGTGGAAACAAAATAATTTTTATTTCCATTAGAATTTTTTTTAAATAAAAACTGAATTTTCAAAACATTTTTTCCATAGTGTTTTCGTTGTATTTCACAGGGCATCCTTATTTCTTTAATCAGCAAATAGGAGGATTGGACAGTTATGGATATGCCGGCAATCTTATTACAGATGCACTTACGACAAATGGGTAAGTTAAACATTGAATACTTAACTCAATCACCAAATTGGTATAAATATTCACCTAATGCATTTGTGTGTATCGGAAAATCATTTAATGTACAGTATTGCCCACATTAAGGCTATCTGTGCTATTAGAGTGTGTTATATTTGTAAATGGACATTAGTATTGATTCACTGGGTCAAAGCGATAATAGCCTTTTCCACAGACAAATAAAGTGCATGTGTTTAATTAATCCTAAAGACCACAACCCTTACCCCTGTTCGGTCACAAAAATGTCCTTAATCATTACACACATGTGGACGTTGATAATAAACTTGCAGAGTTTCATTGCTATTCTTCCACAGACATACATATGAAATTGCCCCTGTGTTCACAATGACAGAGTTTGCAGTGTTGGAACACATGCTGAAGTTGGTTGGTTTTCACAATGGTGAAGGAACCTTCTGTCCTGGTATGTCTTTTATTTGACCATCATGCTTCGCTAGCAAGTAAACCATGCTTAATGTAACTTATATTTTACTATATATATTAAAATATTATTTTTTGGTTTGAATTTTATATATTATCTTTTTGTTGAGATGTTCAGGCAAATAATAGATATAGATCTATGAGTCATCCCAGTTATTTAAATTTATTCTTTACTAGACCAAAGTACAGTTGAACAGGCTAATGCTTATTTACCTGACATAGAGAAATAAAATTGTTTTACCTTACCAATAGCAACTTCCAAAACTAAAGATGTTAATGAGCAAATATCCTGTATTTTATTTATCAACTAGCCAATGTTTAATGAATACATCACTAACATATATATTTGTTATATATTTTAAATATAAAAGAAAAAATATATTAAATAAAAAAAATAACTGAATACATAACATATTTGGAATTCTTTATATATTTAATTATTTCACTGTGCTGCTAACTTAAGCTATATTGTATAACCTTGTATTACAGGTGGTTCATACTGTGGGATGCTTGCCATGAATGTGGCTCGCCTACAGAAATATCCAGATTCAAAGTCAAAAGGGCTTTACGGGTTGCCAAGGTTGGTTACCTTTTGTTCAGAACAAGCTCATTATTCAGCAGAAAAAAACTCCACCTTGCTTGGACTTGGAACTGATAATTGCTGGAAAGTTAAGTGCGATAATCGGGGGAAGATGATTCCGGAAGAATTTGAAAAACGTGTTATTCAGTGCAAGAACGAGGTAAACAACTATATAAGCTTAAAGCTAGGTCCATGTCTTTAATATAATTTACTTATACAATAAGTATTATAATTATAATGGTTTAGTGATCAGAAAAAAGAAGTGAGACTAGGGCTGCGAATTAACGGTTAATTTAAAAAACGGTTAACTGATGTAAAAATAATCGGTTAACCGTTAACCGATTTTCTTTAAACTACCATCAAATCGGCACCGTTTTTGGCAAAAAAGTTCAGGCAGCCGTAAAGGGCAGCAAAGAAATAACGCGTGTGATTACCGGCATTATCGGGTCTTATTTATGTATTACTTTATAGTTTTTAAACGTCACCTTAAGACACATAGTATAACTTTGATTGTAATGCGTAATATTGAGTTAAAAATCAAACAATCAGCGTCTAAATGGTTGCTTAAATTACGTTGACAATCAAACAATCGACGTGTGAATGGTGCGTATATTACGTTGACAATCAAACAATCGACGCGTGAATGGTTGCTTATATTACGTAATAATGAAACAATCAACGTGTGAGTGGAGTTATGTATATTTGAAGATTATTAAAACGCAATTACGCCCAATTAAATGTGGGCGATAAAGTAACGTTAAAAAACGGTTAAACGGTTAAAATTTGACGTGACGGTTAACCATAAAAACGTTAATTTTTCGCAGCCCTAGGTGAGACATTTCCAATGCAGTCGATTTTATTGTATATTAGGAGTTGTCGTTTTTTTAAATCATAATGCTCCTGATATCGGCATCCTTTTGTTACTGTATTTGGGTTGATTTTGATTTCATATAACCTTCTGGTTAGATTTGTGTCGGGGTGAGGTCAGAGTTCTGAGGTAAACCTAGCAACAGTTTTTCTTTTTTTTGTCAGGTAATACATGTAGGTACATATTCTGTCAAATGGTACTTTAATTAGATATGTGTTGTATTCTGTTATTATTTGTATTAATCTGTAAATTTGTTTTAAGGGCGCAGTTCCAATAATGGTGGTAGCCACAGCTGGCACAACAGTCCTTGGTGCATTTGACCCATTTCATGAGATCGCTGATATTTGTTCCAGACATGATATTTGGATGCATATTGATGTGGGTACTTGTTTTTCTTGTTTTGGTTTTGCTTTAATGCAATTTTTAAACTATGTGTCCTTTTAAATACTTTATTTTATGCTGCATAAAAAAGTTACCCAAAACAAAATTAATCCATTTTGTGAGTTATCTGAGAGATCTTCAAATGTATGGGACCGCAAAATATGATAAGTAAACACGCTTTTTGTTCAATGTTATTTAATTGTTCAATATATAAACTGTAAACCAAAAGTCACATTACATGATTGACCAATATTTAGTTTATAGTATTTGTAAATGCTCCAATCTTCCTTGTTGAAATCTTAAAATCGTTTGTTGTCATATTAAGTTTAATATGCTTCGTTTTACATATAGGCAGCTTGGGGTGGTGCAGCCTTGCTATCTCAGAAGTATAAACATCTTTGTGATGGTGTGAACAGGTATGTACTTTGTTCTTGGATACTTCATCAGTTTCACATATCATAGTTCAAAGAGAAAATATTGTTTTCTTATTGTTTAGAGCTGATTCATTGGCATGGAACCCACATAAGATGATGATGGCTCCAATACAGTGTTCGGTGCTTTTGCTGAAAGAAAAAGTTTGTTGCCTAGGTTTGGCGGCCGCGTCCGCTATATTTATTACATTATATCCCTATTTTTTTTAATGACGTGTTTTAACGACTGTTCGTTTTGCCGTCTTTTCCCGTTCCCGTGTCGAGATTATATTCGTTTGCCATTTTTAAAAAACTGGGGCAAAAAATGAATAAACTAAACTAAACTAAACTAAACAAATTATCTTAATCTTATATATCAACACCACCTGATTTATATATCAACACCACCTGATTTAATATGCTTAGCTAAACATGGCTCTGTTTTTTTGCATGATTCAAGAGGTTTAACACCATAGCCCTGGTAAGATGCCTAAACCTAATGGTTTATTTTATGAGTTGCCATATTATTTCATACATACCCTACCTTGATGTATTATAAAGCATTTTGAACAGCTTATTTAACTGCTTACACATCTCTTCAGGACCTACTTAATCGTTGTCATTCAATCAATGTGCCATATTTGTTCCAAAATGACAAACCGTATGATACGAAATATGATCTTTCAAGGAACCTAGTTCAATGTGGGAGATCGGTAAGTTAAAATTTTAAGTTTATGGATATGGGGGAGTTTCATTTTTTCTGCTAAAATGGTATCTGGTTGTCGGAGTTATTTGATAATTTTACATATCAGCGAAACATTTTTTTTATTTCGTCTAATTAGTAAGAATCTACTGACAACCCTTATAAATTTAATGATTTTGTAGGTTTTTAAAATAATATTTCATTTAAGCTTATTACGCTGAACACACTAGATACCAAGCACCCTACAAAGTTATACTACCTTTCTTGTCATGCTGCTTTAAATTTTTACAAATTAAAATTGTGACAAACCCAAGAATCTTCTTCCCAGTGCGATGCTTTAAAGCTATGGTTGATGTGGAAGGCCAAAGGAGACTCTGGGTTTGAGAGTCAAGTTAATCAAGCACTTGCCAAGGCAGAGTATTTGACTGAACAAATACGAAAACGATCAGATTTTCGACTTGTTATACCAGAGGTTAGCTTTTATGGCATGTGTTTTTCTGGTTGTACTAACTGTGTAGTTTTCGTTCTGTGATAAAATGTTTCTTTATCTTTATTATTGTTCACTGACGATCTTCTTGGCAAGTGTTCCTATTGTTGGAAAAACACTTATGGTTCCAATTATTTCGAATAGATTAATTAGAAGTAAAAGTAATCAAAATATTAAACATCATAAGATACTTCAATTGACCCAAATGGGTATTCTATAAACTTGACAACTACCATTGTTGCCGATCCCAAGCATTAGAATATCATACCCATAGTTTATCCTAATATCCAACATAACATTACCAATATCCAACAGCCTGAATATACCAACGTGTCATTTTGGTACATCCCTCCAAGTATGGCAGGCAAAGAGGAAAATGCTGATTACTTCAAACAACTTGCAAGCATTGTTCCAACCATCAAATTAAGGTCCCATTCTTAACATTTTGTTTGGTTCTTTTGTCTCCGAACACTGACTTTAATTATGAATCTTGTCCACGAAAATCATTCCATATTGTTGTGTTTTTTAGTATTTTCTGTGTTACACTAATGGCAGGCATTCATTGTTGTCGAAGTTACAAATAAGATCCTATCTGGTTAGAAGTAGAGAGTGTCAACTACACATGAACCACCACTAATTTTAAAACCCCTGTTGAGTGTATGCTATATTTTTCTGCATGTAGAAACGGTTGGGTTCCCTAGCCTTTCATACTTATTATGAATGACAGTTAAAGGACTGTTAGTGGAAAGGGTGTGTGATTAACACCTGGCTATAAGTCGATTATGTCCCTGGGCAAGCACGTGACGGACTTTGCCTAAACCCAATGCTGTAATAGTTTTAAAAAAATACTCTTTAGCAATGCCTTCAAGATATACAATATATTGCAATATTAATGGTAAACAGACATTTAGGTACAAGGTCCGTTGTTACAAAGCACCTTTGCTGGCCCACTCTAACCATTAAACGCCAGTAATGTAACACCCCGTCTTGAGAATAAACATGAGTATGGATATTCTATTTTAGATTATACATTCAGGTAGCTTGTAATTGGGTTTTCAATTGCTATCCAGCAGATTATAGTTTTAACTCAACATAAAAGTGACAGAATTAATCGTTGTCATTTAATGAATGTGCAATATTTGAATTTACTTGGTTTCTTTTACAGAATGCAATTGAGTGGAAAACTGCTGGTGGGGTATTCACCAGTTGGGGATTACCCCACATTCTTCAGAATGATTGTTCTTAATGACAAGGTCAATTTTGAGGACATGGATCATGTGTTGAATGAAATCGAAAGGAATGGAAGAGACTTGTAATCTTTTACAAATAATTTTTCAAGATACATATTGTTATTTTGAAAGTCTTCCATAAATTAGCAAATCTGTTCAGTGTTAGAACTTTTAGTAATCTTTCATGTATGCAACCGTTTTAACATTTTTTAATTTGATCAGTGTGCTTTGTTACTACGAAATCAAGTAACTGTACTACACGTCAATGAGGTTACGTCAATAAAATCGCATCCACAAAATCGGGCTGTTTGTCTTTTGGTTTTGATGTCGTATGAAAATCGTGACATCACACTCGGCTTGCATTATTTCCGACACAGGAAACTCTTTCTTCTGGCGGATCAAGTGGTTCCTGGAGTTGTGGATTGATTTCGATAACTCGGTTGCTATCTGCTTGGTCATTGAGCAGATGATCCTGCGGACACATTGGTGCTGAATAAATGGGAACATTTTTATATTCCGAGTAAATTTCACTGGATATTCGTGTTTTCCTTTGTGCAAGGAGAAAAACAATTTGTTATCACATTTTTTACACAAGCAAAAAAAACGATGACCTAAGAAAGCTAACTGCAAAACTTTGGTAAACCGACGGCGGACGCTACGGTATATTACGGGTATATCTTTGCAAGAACGCTTCCTTGCGTATTCGCGAGGTAATCTGATTATTTCCTATGTGATAACATCCGTTACGTAGTCCCATTGATTTCATTAGGATATAATATTACTTCCTCCTAAACAAACCAAACTAGTTAAAAATATATCTTCTTGTCAGATTCGTGCACATCTAAACCATGTTATCCAACATAATATTATCCCGATTGTTACAGTTTTATTTTTGCAGTATAAACTGATGCGTTAGTGAGTTATCAAACCTAACTTATTATTCGTGGCGCTGTCGACTTAAAACTATTACAATTTTAATAGAACTCATTATTCCACTTGGTTTAGGCACTTCCTCTTAAGTGACTTGCCCAAGGACACAACCATCTAGCCATTGGTTGGTTTCGATGCCAGAACAATTCGGCTCACTCCGACTGACTTACGGTTTAAGCGGTTTGGTCGGACATTGTAACTGTCAAAGTTACATTCATATATGTCGTAGACGATGTTTAACGAGTGTGTCAAAAATATTTAAAACGTAATGCACCATCTTAAAAACCTACTTGAAATACTCCGATAGTATTGCTGATGAGCTCCTGTAATGTTAAAGTTTGCGAGGGTCTGCGACGGCAAGTCGAAGTCATGGTAAATGTTTCCAGCATTTTGTTCCAAGCAACCCTCGCCAATCTAACCAATCTATAAAAAAAATTCGGCATTGCCATTATGCGTTTTTAATGACTATTTAATATGATCTTGTGGAATTGTTTGTAGTTCAGTAAAGGTTCTGGTCTGTTTTGCAGTCCGAAAACAGCAATGCACATTTTCTGGTAACCGTCAGAAAACTTATTGAGGAAATGTCGTGTGTTTATGCTATTGCAGTGTTTTTATCACGATGAAGACATTGTTATACCTTTTTTCAACTTACAAAACCGCTCGGTTCTAAAAGCGTCTGTTTATTACCTTTCATCAGAACACAACGACTAGATATTTACCGTTTCAGTAATGGGAAAACACAAGTAGCGTTAATACACCGAAAATCGTCAGATTACCTCGCGCCCACATCACTAATCCAACAAGCTATTCGACTTGCCTAAACAGGACCTATCATTTGTAAAAGAGTAAAGGGATTTTACATGGCTTAATATACCATGTTGCTTTACAATAAGTTTCAGCTCACGTTTTTCGATAGTTCCCTCCCAGCAAAGCGTACATTAATGGGTTGAGACACGAGTTAAAGTAGAGTAGACAAACCGTAAGCCAATGCGCAAGCATGTACATGTGCTGGTTCATGGATCCTGTCAACGAGGGAAATTTGTATGTCACATGGTGGTCTTTGTTCTGACATAACCCACGATCAAAAAGTGTGACCAAATGGTTAACGCGACCGATACATACACAGATTTCTAAATCAAAACAGTCTTGGTGACGAACATATCACGAGCTCGAAACCATGCCCGGTAAAAAAAGTGTGACCAAATGGTTATCGCGACCGACTGCAAAGTTTAAAATCCACTTATATTAACCAATTAGGTGACATAACGTTGTAATATGTATAGTTAAAAGTTATTTGCTATTTTTATAAAGAAAATTTTTGTTGCTCGGGCTCGAGTTAATTAACCCCATTTTAAACAGATACTCACAATTAAAAATAGAGATATTAAATCTTTGGATTTTTTTTTGGAATCTTCACCAACTTACCTATGCCTCCAAGTACTGAAGGACTAATCACGAAGATTAGAGTTGATACAAAGTTGGGAAGCCAGCAAACAAGGAATGCAAATGTAACCATTGTCACGATACGTGTAACCTGAGGTTAAAATTCATCTAAAATTACCTATTTTAGAAAATTTGGCAAAATTCAGTATACAAACATAGATTTTGACTATTTTGATGAAAATGTAAATGACACATTTTATTAAGTAAGTTTACCTTTTCTGTTGTTTGAAGTCTCCTCTTTTGGCCCTATAATTTTAAAAGCCATTTTTTTCATTAGTTAGGAAAGGATAGGCTATAGGATATTCCTGTTTAACCCCGTGAATGAAACAAAACAAGCAAACTAACACAATTAACACATAGGCAATCGTTAGATCACCTCGCGCCCACCGTCGGGAAACCGGAGCTATTTCAGAGTGTTGCGTATGATTCAAACGTTTCTTTAATTTGGTAGAACCCGTTAATACGCTTGGTTTAGAAAATGTCCGTTAAGTTCCTTGCCTCGTGACATAGCCCACTATCTATACTGATTACTTTCTAACCTGCAACCTTTCGGCTGAAAGGCTACGCTCTAACCCACCAAGTTAAGTTATTAACCAATGTATAACTATTACATAATACAGAGGTAATAAGACCAATCGCGATAACATCACTTTACACAATTATTAGGCTGAATGTACAACAAAAACTAACCTTTTGTTTAAACCTCCTGTCTTTTCCCCTCATAAAACACACCACTGCGCTGTTACAGATGATTAAAATAGTAAGCGGCATCACAAATGCAACGGTGAAACGAAACGTCATATGCATCTTCATAACAGTGTTCACAGTAAGCGAGCCAATCCTGTGACAAATTTGTAATCATTTTTTTAAACTTTACCGATTGGAGAAAATCAATATGTATTTCAAAATGAATTTAAAAAAATCAAATCTACTTACTCGACGTAATGTAGAGTGCATATCCCTTCACTGAAAAATACATTGTTAATTTGTAAAAAGACAACAAATTAGACTAGACGCTTGCGGCAAATTGGTTACGGAGCACTAATCCAAACTACAGCTTTGGAGTATTTTTGAAACAACATTTAAACTTTTCCCACTATAGAAAGACTCAAATTAGCATCATTACCGTACAAGATGTTTAAAATTAAACCATGCAAAGAAGCTAGGTTAAAAATATTTATTCCTTCGTTATATTTCAAAGGAAGGAAAGAACATCGTGCATAAGAACGACGAGCTAAAATTGTTTAAAAGAAAATTTGTTTATTACGGGGAGTGAACGCACAGTGCCGTTCAATTGCAATAACATGCCAATCATTATGTTTTCTTCTATAAATTATAGGTGACCCTAACTAACCAAAACAGTTTCTCAAAAACTAAGCTTAATAGCTCTAAACAGCCAACTTCTGTACCGATATTTTGTTTAATTCACATAATAATATTTTACAAATTAGACAGATAATATATCATATGGACCAAGCGTATATATTTTTTTACAATAATGCTTTAACTCAGGCTTAATAATACGGCCCCTTTAATTGTTGTGTTGTGTAGAGTACAAAATTACAGCCATACAAAACTTTGATTTTGCAACGATATTTTAAAGCGTAAACGCATGTGGATAAAATTATAACACTTTTCTACTGATATGTGTAAGTCAATTACCATCCACTTTTAATTGTGTGCGCTTATTGGGGTTATTGTACGGTTTATTTTCATATAGCGAGCCCTACATTTATTGGTATCCCAAATACAAATTCATGGAGTGACAAGGAGTTGGGACAGGACAGGATATTCATGTTTATCCCAGTGAATTGTCACATTACTCGTCAGATTACATCGAAAATACGTCATCGAGCTTGCGTTTTCACACAAGTAATCAATCGTGAGATTACCTCGTGCCCTTTGTAGGGTTATTGGCGCAATTGCATGTTGTTTAGTATAACCCAATAATTCGGGTTCTTTCCACTAATTGCCTTCCCTTATGACACAGCCGACTAGCTATAGCCATCATTTCAAAATCCGCAGCTATTCGACTGAAAGACGCACTAAACCAACAAGCTATTTAGTCGAGTTAACTGGTTTCATTAGACTCTCGCAAATTGCTGACCTTTTTAATATAAAAAAATATTTGAAAACGACAACGAGTTTCAGGGAAGCTTGTTTAGCAGTTTAGAACCATTGGGAAAGTTAAATTCAGAGGTTAATTATCTACTAAATAAAGACATTGTTACAACATCAAGTCAAAGTTACCTTTTATCGGAGAAGTACACTACAGGCAAGGTGTAAATTACTGAAATAAACCAGACGAATCCAATAATTTTCTTTGCTCGCTGTTTTGTTCTTCTTCCCCGCATTTTAATAGCAAATACAATGCACTAAAATCGATAAAATAATACAGTTGTCAAAATGCAATATGCTACAGGGCCAAAAATCCGCGCGAGTAACGCGAGTAATACTGTGATTACTCTCGTGAAGTACGATGTGCAAGTAAGAATTTACTCCCTCATATAAAACAATATTTAACGTTTAACGCAACCATTTTCTATTTACCTGACGTATAGGCCAACCGTTTTTATTATACATACGGTGAGTCCAAATCCTGAAGTATAGCATCATAATGTCAGATCGTTATAATACCAGATTTAAATAGTTTTTACGTAAGTCGTTATATACAAACTACAGCCAGCTATGTTCACTCCCGTTACTCGCTTAAAGGGGAACTGAAGTCAATTTTAAGAATATCTTAATAAATGGAAAAAAATACGCTGATTTCAAAAATCAAATCAGTTTCTTCCAATATTTTCTTGTTAAAAAGTTATGAGCAAATATGCATTTCATTTTATGTTAGGGGATTTCCCGTATTACGTCATTGACGTTGTTGAGATTTCGTGCCTATATGCATTGTATACAATCATGTGCCAGTTTAGAGGTGAATTAGTAACAGAAGCGCCTGCAGGAGCGTTGTATTTTCGTTTTTTTTTATGAAGACTTAGTATAACACTTGTCATATAGCCTTACTGAACCAATGTACATGGTGACAGCTTACTTTAAGCGCGGTCATTAAGGCCTGCACGGTCCCGAACCTACGCTGAATGCTGAGGTATACAGATCTCGTATTTAAATGACTCTAGAATATAGTCTTAGCAATTTATATCATAAATCATAAAAGTGAAGACAGAACAAGAAAACTAGAACAGAATGCATTAAACTGTAACTGCCAGCAATTTATAGAAATAAACCAGCCATCAATCAAAGATCAGACTATGCGGTGGGTACAGCCTACTTCTTTAATGATTGTTGCTTTTCAATATATAGCCATAATCTGTAACGTAGACTATCAATGTTATTACCAATCCCTAGGCTACAAACTGAAAGTGTGAGAGATTTGGTATACAAATGCACAGAAGTTTTAACAAATTTCTTTAATTTTCTTTTTGAAGTTTTAACAAATTTCTCTTTGTTCCACACGCGAGTGAATTCTTACTCGCCTGAAATTTGATGGATTTTTGGCCCTGGCTAATAAAGAGGCTAAGCAACGAGAAAAGGTCTTCTATAAATAACATTTTTGCTGAATCATTAAAATAATATTTCACCTGAAACCGGTCGTACGTCATTGCAGTTACAGTCCAAACTCCGGCACATATGTTAGCATAAACCGCACAAACCATGAATTTGCAAGATGACCAATCGAAAGGCCAATGATTTCTGTGTATAAATATGTTAAAGCTGATCGGTATGTGGAATTATTATTGCATTTATACAGGTATCTATTTAATTTGCAACAACATAACAATTATTTTTTTAGAAGGATTATACTCTCGTCAAACAAACACGGTTAAAAACAAGAAACGCAAAACAACTAAAAATATAAAAATACTGATGTATTAACCCCGCTAGCATATCTGCAGCCGCCAGGGGAAGAGTTGTCAAGATGAAGACATCGCTAACTGCAAGATTCACGATATACAGATCAGTAACCGACAATGTCTTGACGGATTTCATGATCCCAAGGAGCACCATATTCCCTGTAAAACCTGAAAAAAAGCTATCAGAAAAAAAACTGTATAAATAGCGAGTATTTGTGACACTGTATTTTGCATTTTTATAATATTAAGGTTTAGTTTTATTATTTTACTTCTATTATTTACCCCTCTAAAATATGCTTTATTGAATGTTATTAGAACGTGATATATTTGAAACAAATAACCTCTCGGCTGAAAGGCTTTTGGTTTTGCATTATTTGTATATAAACATAAGCTACTTTTATCTTTTGAATATTGTTTAGATGGTTTGGTGGAAACAACCCCGACCATCAGTCAGTCGACTGCACAAAGAGCTGAGGTGCCAGGATTAATAAATTAATTGGGTTAACAACAACTATATCGCAATTGCCACATTGTATTTAACACTCTACAATAACTCAAGTAGGGCGACTGTAAACCCAATATATTTTGACGATTGTCAGTGTTTTAACTCCCGTTACCTTTTTCCACCCAAGCAATAAAGAAATGTTTATTTGCCATCCCATATAGGCTAAATAAATGATTACCAAATTAATAAAACTTACCCAAAACGCAAATCACCATATACACAGCGCAAATGACCGTTTGAATACTCTGCAGAGATTCTTCAGTCAAAAAATTAATTTGTGAGCCATTCCCCTGTTAATGAAAACAAACGATATTGAAAGTAGCGTTGCAGTCATATCAGATGTGGTGACATATATCTTAATTTCCCTAATTTGTCCAAATAAAATGATTAATCGTAGTTACTTGCTTTCATTAATAAATCCCGGATGTGGCGCATTTTGTTTAGTTTGAAATTTAGCCACATATAGGATATTCATGTTTATTCCCGTGAATGGGAAAACCAAGGGGGTTAACACACGGGCAATCGTCAGATCACCTCGCGCCCACCGTCGGGTTACCGGAGCTATTGCAGTGTGTTGTGTGTGATTTACATGTTCCTTCAATTTGGTAGAACCCATTAATTCGCTGGGTTCGGGCAGTATCCGTTAAGTGCCTTGCCCAAGGACACAACCGACTAGCTAGCGACCAGTTTCAAACCTGCAACTCTTCGACTGATAGGCGACGCATTAAACCACCAGACTAACCCGTCGGACCAGATGGTGTCTATGTCCTACATGCAAAAAAACGTTCTAAGCAACGAGCCCACCATAGGTTTGAAACTTATATGCATATAAAAAATGTCTATGCATATAGATTGATTCCTGATTTTTATTTTCCAACCCAACTTGATTAACCAAAGCACAAAAAATAAAACATCAACTTAAAACTTTCTTAAAATCTTCTTTTTACTTTATACATTTTTTAAAGGTTGATAAAAAATAAAAACTGGCAATTAAGAGTTAAAAGCAAAACATTGTACATGCTTACCGAGTGAACAGAGCAGGACGAATTTTTTGCCAATAAATCGGATTCACCGTGACAATGTGAAGTATTCATACCGAGCATATAATACTTGGGTTACTGAAAAGTTTTAATTGGTGGTCTACTGTTTCAGCCTAAAATAATAGCTAACCTGCAAGTCATATAATAAGTTAACGTAAAAAATGACAATCTGGCTTTAATTTCTGGTGTAAATCGATTAATTTAGGTTTGGCGACAGCGTTTGCTATTTTTATTTAATTATATCCTTTTTAAATGACGTGTTTTAATGACTGTTCGTTTTGCCGTCTTTTCCTGTTTCTGTGCCATGATTTGATTCGTTTTCCATTTTTTAATACTTGGGTCAAACAATCAATAATCTAAATATTATAGTTAACGCATTTCGATTGTGTCTGTTTAATCAAAGTCCTATCAGTTTCAACTCTAATAAACATAGCCAGAACATCATGTAGATAAGTATGGGACACATCGAACATTCTATATAAAGTTTTGCTAGCAGTGGTATGAATGACGCGGTCAACACTCTCTAGTGTGAATTTTGTAGAGCGTAGCGTACGAAATAATTTTTTTCGAGTTGTCCATAGATTTTCTTTCACTATATAAATTTCATAAGAATTTGAAATTTAAAATAATCTTGAACTAATTTGACGATAAATCCTGATCTGTTTGTATTTGAATTTGAATAACAGATTTTTTTGCGTTGGCCATACTTTAAATCGAAAACTTACATTTTTTTCCAGATAAGATCGGGATGATAGCGACCATATGAACATACATGTTTGGTTATACATGATTCTCTCCGTGGTAGGGGAAACGGTATGACGCAAGAGGCGTTACATACAAATAAATGATTTTTCGTAAATTTAGTACAACCCATCAATCCACTGGACTCGAACAATGTCAAGTAATTACCTTGCCTTAGTACATCGGTCGGATAATGGGACATTGTTGACGGCATCGTTTTGTGTTTCAATAATAATCCAGTGTTTCATAATATTTATAGCGTTAATTTCGTCAGCATTATTTCTTGGATCGGTCTCTCCAGTTAACGATATTTGTGTGTAAGATTGTGCGTTAGTTTTCTGCAATGCTATTTTAGCAGCCATGTATACAGGCTAGACTAGACTATCGCCAGATTTGATCATAAAAGCTATAGGAACTTATGTAGTGAATATCATAAATTCCATAAAACGTTGTAAAGTCGTCACCAGGCATGCGCAATGGTGCATCTTTTTGGTTTTTGTTCTGCGTAACATACACTAGTCACCAAGTGTTTATGATCCTTAACTGGTCGTGCGCGTTACTAAATACGCAAATCACGCTTTTATGACATATGCACACGAAACAACAGCAGGATATAAAGTAAGATGATTTATGACTCACACCGTCTGGGATGACAGTACACTAAATGTATTATGTATTAAGTATATAAAAGATGTAGTTGAGTAAGAGAAATAACCCTTGCAAATACTGTGTGAAGGTTTTTTTTTTGCAAAATACAGTATGAAGCACAGGCCTATAGAAGTTGCAGCTATATAGAAAATACAATGAATTGCTTGACTTTACTTACAATAATAGACATACTGTGTAGTGCGTCTGTTGTCTCGTTTACAACTAAACAAGTAACTAATTACTTCTAATTACCGTTTTTTGGGGGGGCTAGAATGTCGATGCTCTTCCTAAAATGTGCTTACATTTTCCTCTTGGCCACAGTAGCACTACCATCGCACTCAATTGGTAAATACGCTTTACAAACATTAAATAATTTCGTTTGGACTAGTATATGTCATTGCAAAATCAATAAAGGGTATGTTGAAATTATAAAATGTAAAGTAATTAAACGTGAGTTACTTAGTGGTAAACGTTGTAGTGGAAAATCTTTGTTTTCGATGGAATTTTATAGGACCTTTGAATTTTATAGAACCTTTGTAGTAAAAATTAGTGCAATTTAGTACTAGGTGCCTATGTCAACAAATTTAAAAAAAAAACAAGTTATTAATAAAATTTTAAAAAATTTAATAGTAGTCTTTGTAATGAATATCCAAATTTAACGAGTTTTTGGTCGATATTTTTTCTACAATTATCACACATTTTTGTTCGTATTTTACAATTGTGAACAAACTTAGTCCCTAAAACGTAAATTAGCTATTAGCGAAGACTAATATGAAGTCCTTCTTAACAGGGTTTAAACACAAGAACATCAGTGTTTAACTGCACAATCAAAGATAATGATGAAACCTGCTGCACAACTTTGGATAACTTTACTTACAACAACTTTTGTTTTTGTAGATCTGAAGGTAAGAAGGAGGATGGTGTTTCTGATAATGGTCGGTCAAAATATATAAATTATTTCAATACACCTGTAACAGATTTCATACTCTGGAATAAAAAATAACATCAGTTTTTGCTAATAGTAAAATATAAAGGTTTATACATGCGTAGTTATTTTATAAATCTCTAGGTATGCTGTATAGTAAAATAAATTACCTTCTATCGATAGGTAACTGTACACTCTTTTTCGCGGCTCTACTTGCTTATAATCCGATTTTTTAATCGCCAACAGTTAATCATGATTTTGTTTTGGTTTTCTGCGTCCATATATTTATTTTATTTTTTTAAGGACGTGTGAGATCGACAGTCGATATGTGGACTATCCAGCTTGCCGCATGCTATTTTTCAAGCTTGTGTTCCCTTGAGTAATGTTTTTTAAAGGAACAAAATCAAACAAACTCTAACTAAACTAAGGAGGTTCATAATAAACCCCTCGCAAAAAAGTATTAACAAATAATTGTGCATGTGATTCGGTTGCCATGCAACCACTGAATTTTACGGGTGATTGATCGTTCGATTGTCGCTATTGTGTGTAATAAAATAAATCGATATAAAATCGAAGTAATATGACATCTTAAACCAATGCTTTTTACTCCTAGAATGTTATACATTAATCTACCGATTACCATTTACCTAATACCCTCGGTTGTGACAAATACCGACGAGGATAAACCTGTAAAATTGTACTAAAATCTATCACAAGCTTTCGTAATAAAATTTAAAAATATAATTTACGCAGATTTCCGTTTCTTTTCGGATAACAATGCAACAGATCCAAAAGTAAAGTACGCTTGCAATGACTGCAAGTGTAATTCTGATGGTTTATGTTTTCAAGCAGGTTGGTAGTACGCGCAGTTATTCACTGGGTATTCTTAATCTATATTTAGGAAAATTTAGCAAGACTGTATCTTATTTATAAACCTTTACTATGCTAAATTTTCTATTTCTCTACATTGTCAGACTTATATTTCACAAGTCATTGACTTAATTTAATAATAGTTTTCTTCTAAATAGGCCTAGTACTCTAAATCGAATACGACATTGATTTTAATTTGTCATCAACTCTCGTTCAGATTGCAAAGAAAATGAAAGTATCTGTAGTCGTCTTGCTAATTTTACATGCTCCTTGACTAATCCAATGACTTTCATACCTTCAACAACTGCGACCTCGACTAGAACTGGTATTTTAATTTATTTGTTTACTATATTGAGGTAAAAATGTGTGAAAATGAAATAGTATCACTTTAACAAAATGAAGTTGCCTAGATTTACAAGATTCTAAATAGACTACTCAAATGCTAAAGCTATCAAATATGCAAATCAAATTGCACAGTTCCGGTCAACCGACTGTGGGTAGGAGGTGTTCTGACGAGTAGAAACAATTTTTAGAATTTAATCCTTTTTGGGCACTAGCTAGTCGTGTCCTCGCAAGGCACTCAGTGGACATTGCCTAAACCCAGATAAATGGGAACGTGTGAATTATACACAACACACAGAACATACATAAATAGCTTTATTACCTGGTGGTAAGCGCGAGGTGATCTGATGATTGACCGTGTGTTAACCCTCTTGGTTTTCCCATTCACGGAGATAAACGTAATTATCTTGTCCTACCCAATCCTATTCCATCATTAAGTCATTTTCAATTCAATTGTTAAAGTTTTACAATGTCAAACTATGAAATTTGTTTCGGATTAAAAAATAATTAAATATCGATTACATGAATTCCCATGATCATCCTGCATAGTCATTAAAAATAGTTTTTAAATTAAAACATATATCGTTGTAGGTCGAAATATGAAGCACGAGAACCCTGAATAGTCTCTGTGACAAATTTACTCTTTAACCATAAAAAACAATATAAACTAAATAGTGTCAATCACGTGTCAACCACTACTGTTTTTAAAACCCCCTTCGAAGTTAAGTTGTAAAGAAAGTTGTAGAGAAATATAATGAACTAGGAAAAGGACAAACGGACTCTTCAAACCTCATGTTACCACTAGAAAACATTTAGTATAAAATAAATATTGAATAAAAATAACCCGGTATCCGAACAGGAAAATCATAACAAAAATTATAACACTATTAATTCAAGTGTATAAAGCATCCGGTCACTCAATCCAATATAACCCAATAGAAAATGTCAAAACGGCCAAAACAGAAGACTTCCGATTTCCGTCGTTAACCGATTTCACAAAAATCTTCATATACCTAATTAGAACATTCTATAACGACTGATATTAAGGAGGAAAATATAAATAATCGAAGTCAATCTTGTTTAGGTGTAATCTACTGTTTATTAATTAGGCAGTGGTTTATTAAGTTGTGCTTTAATGGAACTTAATTTCCCAAACCTGTATATATTAAATAACAAATTATTTTTTTGCAATCAATGTTAAAAAACGAAAAAACTGTTACAATCAAATTAAAAATTAAAGTTGAAGAAACAAATAAAATACCTGGGGAAATAAACGAAATTTGTTTCCAGAATCACAAATTTGTTCCTGAATCATAATTACGACGGGCATGACATGTTGCCCCGACATCTACAAGAATGAGTAATGTAATCGCAATGAAACTTAGTCTTTTGTTAGGCAAAATAATATTTTAAATAAGTAGTCTTTTCCAGTCGCAAGATAGGCTATCAATAAACCATCGGCGGCCTAAACCGGGTTTCTATTTTATTTTTTTTAAACAGTTCTGAAACATATTGTATTGACTTACCGTTTGTTTGCCAACGCTTATCCAATACATATTAGCCACCAGCTCCCTATGTTCGGGCTAAAATTGGTACTTATTTAGCTAGTTGAGCCTGGCTATATAGTCAAATATTGTTTACCTTCCAGAGCTTAAATATTACATTACTAGAAGAGAAATCTCTCAAACAACCTATAAATTGATTAAATACAATTGGTATTATAAGGATTGCGGTTAACCCATGGTTGACCTGGTTAATTTTACTATCACTCGTGTGATAACGCTCTTTTGTGTAATCGCGATATGATCGTATGATTAACTCTGTGATCAGTGTTAAACAATTAAACTACCCATCCTATTATCACATGTAACTATTTGATATCTTGCAGAGAGTTCCAATTATACGGATTGTGAAGGCAATATGGACGACACTTTTATTTCTGTTTTAGATAACGTAAGTAATGTTGGTAAAGCTTGGTCAAATTATATATGAAACCCGAATGCGGGTTCTACTGAAACGATCTTTTCTTTGTTTTCAACTCTCCGGTTTGGTAGAAAAGGGTCGTTTAATAACAGATTAACAAGTTTTTGTATCACAACCAAAACAGAAAACCATAGTGAAATGTTATTAAAGTCGAGCCTTCGCGTTTTATAGGGAAGAGTTTAATTCGGTCTGATAAAAGGATGCTAAAAGATGTATTTTTGCCCCGATTCGTGTCTGGCATATTGGAATGCTTAATAGATAAATTGAAGTTTCTCATCCAAGGCCGTAATGTAAGTTCGAAAACAGCCAATGCGAGTGTTTATTTTGCTGAGAGGACAAGCAAAAAGCAAAGAGCCTTATGCTGCATCGAAATGATCCGGATAGGTAACTGGCAGATCAACAACAGTGAAATTAAGCAGGTTGCTTCCTAATAGGATAGGAAAGGATATTCATGTTTATCCCCGTCAATGGGAAAACCAAGGGGGTTAACACACGGCCAATCGTCAGATCACTTCGCGCCCACCGTCAGGTTACCTGAGCCATTGCAGTTAAATATGATATACACGTTCCTTCAATTTTAGAACCCATTAATCCGCTGAGTTCAGGCAATGTCCGTAAAGTGCCTTGCCCAGGGACACAATCCACTAGCTAGCGACCAGTTTCGCACCTGTAACCTTTCCTCTGAAAGGCAACGGACCGGACAATTTAGCGGAAGTTTTATATTTTTGGATGTTCCTGACTGCGGTTTATTAAATAATATAAGTCCGCTATGTAAAAGTGAGGATTTAACACTTATTGTATGGGATATAAAAAACATATTTAATACTGCGTCTTTTCTAGGCGTTATGTACGAATTTAACTACAGCGAAAACTGAAGCAGTTTTCAGAAAGATCGAAAACCTATTACAAACGAATGCAGTTAAAATAAATATTTTAAAGAAGATCGTCTTGTTTATGAAATTAGTCAGCGAGCTTGGAAAACAGAACAACTTACAGGTATGTCCTACATATTATTAATTAAAAAATACTCTACATTGCCTTCTTTGTCAATTATAATCCCTTTAAGTGCACGGATTACTCTTTCACGATATTATTTGGATAATTTATGAAATCTGTAAATAGAACCAATTGTTTTAATTAGGTAACATGTTGCCTCTTTTGAAGACTATGCTAAAAGCACATGCATAATTAATCGGTTAAGCATAGGACTTAAAACGTGTTTTTATTTTTCAGTATGGATACATATTTACAATAACAAGTCTGTAACCCTGTTGTTTTTCTTTTGCACTTGAATTACTTTAATTTTTACAAACATTTACATTTTGCAGATTTCTGAACAAACTCTACTTCATGCCGCCAATATTACTTCAACGTTAGCGTTATACGACTGGAACAACTTTACAAGTAACCGTTCCGAATTGGCCGACCACGAATTGAGATTGAAAAGTGACATCATCAAATCCATTACGTCCTTAGCTTCCCGTGTAATGTTAAACACCAGCGAGCTTTCGATCAATACGGACTTGTTTAACATAAAGGTAAAACGACCATTTAATGATAGCAAAGTAAGCAATAATATGCCTAAAATATCGTAGGCCTATCAAATTATATCAGTCCCGGTAAATAATAACCACTATAATTATTTAGGGCGGCTTTTTCGCTTGCTAACAATACAATGGAAACGTGGAAATTGCGGTTGTATACATAACAACCCTATAATGCACTCTTATAAATTTGGCAGATGCATTATAACGAGTTTAGGATAGGATATTCATGTTTATCCCCGTGAATGGGAAAACCTAGGGGGTTATCACACGGGCAATCGTCAGATCACCTCGCGCCCATCGTCGGGTTACCGGAGCTATTGCAGTGTGTTGTATATGATAGACACGTTCCTTCAATGTGGTAGAACCCATTAATCCGCTGGGTTCAGGCAATGTCCGTAAAGTGCCTTGCCCAAGGACACAACCGACTAGCTAGCGACCAGTTTCGCACCTGCAACCTTTCGATTGAAAGGCGACGAACTTAACCGCTAGACCACCGGGCCGGACCAGTTTCCGTTCGTAAATGGAGTCGTTAATGGATGAGTAAAATAATAATTTATTCATGTCCAGGTTCTAGATCTCGAACCATCAACCGTTGCTTCTTCACTTAATCTAGTCCCGTTTGGCACAAACTTAGGATTTAAAATTGAAATACCGGAAAGTACGTCTAAGTTAGCTTGGCCAGGAAACACTGCAAACAATTCAACCATCAACAAAATTGCTGGACGTGACAGACGAAGAGCGAGCTTTATTAAGTACAATAATTCCACTTTATTTACTTTCGACCATGAATGGAATACCGCATGGGTAAGCCCACACTTGAGTTAATTAAGAAGTAGTTCTCAAAATATCTAATAACATTGCGCTCGTTTTTGCATGCCTAGACAGTGATAGCATTTTATTTTAAAGCTGTTTTGCTCGTTATTGTTATAAATACACTTTAAAAATATATTACAACCTTAGATAATGTCGATTAGACTTGGTGAGGACGTCACATTAAAGAATCTAAAAGATCCTATCAGAATTATCTTTCAAAATCTTACCTACGGCAGGAAATCTTTGATTTCCGATGAAAGTTACAAGGTATACGCTGTCTTTTAATACTATGTTTATTGAATTGTTTTATCGATATACCACTTTTATATTTATCCTACCTAACCTATACTTATCTAGCAAAAGTGTAGTGGCAAGGAATAATATGACTGGGTAAAATATATGGCTAGTTTGCTGTATGTCAGCTAGCTAGCATTCTATCAATAGACGACCTACCAACCATGATAGCCTAAACTAAGTGCCATGCTGAGAAGGAATCACTAAGTCATTTTATAACTCTGAAAGTTACAAATCCTAAATATCTGCAGTCCATAGAATGAAACAAAATCTATGCATATTTGCCTTTAACGGAACTGATTAAAGGTTCATTAAACTACAATTTTTTTCCTGGTAATGACGTATATACTAATACATAATCATAGCATATGTTAAAAAAAACACTTATATTAAATGTGCAATTACGGTGAGATTAAAATTGCTCGTCAGATTAGGATTTCAGGTGATCATGTGAAGTGCGTTTTCTGGGATTTCAATATCAATAGATGGTCAAGTAATGGTTGCTGTCTCAATATTACATCAGGCGCTCCTCGTTGCCAATGCAACCATCTAACGAACTTCGGTGTACTTGTGGTAAATACATTTGTAAATTTGTCAAAACGATTTTGATTTAAAACTGGTGTTTGTCAATTGTCTATCCTAACTAAATCGACCTAAAAACTTTAAGGAACTTAAAGGACATTAACTAAACCAACTTGTTTAATGGCCTTTACAAAAATTGAAGGAAAGTTTTAGTCATACTGTAATATCTTCCGTAATCCAAAGGTGGACGGGGTTATCCTGACAAATACGTATGATAACGCTTCATGTGATTTCCCATTTACGGCTATAAACATGGTTATCCTATCCTATACACCGCTTTTACTACACTACCACGTCTTTTCAAGCATTTTGGTTTCTCCTGTGGCTAAATTCTTCACGATGGTCAATCTTATCATTATAATTAGCGTTTCATTAAACTGATAAATATGCATCGAATGAAAATAAAACGGTCTTATGCGTTTTCAGAAATATCAGCCGGTTGCTGGAGATGTTATAATTTCAGTTGTGAGCTACGTAGGCTGTGGACTTTCGATATTTGGTTTGATTATTACGGTGGTCGTTCATTCTATAGACAGGTAGGCATGAATATCAAACTGCTAAAACTCCGTGGTAAAATGTAACATAACTAAGTTTTGAGTCTTGTTTGAGAACAAAAATCTCCGCGGCACTCTGGTATCCTTGGGCCCATTGGATAGTTTGTACTTTTATCTCTAAGGGGTTTCGTAACGAGCATTATGAAACACCTGACCCTCGCGCATTACTGCGTGATGTTTATATGAATGAGATGTTACTATGCTGTTTTAGTTTAACCCAATAAAACACTGGATTTTCGAACAACCTTTCGACTTTGACTGCCTTTGACCGCTCTTACCGAAAGAGCCAACCCGATTGTGCGGTAATTTTATACCAAATTTTTCTAATAAACTATATACTGTACTAATTCATAACTAAATTTACCCTTAAGGGAAATCAGAAGGAGACGTCCGGCAAGGATGCTATGCCATATTTGTTCCAACCTTGCGGTATCTTTGTTGTTGTTTGTTTTTGGAGTACCTCAAGCCCATTTACCAACTCTCTGTACAATAATAGCGGTGTTTCTTCACTACTTTTTCTTAGTGACGTGGTGTTGGATGACCGTCTACACGTACGATATGTACATGTCGTTAGTGCAGGTAATGATAACCTAGTTAGTATATAAGCGTCGCTCTAAAAATTAATACCGTTAGGCCTATGCTGTGACTATATATATACTTTAATTCTCTATTTAGGTTTTTAGACAAAGAGGTAAAAACTTCATGTTACGAGCTGGAGTATACGCCTATGCAACCCCAGCTGTTATGGTTGGTGTTGCTGCTGGACTGACGTTAGGTTACTTTGACAAGAAACAGATCAACTTTAGCTGTTCTCAGGGTAAGTTTAAATTTTCATATCCAAATCAGTATTACGTATTACTTATAATAAGATAACTTAAAAAGCAGTAACCCACTAAATAAACTAAGCAGAAAATGTAAATAACCCATTAAATAAACATTTAGATGGTGCTAAGTATTCGAGCTACTACCGATCCACCAATATGTGTTGGTTGCACGGGCCAGTTCTGTACTATGGATTCCTTCTTCCCGTCGGCGTGATGTTGACTATTAATTTTGTGGTTGTTTTAATCGTTTTGCGGGAACTTACATTGAGCCAAACAAAGGTTGGATATGTGTGAATTGCGTTCTTGGCCAGCGATGTATAACGACAATAGGAGCTCAAATGTTCTTATCTGTGCGGATTCAAAAACCTAGCGCTCATGTTTTAAAACCAGCCACACGATTGGTTGGTTAAAGACAAACTGTAGAAATGTTGCGTCGACTAAATAAAATATTCTGGAAAATCAGGTAAAGGCATTGTGTGCTTTGGTTTGATCAAAACATTTTTTAAAGGTGGAATCGTCGCACAGGAGAAATGCAAAGCAAATGATGACAATCGCGATTACAATGACATCAATTCTCGGAGTGTCGTGGATATTCGGTTATTTCATGCTTATCTCAAATGATCCCATATATGTATCAATTTTCAATTGGCTGTTTGCAATTACTACAACTTTGCAGGTAGGTTTAATTACACACAATTTTTCCCGTTTCGCTGTGGCCGTTTTGCATGCTATTTGATTTGTAATTCGGGTAAGACAGAAACTTTTGGTATGCCTATTGACAATACATGTAAATTTATTAAAATTCGGTAAACGTAAAGATAATGGTGTCAGCCTATTTTAGTTTTGGACCACCATTCAGAATATATAATCCTGTCATTGCAACCACAAAGATGTACTTTATTTAATCCCCTAATTACTCGCCTGATGCCCACTTCTCTTTTATTTTCATAGGGTTTCAGTATATTCGTTTTAACCTCGGTTAGAAATACTGATGCTCGAGAGGTTTGGCTACGGCCAATAACCTCTATGATCAGCAGATCTCGCAACAAGAAGGTATCAGCCAGACGAGGAACCCGTAGCACTTTAGTGCCCCCTATAGGATTAAGAAGCAGCCGAAGTCCTTCTCAAGACCAAGATATTTCGCGTTTATAGTCTGTTGCTCGAATAGTTTATATATATAATGATATATTTATAGTAAATTTTCTTGTCAACTTAACATATCTTAACTCAAGTTAACTTACACGTGTTCTTATAGCTCAGCATGAACATTTGTAAACATAAACAATCTTTTTATCCTATATTTTGTATCACCGTTCATCAATCGTGAAAAAAGCACTACTTTTACGTTTTACCATCCACTGCGCGTAATTTTTAATTAGAAATAATGGTAGTACAATTGTTTTGACGTTAACTAGATTGTAACCTCGACAATTCATGTGTGACATGGGTCGGAACGCGTGGCGTGGGCCATGCGCGACATAGGGGTAGTTTCACAATTTTCAAAGTGAACGTTAATGGAACAATAAAATTGTGTGAAACAATTATCTTTTAGTATAGAAAAGAAAGTGGGAGTAAGTTTTCAGTGTGGAATAAGAAAGTGGTAGTATGTCCCGGATATACGATCCAAAAACTAGTTTTAAGCAATAACCTTGTGTTCAACCTTAATCCGTATTCTGGAATAATGTCTTATTAAGACGACGTGGGCAAAGACCGCCAAAGATTATTGGCAAGGTCTTTCTATTACCCGTCCTGCTGTGGCCTACCCCAACATTTTACTGTAAAAGGGGAATTTTACCTGAAAGGGGCGCATACCATCACTTCGCATACCTAGGATACTTCGCATGCCGGTTCAGTTAATGGAAAATGGCTGAATGGCGTCATTGTAAAACGCCTCTTATTCGCGATTTTTGTTTGGAAAAGCGTGATGGATCAACATTCGCCAAAGTCAGGATTTTGAAATCAAACATTACGGGAATTTTCCGAATCAGCAATCAAAGTGTCACGCATTTTAAATCGACAACTTAAGTATGCGTTTTACATGCATAAAGTTAGTTACCGGTTCCGTTACTTATTTAAAACGTGAATTTGGTAATCGATTTTGATACTTATTCAAAACGTGGAATTGATTACACATTCCGTTACTTTACTTCTTTGCTTTTACTGCCGCGTCCGTTTATTTTCCTATATTGTTTTAATATTATGTTTCCATGACGTGTAATACCGATCGCCATTTTGCGGTTGTTTTTGGGCAATAATAAAAGGCGGGAAAGAGGAAGGAACAGGTAAACTAAAACGAGAGAGGAAAGGAATAGCATTGAAATATTATAAAGAAAAGAAGGGAAATCATTAATCAAATTGACCGAGAGAAATGTTATATACTTTCTGGAAAACCAGAGGGAAACAGGTTAATGCTTTAGTGAGGGAACTATGGAAAGAAAAGGAAACGCTATATACCCTATGGGAAATACAGAAAAGGATGGAGAGCTTATACACATTATGAAGGAAAATAATGGGAAGGACAGAAATGTTATATATCTTATGGGTAAAACTAAAAGGAGGGAAAGACTAAATACCTTATGGAGGGTAAATACGTAAAAGAAGTAGAAGGCTCAAGACCCTATGAAAAAAATGTGAAAAAGAATCAATCTTTTTGATAAAGTATGAAATCCAGACGCTGCCCGCTAGGACTAATATCTAAACTGGCCAGTCAGCGGTTAGTTTAAATCCTACAACTGGTTCATGAAAGGCGAAATGCTAACCTTTGTTACTCAGCAATTTTTTATACCTTACCACATTTTTATGCAACAGGTTTTTTTTAAAGAAACCAAATTTGTACACTAGAAAAAATGGCTCGTTCTTCAGTGGATTGGAAGGGAGGTTTGTTAAAGTCCAGAGATGGTATTTTTAAAGCGCTTGTTGTGGTAAGTTATAAATAACACTTGTAGTTGCACTTCAAAAAATACTACCTGTAGACCAAGCAATAAACCAGAAACTTTTAACTCTGTAAACTATGAACTACAAAAACCGCAATTTGTTCAATAGTTATCATAAATATGAAAATTAAATAGCTTAAAAAAGAAATTATCGTCTCAGTTTAATATGCTACTATTAAAGAAATCAATGGACGTTTCTGTGTTTTTTTTAACCCCACTTTAAACAGTGGATCAAATGTCAGAAAACAAACTTTGGAAAAAGGGCCTTTAAACACACTACATAACCATACTTTTAAAATTGTAATTGCACACCAATTAAATTTTTTTGTGAAAAAGCTATATACTGATACTTTATAATGATTGTGCTCATATGGAACTATGCACAAAATGCTGTTTGTAAGATACATACGGTACCCTGCAGACTGAGTCTATAATAAATAAAGGCATACGATTGTTTAAAATACTAGAACACAGTAATATTAATGAAACTGTCACAATCAGTTAACAATTTGAAAAGAACACAGGAAATACCGATACTACTTTTACTGGAATGGTTGCCAAGACCATTTTTTGGTATTGCATATTATGCAGACATTGCTTTTGTTGATTAATCCACTAGATTTCAATAATGGGATTCACCAACACTAAATCAAATGTTTACAGATTTTATCTCTGATTGCATGGATTTTAAACCTGTCTTCAAACTACTGGATTTGGCATACTCCAAGGACTTCAGAGTTGGTATTTGTCTCATTCGCATTGGGATTTACCTTTGTGACAGAATTATTCAGCTATGTGGTTTATTTTTTTCAACTTTATAGCCTGCCGCTAGTTCGAAGAGCCCCTTGGAAAATCTTAGTAAGTTATTTCCGTTTTATCATTGTTAATGAAAAAACGTGAGACCTTAGTTTTTGTTTTTAACTCATTAATCCACTGAGTTGATGTATGCTAGGTACCCTACCTTACCAAAGGAAACAAACAATTGAGCCAACCTCTGGTATTAAAGTTGCATCCTTTTAGAAAAATGCTCCAGGGAACCAACTGCATAAACAATCAATTTTAAATTGGCCATTGTGAAGATTTAAAAACATATTAAAATGGCAGTTAAATATTATTTTTAGTAAAATTTAACAGCATCAAAAATATAGGAACTGCTGTACGCTGTGATTTGTGCTGTGCTCAATTTTGTAGGCATGTGTATTGCAGCTGCACTGAGTGGACGGTTTACTGCATATATAATTCCAAATCTTCATGGGCTTACTGTTGCCACTGCTGTAAGTTGATTTAAAATGCTGCTACAAAAATGTGTTAAAAGCAAACGATAATAAAGCTTTTTTTATCTTGTTAGTAGTTTAGAGGTTTATGCATGGTAGTCTTGCTAGACAGGGTGTAGGTTAAATCCCTGTCTTTATCTTAATGCATGTCTCTGAATATGATTCTAAGCAGGTATTGTGCATCAATAGGCTCACAGCATATTTAATTTAAATGCAGCCATTAAAAAATTAAGTCTTACATCCTTACATGTAACAGCTGTACATGCAGAGAAGGGAGTTGTACAAAACACACAATTTATATTGAATGAAATGGTGTCTTAGTGTTATTGTTTGTGGTCTTAAAATGAAAAAAAAAATGAAGAAAAAAAAAGATTTGGCTCAATGGCTGTTAAAATCTGTTGGCATCATCATCAGGAAAGTCATATAAGAGATCAAATGTTTTATAAAACATTTAGGTGACAAAAGTAGGAAAATATTTTCTCTAGTCTTAAGGAAAATTTCAGTATTAACCAATTAACAAACTATACAAAAACCATAATGTAGAAAGTCCGGGTCACGTTTTCCATTATTTTTTTTAGATATGTAGCGCTGCATTGATGTTGCTGTTTCTTTTGTATGGCTTTCTTTTACTACGTGGTCAAGAGCCAAGGAGTGTTCCACCGTCACGTTCTGAAACACATGTCTCAACATGAATTATCATAATCCTGGTTTGCTTAAAACAAAGATATCAGCTTCAAACTAACAGTCTGGTATCTCTTCAATATTTTTTATAACCTGATTAACTGAAACTGATATCGTGTGGTAACATTTTAACAACAACAATTGTGTCTTATGTTTTATTGTTTTTTTAATCAAAGTGGTGCCTCGTTTTGCACTATGACTCTTGTTTGTTCCATTGTTACCTTTTTAAATGCAATTTCATACACAACAATTTATTGCTTTAAGTTTAGCATTGTCATAAAATATTCAGGTTTCATCTCTTTATGTGAACAAAATGCATGAGAGCAACCATGATTTCTTTTACCTAATGTCTAATTACCTTGAAGCAAGTCTGCTGATATGTGTCTTGCCTCCGTGTCTAAAAATCCATTGGCTGGTTTCAATACATGCTATAGCCTATTTAAAATGGTAAGCTTTTACCTACAAACTGTATTGTTCTATTTACACTATACGGTACTATTACACAACACCTGTACGTTGTTTTACTGACATTTTTTTATTACACAGCACTGAAATCGTATATTATTTGTTTATTACTGACAATGTATTAAATGACATACTATTCAATAACATTATTTTGGTATGTATAAAATAATAATACAGACCGGATTTTGCCATATAAATTCCTGTGTAAAAAGCTTTTTAGAAGCTGTAAATTCTTGTTCGGGAATGCATTTACAATTTGGTAACAAAATAAGACACCAATAAAATACTTAACAGCACATTAGGTAAGTAACTTATTAGTCTGTTGGTAGAAGTCTGTTGGTAGATTGGGAATTGGGACTAACTATATCACCAGCATGGGAAAATATTATTGCCAGCCAAAATAGATTTCTTGTTCAGGTTATATCAATTAAATGGGTATAAGGACCATTAGTTTCAATGTTCAAAACTTGTAAATTACCATAAGTACCTGCTTCAGTTTTAAAGCAACTAGTTTTAAAAATTTGTTTGCAACCGTCTACAAATTTGGCATATAGTTCAGATCCAACAGTTTTATCAATGTTTTGATGATATTGCATTCGTTTCCCTTTCAGTTGTCCACCCAGGGTTGCTTGGGGGACAATCAACAAATCACCTGGCAGTTCCAAAATAGAAACTAATTTTCCGGCGTCATTTCGTGATAATTTTATAGTTGTCACCAAAGTTATCAGTTTTTCAACTGTGCTTTGATCAGCGAGCTTTAAAAAACAAATGTAAGCCACCTTACCACGAGATATTTCTACATACTCGGCTGTTTGGCTTTCGGTAGCGGGTTTGACTTCAAGCTTGGCCGAAAGGCATTGCTGTAGAACCAACTTACAAGCCATTTTTTAAATTTCCGATAAAACAACAATGGTATGGTAACTAAGACTGATCAACAGATATGGGAGACTTTTCGCCTGGATAAAATTTAAACATAAGCTAAATAGGCTTTGATTAAACATACCGCTATAACTTACCATCATAGAAAACTACTTTTTATAGTTTTCTATGGTATTATGCCGTACGTCTCCAAAAATTTGTCCTACCGGTTGGTCTGGTTGTTTAGTGCGACGCCTTTAAACCGAAAGGTTGCAGATTTGAAACTTATCGCTAACTATTACACCGACTGGTTAGTCTGGTGGTTTAGTGCGACTCCTTTCAACCAAAAGGTTACAGGTGCGAAACTGGTGGCTAGCTAGTCGGTTGTATTCTTCGGCAAGGCACTTAACGGACATTGCCTTAACCCAGCAGATTAATGGCTTCTACCAAATTAAAGGAATGTGTGTATCATACACAACACACTGCAATAGCTCCGGTAACCTTTACTAGCGCTATTGCAGTGTGTTATGCATGCTTAAGGCGTGTCTTCAATTTTTCGTTAATTACCTTGGCCAAGACCACAAAGGACTAACTAGCGACTGAAGGGCGACGCACTAACTTACTACGCTAATCGGACGGACATAATGTCAGGGTTATTTTTTTTACCGAGCCAAGGTTCGAACCCATGATGGGCTCGTCACCAGGACCGTTTTTTGTATAAGAGTCGGTATATGTATTGGTCGCGTTAAGCATTCGGCCACACGACCGTACTGCGTTACCACACGGTTACAAGCCACCTATATGTGAGCGCCCACGGTCGGATCACCCAAACTGTTGCAGTACCTTGTTGTTGTTGTTTTTTTATTGTATCGACTATGATTGAGATATTTCTTCACTTTTAGTACAACCTAATAATTCTCTGGGTTCAGGCGATATCCGTTAAATGCCTTTTCCGAGGACACAGCGTCAAGCGAGATACAGATTTTATTTTCCACAGCGTTTCTACTGCCAGCATATCGCCCATATTCTTCCCGATTAAACCAGTCACAAAATATCTTTTTATGAAAATTGATTGAACAGTCGTCCGACCACGTTCGTACAATATGTTGCAGCGCTGTAACTTTGACGGGTTTTGAGCAGGGTAGGACAAGGGTAAATATAAGTTAGGTATTTTATTAGGTATTACCGCAAGGTGTAGCCAGGAAGAGCGCTGTACACACAGGGGCATAGCTTAAGTAGGTAGAGTTAAAGCTTGAGAGAGCGGGTAGTCCAAGCGAGGACCAACCAAATTGCTCTCTGATAATATGAAATCATACACAGTTTATATAAGACACATAACAGGAAACACATGTTTGTACACGAGGGTTGGACGGCGTTAAACAGAACGCGGGAGGAAAACAATTCATCGACTGATCTGTCTTAAACACGAAATTAATCGTAACTTCCCATGCACAAAATCTGGACACATGGCATAACGAATTAATAATAAAAATACACAGTAGGACAATTATAAATACGTGTGGGATTTCCACAAATACTACATATTTATTATACAACTTTCATCAGTGCTATGTACCCTTATAGTAACTACTTGACTTTCTTGATGGTGATTTATAATTTAACAAAAAATCTGATTTAGGTTATTTTAAGATTAATTCTTTTTTATTTCTAATGTTTTAGGTAAATACACCCCGCCGTACAATGTTTCAATCAGTGTGTAAATGAGAAAAGCCGGTAGGCAAAGTTGGAAAAATGGTTGCTCATGTGTTGGTTACTAAAATTAGATTCAATAACAGAGTAGTTTTTGTTGCAGATGTATTTTTGTTTAAAATGAATGTATTTTCAATTTGCTAAATATGTAGTAACGTTTTTTAATTAATAAATTCTAATTGCCATTTTTTTAATTGACCAATATCCAATAGGCCTGGTGGCAAAGGTAGGATGGACAGGTCATTCGCCGGGCCACTTATACCTACTGTTTGATCTGTTAAGTCAAAACCTCTACACATTATCTTTCTGTGAGATTCTAAAATAGCGTGGTTTAGCAGTAAAAACCATTCTAAAACTTGGTCAACATTACGACGCTGCAATTTTTCTAACCGTGTTTAAAGTTATTTTCCGCTTTGGGGTTTCAAAATAAGTACCATGGAATGTTTGTGTAACGCTTTTTCTATATATTGTAACTTAAAAGTTTAAATTTAACCTTACAGTTGCCTAAATTAGATTTGTATGGTTGTTACTTGTTTGGAGATAATAATTGGGTTATTTTTAAAATTGCTGCAAAATGTATTTTCAGAGTTCAAATTAAGTTTTCCATTTAATTTCAAGTTGAAGGTGATACGGACACAAGTAAAATTGACGTGCTTCTAATCGTTACATGTGACAAATACACTTTTGTCTCTGCATCACGGATTTAATTTGAAATCAAGAAGCAAATGCAAGTTAGAAACATGGCCACACCGATTGCTTCCAATGATTACTTCTATCCTGGCAGTATTGTTAAGTGTACAACCTGCCATGGAGAGGTGATACAAGGGGAAGTCATTACTTTTGACCACGACTCAAAGATTCTACTTTTAAGTATGACCGGAATTGCATTCATTTTTTTCCATTAGGCTTTGTAGGTTCCACACTGGTGTTCAGCCAACAAAAAAACAGCCATCTTCCTAAAACTTTTTTAGGTTCATTGTAAACCATCCACTACTTACCATGTAAATTACCATAAAACGATACATGATCATTGCTCCCATATTAGGTTACTCATAAACCATAGGATATAAACATTACAACATAGCAATCTTTAATGTAAAACATTTTAAAGCCTTTTATCAAACTTTTGTTGTCAAAGAAATACGTAATTTCATATATAAAATATAACTAATTGCTTGGTTACATTGTAAACCTCATACCAAATCTTTTTAATTCCAAAACTTTTGATATAAACATTACAACATAGCAATCTTTAATGTATATAAATGATGTTCTTTTTCCGGTGTTTAAGTGCTAATATTTTGTTTTTGTACTTTAAAATATTATCTGTACACTGTTTAAAACAGCACAAAAGCCACAATCCTACATCATCTGTCGTTTTAATCAAAACGCAGTTAATTTTAAGATAGAATGTTGGTATAACAGAACTAAAATTTACAAGAAAACATAACTAAAAATTTACTAGCTCACTCCAATATAGAATTATTTTAACATTATCCTGCAAAAAAATGTCATTAATAAGTTAATTGCAAACACTGCGTCTAAAACGCAACCAAAGCATTACTTTCTGGTTGTGTGCATTTTAGCACAGATTTAGTAAAAGGGGTGTTTTCTGTTTTTAATTCTTTAAAACATTTTGAAGCCTTTTATCAAACTTTTGTTGTCAAAGAAATACGTAATTTCATATATAAAATATAACTAATTGCTTGGTTACATTGTAAACCTCATACCAAATCTTTTTAATTCTAAAACTTCAAATCTTTTTTTTAATTGTGAAAATGTTAAGGGAATTTTTCCTGAACATTAATAGGATTTTGGAATTTAGATGAAATATCCCTGTAACACAACCCGTGGTAAAGAAACATAAGTGGTGTTATTAATCATATATCATTGGATTATACAGTGTGCACCATTGGGTTGGTTACCAGAGGTATTGCCATATATTTATTCTATTATTGATACTTTTTTTCTTAACCCTTCTATAACTAAATGCAGACAATGTGCACTAAGGGCATTTTTCTTTTCCAGGGAGTGCAGGGACATACCCAACTTAACCCGTGGGTGATTTTAGTTTAATAACCTTTTTACTAAAAGACAAGACTTTTTAACAATTTTAAAGACATAGTAATTTCTATATTTTTTAGAGCAACCATCATCATGTGGCAAACAAGAGCTTAATAATGTTTCTATGTTGAATCTTGACTTAGTAAAGAGCGTCACAGTGATCAAAGAATGCGACACACCGTTGCCAACTCTTACCCCTCTCAGCTCAGCAAAGGTTTGATATTAATGTAGCAATTCTGTCACAAGTCTTCTAATAACATTAACCATCACTCTTAATATCTATAACTTGTGTTACAGTGTCTAATTATATTTAAGTTTTAATTTGTGTTACTACGAAGTTTTCTCTTTAGATAAAACAAAAGAACAAGTTAACTTAATGTTCAGTATTCTGTTTGTAAAATCAGCAACAATATGATGACAATTTATAAACATTTTATTTCATATAAATGTATGCTATGCTGTAAAAGTTTTAGAATGATAGCAAAACATCATACACAGTTGTTAGTCTTTTTTTCGGTTACCATAGTTTTATTTTTTTTTCGATTACTGGTATTTCTTTTTTCTTTTAGTTGCAGCAACGCTTCAAAGAAGAGGTTGAAATGAAAACTATGCTAGCTAATGCTCGCAGCTCAGGAGTATCCACAGAAGGCATAAACTTATTTTTAAGCATAAAAAAACTGTAAGTTGCTATAAGTATTTTCAAGCATGAAACTGTTTAAAAAAAGTTACTCGGTTACTAATAACAAGGCTTATTATTAGTGTTTAAGATCTGCCCTTCTGGGTAGATAAGTTACTGCGTGGAAAAAAATATTGCAAATGCACTTGTACTTGGTAATACAAGTTTGGTATCTAATTGACCTGACCCATTTATTTTACACTTGTCTTTAAAAAATAGACTACTTGGTATTAAAAAGAGTAACTTTTAGTAAGAATGATTTAATAATTAAGTTAGTAGCGATACAGCTATGATTTGTCAGACTTCTATTTAAATCAAAGTAGAAACCACATACAAAATTCAAAAATATTGCAGTGTGGTGTAATAACCGAGTGTTGGGATGCACACGTCCCGCATGATTACAAATTATTACCGCGTTATAAAACCAAGTGGATTATGCTCCATTAAACAATTGTGATTGTTATCCCTACCAAAAAGCATTTGTTAACATAATATCAGGAATTGGCTTTCCTTCCTGATTTGTTTAAAAGGTTAACACAATGATGTTAATCTAAAACAATAACCTGTCCTCTCACCATGTTTAATACCAAGAAAAAAATGCATGTAAAATGAATCGAATAATGCTAAATTCCAAATTGTATGATCAAACAAATACACTATTATTTGAAATTCGCTTTATTATAGTCGAATTGTGATAATTATCGTTTAATAATGCTCAGACATAATTAAAGCTCTAGTCAAATTTTTGTATTTTTAGAAATTGCATTTACCACTGTGTAAATTGTCAGCTTTGTATAAAACTAACCCGTTTCAGCGGAGTTACGTAATTTCACATTAATTTGCAATTACCTTATATTAATTCACATTATGTTAAGATTTTTGCCAGCCAGTCATCAAAACATGATTTATTATTGTCAATGCATTTAAAGTAATTTCATTTCCAAAAGTCTTTATAAGCCTAAGTTCTTTTACTATTTTTATAAAATGGTCAGAAAAAAAACAAAATAATGTACCATTTTAGTTTAATAATATTTGAACCACAATTTGCCTAAATTAAAGTACAATGAATGGTTTATAAAACTGGTGATTTGACATGTTTTTGAACATCAATTTTTGGTTACTTTATTACTACCCTCCTGATTCGACCGAAATTACTTTTATATACTATAGTAATTCCCTTTTTCTTCACAATATAACATTGCTGTTCTAATCACAAGATTGTGATTGTGTAAAAAACTTATTTCTGTTTTATAAATACATTAATTTTTGGTTTAATTTAAAATAATAACATCCCGGTCGAAATTACTTTAATATGCAGTCCCTTTTTTCTCCACAAAATGCCATTGCTTTTCTTGTCACCAGATGGTAATTGTGTAAAATGTATAGCTTAACATCCTTAAAATTAAAGATCATTTTATTGGAATGTTGCTTTTTCCCAGGTTGCCTTGTACTCTGAAAGAGCAGGGTATCTTAGTAATGGATGAAGTTCTAGTTCAACCGCCTTACACACCTGCAGATTGTGTCAATAAAGATTCAAAAATACCTTCAAACAGCCAATGTCTGGGCCATGTTCGTAGTTTAGTAAGTACCAAGAACCCTTTTGTTTAGTATAAATGTTCAAGATTATTGGAAAAACAATGTGTTCGAATGTGTTAAATCCTAATGTGGTATCATTTCTATAAAAAATGTATATATTTGCATACAGTCATTTCTATCCTAACATAATTAACAAAATGTGTAAGTGATTGCTATCCTAAAGTTCGGAGAAATGGGTAATTTTTCCCACTGCCCAGTTACGGTAGCAAAGCTATTACAGTGTACAGTGGTTTAAAAGCTGTAAACACAGATTGTCAGAGCTTATATTAAGATTGTGTAACTTTATAGAACAGCTAAATGTGACACTGGCATGTGGTTGGTAATATCTCTTGTTTTTTTACTCATGTATGTATAACTTAAACATTTATGTTTTATCATTTTTTAGGTTGAGAGATTCCATAAAGGCGATAAATCAAAATTACAACATGGGACCTCCTAACTATCCTGTTTATTTATTTTTATTCAAGTTTAACGCTTTGTCCATGCATAGTATTTGGGAAAGCTGGATAGAGCGATATAACATCAAAGCACTATATGTTCCAAAATGTCAACTTCTAAATAATGCATGGATAATTTTCGACATAGCTCATTGGATTACTCTTTGATTCAGTTTTCTTGTTAAACTGTTGATAGCAATGTATGTGTTATACTTTATAAAAGTAAACCACATCGTCTGTAAAATCACTGATATATAATTTCGTCACAATGTGGTTAATAAGATATAACCATGGTTGTAATCAGTACATTTACTTCAGATTTTAAACCAATTGCAGCTTTTCAGTGCATTTTTTGAAACGCCAAAAAAATTGCATTTTAAAGTGCAACATCATTACAATTCATGATAAATTTTGTTGGTGCTGTTTTTTAAAAATCGCTGATATCCAAAAAAATTAAATTCGAAAGCTAACTGGAGGATGGGTTATGTACAGTTTCTTTTTTTAATAGTTAGGATGTACGTTTATATTTAATCGACTTTCGAAAAAGGACAAATACCTGTGAGGTAACTGACGGCAGACGAGCAGCATCTGTTTTAATCGTTATACGAACCGGGATTAACATCTTAAGCCTAATTTTGAAATCACTTTTATCCAGTATGTAAAACCGGCACCTCTAAATACTACAGGACCGCTTGGATCGCATGGAGCGCTTAAATCGCTTGGATCGCTTACTATACTTCGTTATTACAAAAACCATGATATTAATGTTAGGGTTGGGGTTAAAGTTAGTTCTGGGGTTGAAATTAGTGTTTGGGACAGGGTAAGAATTACTTTCCATAGCAATCTAAGCGGTCCTGTAGTATTTAAAGGCACCCTATAAAAACAGCTATTCACATGCCGGTTAAATTAAAATCTACCGATGTACTAGCGGCATGTTCACGCGGATGAAGTATTGAATAAATTACCCGTCCGAGACTTACAATCCTAACAGTTTTGAAGCTTTATTAAACTACTATGAAATGGAATTACCCCGTGTACAATACTTAACCTCCGTAGCCGCACTATTTCTTTCTTTAGATATAACGTACGTGATATTAATGTTTTAGCCGGGACAAACGGAGTTTAGCAGTATAAAATAGACCTTAAGAATCTAGCCCAAATGGTACCAGCAGGATATAGGGTATTCCTTGTGTTTCAGTGAATTAAAATACACTCGGTTATCACACAAGCAAACGTCATATTACGTAGCTTAACGAAATGACGCGTTTTAACGTGATTAACCGCCAGTTTATTGTTAAATAGAAAGTGACTGTGTTATGCGGGTTGTGTGCAATATGTGGGTTGCACAAAATGGAGTAGCCTGTCCTACGCTAGTATGCACACAAAATAAGACTCTCGATCTCGCCACATTTCGAGATAGTCCGACGCGCTATCAGTAAATTTAGCTTACCGACCAAAATAACAAGTTGATTTATAAACCAAATATAAATAACACACCTTTTTATTTTCAGTATTTCAAAGATTTTTTTAAAAAGCGAGGCGAGGCAAGTACGCAAAATTACAAACGGTTGTTACTCAACAGGAGTATTAAAAAATATCCATTCCGAGCGATAATTATCGGCAGACAGCTCCAGCGGGAATGCCAGTGTCGGGATCACCGGTTGGGTGACAAGTGCACACAATTTCTCCAGTACAATTATCACTCCATTGCCCGAGGTATCCTGTTGGCTTGACACAATTTGCCTCACATGTGCTACCACATCTAGGTGAAACGACACCGGGAGCAGAGTGGTCGCACACGCAGATGGATCTCCGCTCTGATCCAGCACAGGTTCCATTTTGACATTCGATTTCGCACCCAACTATCAAATAAGTAATATTCTAATGTTAATTTCGGGGTAGTGCAGTTTCGAAACGAGATATTATTTTTATGTGGAGTAGTGTTTAGTCTTGCAAAAAAATCCGTAGGATCGAAACTAGTCACCGGCTCGTCGGTTGTGTCCTGGGAAAGGCAATTGGCGTTTTGCGCTTTAATGCAGTAGGTTAATGGGTTGTAGTAAAACTGAAAAAACGTTTTAATGGTATATCCTCTGTAAAAATAGAACTAATCATAGTTTATACCCCTGCACACCAACCAAGAATCTACTCATTAGAATAAACACACATATTATTACCTTGTTGTATCGCCGGTGTTTCACTTGGCAGAGTCTCGATAACGACAGTGTCCACTTCTGTTTGGATTGTTTCAGTGGGCAACTCGGTTGACTGTACAGTTGTAGTTGTCGGTTCAGATGTCGAACTTGATATTGATGTAGTTGGTGCATTGGTTGTTGGTGGTCGAGTTGGTGCAACCAATTCTCCTTGTACAAATGCTTCAGGTGGAACGGCAAGTTCGCCTTCGCCGCATTTTCTGCACAACCTGCAGCTTTGTCTGCATCTTCTTTCCATCCAGTCCTTGTAGATTGAGGACGCACTACAGTAGTTCATTTCCTGGGACCAGTACGCACATTCGATGTCTAAATCTTCACAATCTATAAAGTAGATTCGTTCAGTGAAATATAACGTATAAAGTTAATCACAAGTAAGTTTCCGCGATGTTCTTACCTGCAGAGCATGGTTGTTGTACGGTTGATCTTCCACAAGTACGAACCGGACACAGTCCACACGATTTCTTGCAAACATTTTTCACGAGAAATGATAAAGCGTGATTTTTGCAGTACACCGGTGCTAAGTACTGTGCGCAGTAAACATTTGTATCTGTACAAGTATCTTCTTCGTCTAAAAAGTAAATACCAATCAAAAGTGATTTTGTATAAAATATACGTATAAAAAATAAACGTCCTGATTTTTAACCTAAATACCACTAAAAAAAATTTTTACCATTCAAAATATTTTTTTAGAAAATATACTTATATAATATACATTAAACGTCCATTTTTTTAACTTACTACAAGATCGAGCTGATTCATCTACTGGACAGACACGGCACGCGCCACAAGACATTGCACATTTACTTCTAACAATAGCTCCCACATAGTTGGTGTACTCGCAAGCGGCAACCATAAGATCGTGGCCACAACCTATCCATTGATCACTACATGTTGTACCTGTGTGTAAAGTAAGTCCTTAGTTAGAGTACTGTTTGAGTTGTATAAAACTAAACAATTGATTGTAAGAAGTGATCGAAGTTTATCAAACGAAAATATGGATGGTACTTACTGCATTGTGGTTCTGAGCTTCCACCAGCTATTGCTTGTTCTCTGTCCATTGCATTTGCTGCCAGTACGACGATGTTGAGAATCAGGAATAACTTCATTTTGTATTAGCTTCTTGTTTTGTTTCCTGTGTGCTGTAGTATATATCAATAAGTATTTGATGCATTCTATCAATTTTCCAACGCTTATATACGCCTTCGTCCTTTTTTCCCTAAAAGAAATGTTTATTACGATTTGTATACAATCCTGGTAATAATTAGTTTACATTCAGTGGAAACCAGCGATTATTGATAGTTTATTCGTCAAAGAGCCCAATTCTTTGTTTATGATGCGCTGTATTGAATAATCAGCACCACACTACTTCAGCGTACACGATATAACGTGATAGATAAGATCAGACTAATAGTGGCAATTAGACGCCTTAATAACTACCATAGCCATGATTGGTTTATTCCCAATTTTGAATGACGTAACACCTTATACGCAATTTGTGTTTAATGAATGCAAATTATCTATTTTAATTAACCATTTTGTAAAGCACGATCCTACTAAGTTCTTGGATGAAAAAATATCTACTTTGGTTTTGACATATTTTAATATAATATATCCATAACGGGGGTTTTACCTGCAATATGGTAAAGTGTATACACAAAATATTCATTGGTGTTCGTGATCACAGATTAATATTTTATCACTGTGAATTGAAAAATGCGGGAGAGTTATCACGATCGTCAGATGTCCTCGCAACTGTGCAAGTGGGCGTAATTACACGATGACGACAGTCCTGTAATCAAGTCACGTTGTGTGGGTACGGTCGTGTGGCCGAATGGTTAACGCGACCGATACATATACCGGACTCTTGTACAAAAAAACGGTGCTGCTGACTCGATTAAAAAAATGACGTTGTGCGGTCGAGTGGCCTAATGGGTATCGCGCACGATATGTACACCGACTTAGTTTATTTTATTTTTTGTTTCCACGATGAAAACATAAATCAGGACTATTAAAAAAAGAGTTGGAAAACGAAAAAAAAACGGCAAAACGACAGTCGTTAGAACACGTCTAAAAAAACAAGGAATAAATTATTAAAATTCGGTAAAAATAGACGTGGCCGCTAAACCCAAATAAAAAAGTAAATTAATTAATTCTTTATAAAACAAAAAATACACTATTACACTAAGCCTCGAAGAAAAGTGTGCGGTAAAGAGACCCGTGCAATGGGGGAGTCATCTTTAGACTTCTAAACAAAAACGGTCCTTGTGCCTTGCCATCCTGGGTTCGAAACTTGGCCCAGCAAAAAAGTCACGTTGACAACTACAATCGAGTTGCTGAGTGGTTAATCCGACTAACACGTGTATTAAATTGTATAGAAAAACGGACTGAGTAACGAATTCATTATGGGTTTGAAACATAGCCTGGTAAAAAATGTCACGTTGACCAACCTATACGGTCGTGTGGCTGAATGTTGGTTAACAAGACTGATAACCCATGGAAATATAGACAAAAGTGCCATGGTGATCATTCAATTTTCACTGCTTACTTTTAATCGCCAAATTTATTATTAATAAAGCACTAGTCATCAAGGCACCTGTATAGTATACAAGAAATGAAACAATAGCTAATCCACTAAAGTTCAGATGGAATCCCTTCCCAAGAACACATTCCATTTACTATAGCGACCAGTTTCGACCCTACATTTCGGGTGCTTACAGACCGATTCGGGATATTAATATTGCTATGTTTTACTGTATCTCTGAATAGGCTAAAAGCAGTTAAAGGCACACATTTTCTCGTTCTTTTAACAGCGAGTAGTTTTGTTTGCGAACTTTATAGCATTCTCTAACAATTTTCACCTGGAAAATGGTTTTAACATCGCTGTGGAACTTAGAAAGAAAAAAATAGTTAATCAATCATATATGCCCAACCTAGTTATATAACTTCCTGGAATAATTCACCCAATAATTTTCTTAGGATATTTTATTTTAAGATATTATATATGTTTATTTGTTGTTATCAATAGATTTATTAGTTTCGTTACTCGCCGGGGAGTGATCTGATAGGTACAGACATATTCGTTCATTTTTACACGGAGGTGAAAAATAACTGAATTAAATTTGCAGGCAAATGCTGTGACACATAACCGCAGTTGCGTTTAATGATGTAGTAGCGATAGCGCGTAGTTAATTTTTCTAAAACAGAAAATACACGGCCAAGTTTAAATTACTTCTCTGATTAGGTTAATAAGTTAAGTCATTGTGGGTAAGTAAAGATTGCAAATGGTAAAATACACCAGTTTCGAAAGTTTTTGCGCAAATAAACAACCAGAACGGTCAACCTGAAGAGTCGACATTTAATATTATAATCAGGACTGAAACGGGCATCTCAGTTGTAAATATAAAAATCATCATTCCTTAGCTCACTGTGTAAAGCCAAATTAGTATAATTCTTCAAGAATACTCTCCACAAATCGTTAAATATTCTATTTTATTGTTTACGCTCCTATACACATTAAGCTGAAAGGCTATTAAATGTGTTACACATTAACATTTCGACTTACCGTAGGGGGTTATTTATTTCTGAGGTGCGATCTGTGTAATTTGTATATCAGTTTGGAACTTGTTCTCTGGCCTATATACATAATAATGTGGTCCACAGTAAAGGAATCTATAACACCGTCCTACAATACAGTACTTTTTTACCACAGGGGCAATCGTCTGATTACCTTAAGCCCATCGTCGGGTTATCGGAGCTATTGTACTGTGTTGTGTATGATTCACACGTTCCAATTTGGTAGAACCCATTAATCCGCTGGATTTTGTCAATGTCTTTTAAGTACCTTGCCTAAACCGACTAGCTATAGTGACCAATTTCGAATCTGCAACTCCTTCGGTTGAAAAGCGACGCACTTTCTCTAGTGCAAACTTTTTACATCCAGAAAATAGCAAAGAGTTGTTACTTAAAATCCCGCCACAGGAACACTTCAAAAAAGTAAAATTGAAGCGGGATCGGCAACCTATACTCAAAGCTCTCCAAAATTTTGGTTCAAAAAAATTCGAGCTATGGTACCCCTCTGTACATTGCAATTTTTCCCGACAAAACAGGTGGAAAATAAACGATAAGCTCATTTATGTCACCATGGTCGGCTCAACTGTTACAAAACTACGCAAAGAAACATAAAAACATGGCGCGAAATATTGCTTTCTGTGGTACCAACATTAGGAAACCGCCTCCATTGTTACTCATAAAAAAGAGTCACTTAAACCTAACGAATCATACAATACCGCACGTCAGATCCGGCCGAGCTTAAAGATAAATGTAATTGGTTGTACGCCAAAATATTCACTTCCATTTAATAGTTATTTCCTTTAAAATTTTACCACTTCATTTATAAGGTGAATTTTCTAATACATTCCCGAAATTTCGTCCAACAAAAATTATTCGCGCTGTCATACCGAAAAACGGCCGTGCTTGTATGTTTGGTCTGTCCATAATTTCCTGATGTGAATTTCCTTAAACTTTTAGTATATATTAAACTCCAACACATATAAGGTATTATTTCTTAAAATAACGTGATAAATCACACTGTTTTGTGGTTAGGGTGGAGTTGCTATTCTGGTGATAAAGTAGTTTTAAACAGAGCCATCGTGGGGTCGTACATTTTGGTTTTAAAGGGTATGCTAGGGATTAATAATATCTTTAATGGGTGGATAGTTATACGTAAAAATCCTTAAATTAAGGTTTCTACGCCGGCTCCACCACAGTACTGGTTGTGCTTTACTGCACACTTCTATACAGGGCTCTACATCGCTTGGTCTTAATTAATTTTTGTTAGCACCTTATATTATATCCTTTTCATGACATGTTTTAACGACTGTTCGTTTTGATGTCTTTTTATGTTTCTTTGTGATTTAACTCGTTTGCCATATTTTAATATTGGGGCAAAAATGTTTAAACTATAAACTAAACGCATGAGTGCGTTACCATAATTAAGTTCATATAATACTGTAAGTGACGTCAAAATCCAAATCAGCTGTATGTGGTGTTTCAGACCTGCACCAAACGGGAAATTGATCATGGGGTGTATTTTTCTCTACTGTTGTCGGGTGATAGTGGAAATGCTGTTTACAGTATCTTATGACTGGAAAAGTAAAGTGATAGAAACTTCACAGGAAAATGGAGATTAGGGCAATACGGTTAGTTTTAGGGGTCGTGTAAAGTAACAGTTGTTCTGGGATTGCGAATTGCAATTAATATTTGTGTCATTGTTTGTATTAGTTTGAAAAGTTTAAGTTTGAGTTTCAATTGTTTTAGTGTTATAACTCCACCTTCCAGTTGCCAATCTGCCTTTGTTTCAATATAGGTTAACTCAGATAAAAAAGTAAATTTCAAAAGGATTCACCTTAATCTTGTTTTTCTTATGAACTTAAAGAAATAACACTTAAACCGCCCAGCAGCAGGGCGCGTTATTACACGAGCTCGAAGGGTTATATCATGAGCAGGACGGGGTGAGGGTGTATCATAATATATCCGTCCCCTTCATGATTTACCCTTACCCAGTTCCGCTTGTGTTAATGACAAAAATACCCCGCTTCCCACTTACAACTGTCCCACAAAAAAGTGTGTTGTCCCGCCGATTAGTGAAGCCCAAGTTTCCACTTTTTCCATTCATCAAAATAATACATAGATATCCTTTTCTTACTCATTAATCCAATTTGTTCAAGTGATTTCTGCAAAGTGCTTTGCCCCAAAACTCCCAGAAGCCAGAAGCTAATCTTGAATTAACTTAAATCTTTAAAAAATTGTTTAATTTCTTCTATTTTTTAACTATTGTTGTTTTGCACATTTTTAAACAAAAAATAAATGATTTTTAATCTATTTCTAGGTATTTGGCTAGAGAGTGGAATTTAGAAGGGTCCCTAAGACTTTAACCAACTGGAGCATCATAAAATAGTTTAAAAAAAATGAGATGAATGGGCATTTTAAAATGTTATCTGTTTTAATTCTTAACACATACCAATAAGCAATTTAATGTTTATTTGAATATTACAGATATGTTTGTGTGGAATGGTTCCTAAAATGCTATGATATTGGGAACATTAAAATAAATCATTATGCTGCACCTTAACATGATAAGATCCCTGCTGATAAAATCCCAATGTTTTGCTGGACAACCTCTACTCACTGGTGTCCCATTTCCATGTTCAGTTTTACATACCAAGTGTTTCGGATTATTGTGCTTTCAAAATTTGAACAATGGCGAAACTTCAACAAGAACAATGCTTAACAATTCTTTATTTGCTAACAACACTTACAAACTAAAAGTGGCAAGAAACTATGGTGTGAAATTACCAAACAAGCAGACACCAGGTCAGCTAAAGGCAGGAATTGATAAGGGGAGAATGGTTCATCGGAATTCGAATATGGTCAGGCGTGCCATGCTAGGTAATGAAAATGCTTATAAAATACTCAGTTTTGTATTTTTTAGAATATGCATGATCAAAGTGTAATATATTTTTAAGATGTTAGTCAGGAATCTACTGCCAACAATTGGATTGGAGAGTACAATGCACTATTTTGGCAGTGCCAACATATTGGTATCATTTGGAAATATATTTAAAACAATTTCCTAAACTCTAAATCTGATGGTTTATTTAAAACTTTTACCGTAATACTGTTTTATTTGTTTCTTTGTGAAATAATTTCAGAAAGTGGTGGCCTCGACTTGCGGTTAAATACAACACTTGCAAAGGCAATTGCTCAATGTAAGAAAGAAGGGATGTCTTTATCCGCTATTAACCGTTTGTTAGATCAAAAAAAGCAGGTACATGTACTTTATTGTAAGACTTTGGCCCAGTACGTGGTGTACCATTACCACAGCTTCAGATTCAGTAACTAGGTTAAAAATATTGTACATGGGTAGAACATCAATCTCACCAAACTTGTAGAAGATACTATAAATATTTCATTTAGTTGTAACCAATTGGAAATTAATAGATTTAACAAGGGATTGACACTTTCCTGAATTACCAATTTTTTTATAATTTGTATATAGCATATAAACGTGAAATTGTTAAAAGATTATGTGTAGATTAACAATACTTATGTTCCAGAATGTCAGTGAATTTACCGTTCCTATTATTGGTCCGAGTGGTAGTGCTGTGTTGCTACAATGCTATTCTAAATCTATGAAGTTGGCGATACAACACAGTAAATACTGCATTCGGAAAGCCAAATTGTGAGTATATAACTGAATCACTTTTGGCGTTATGGTTCAGGGGCACTTTATGAGGTGCACCAAACTGGATACTTTTCTTTATTTAATATAAAAACAGTTGTGTGGATAAGTAGTTAACTTGACTTATTTATATATTTATAGAAAACTATTAAAAATTTTAGCTGATAACAAGCCCACCACGAGTTTAAAACTTTGCATGGTAAAAAATTTAATTGTAACCAAAATAAATTTGATTTTTTTACATTAAAAAGACAGCAGATGTATAAGAAGCAGCTAAACCTTCTTAAGGTATACTGCTATGGTACCGTAACTTCATATATTTTAGTGGGACTGATTTATCAAAATTATTGGTCTAGCACAAGCAGAAAGTCTGTTTTTACAATAATTTAAACTAAAAAATATAACGTTCTTCAAAGGCATTTACTAAAAAGTTTATTGTAATAATTTCTTTTAGCCTGGCAACTGTTGGTCCTGAATCAACTGTGGCTCAAAATTTTGAAAGAAAGGGCATCATCCTCGCAACTCCTCCGACAAATGACGAGTACAAGTCAGAGGATGATTATACAGATCTTGCTATCGAGGTTGGAGCAGAGGATGTGGCCATTAGTGGTGAAGGAAAATTAAAAGTGTGTGGATTTCATTTTGACCATTCACTACTTTTTCAATATACCATAATGTAATGACCGATAATCATTTATTTTAAAATCTGAAGGTAAAGAAGTGGTCTCTGCTTTATTGCAGTCATAATTTCTTAGGTCACAAACACAGGGTTACCTTTAGCAACCTATCTGTAAACATGCATTATAGATTAATGTGTCATATCTTTGCTCGCTAGTGAGAAAATGTCCATTAAAGATTTTATAAAAAGTTATCGCATAACAGCTTATGAGAAAAATCTATGTGTTGGAATATCCTTGTTATTGTCAGATAACTCATGCCCGAGTTTCAGTTTCCAATGTTATTATGCTTGCTCCAGTTTTTTATCTTGTAAGTCACTTGATTTAGGCAACACCTGATAATGCTTTGTCTAAGGATACAACCGAAAAGTTAGCAATATATTTCCAACCGCTTTCAGATGATTGGCGGGTTTAGATTACCGGTATCGCCACATGGGCTAACCCAACCGAACCAATTTTGTGATGGTGCTAATTACAGTGCTTTTTATTTTTACAGTTCTCTTGCTCACTGTCGGATTGGAAAGTGGTCGAAAAAACACTTAAAGAGAAAAACATTAATGTTGAATATGCAGATGTGGAATACATACCTATTTCAGGGGTGGAAATTTCTGAAGACCAAGAAATAGCTTTTCAAAAGCTTATTGCAGAAACTGAAGCCATTGCAGAGAAAACTGTTGGCCAAACAGAAATTTTTAATGTTGTTTCGAATATTGAAATTTAAAATATTTACTCTGTTATTTTGTACTAAATAACAAAATGAATGGTGGGAAATTTATAATTTTTGTGTTTATTGCCAAATAAATACCACTATTAAACCAAAAATGTTAAACTTTTCAAGGTGGGAATCACAGGCAATCGTCAGATCACCTCGCGCCCACCGTCGGGTTACCAGAGCTATTGCAGTATGTTGTATATGATATGCACGTTCCTTCAATGTAGTAGAACCCATTAATCTGCTGGGTTCAGGCAATGTCCGATAAGAGCCTTACCCCAGGACACAACCGACTAGCTAGCTACCAGTTTCGAACCTGTAATCTTTCGGTTGAAAGATATCCTGGTATAAAGCTACATCTTGTGAATCTAATTTGCTATACACGCATTTTCGGAGCTTGCTGATTAGGTCGTAAATAATGATATCTAATCTAAACCTATTTTGTAAATAATTTGTAGCATTTCGTATAATCTATATATATTTGTTTTATTTTATGTCCTAAATATTTTGTGTTTTTACGTCGTTTATTTTTGCATTTGAAGTTTTCCGACTCTCCCATATTATTACCCGTTACGTAATTATCACCTTGAACGGGCCTTTGTATTCCCGCAGTTTAAATCGTTAACATAGTTTTTCACCTAATTTCCCACAGTTAGTAAAACGTGCAGATGTGAAACGTCTGGCACGTAAACTTTTCGCACCTTGTAAATTCCCTATATATTCTGGAAATTTATATAACCTAAAAAATAATAACCTACAATAACGTACTTGAGATAACTTGCGTTATGCTGTATAACGTACTAAGTAACTCGCTTCGAGAATAAACCGTATATTGAATGAGACGCAGAATACGACTAAACTGTATCAAGAGTTATAGACCTCGAATTTGAGATTAAGACAGTACAAATCGTGGTCACTATAATTATTAGTGTGCGATCTGTGGAGAATAGACTTTCCGCTGCGCAGCTCGCGAAAGACCGTTAGGCAGCCAGCCTAAACAAGCTCAGCTAACGCCTCGGTCAGCCAACTACAAGCAATCTGCTTTAAAAAGCGCGAGCCCACATTGTTGAACCCGACGTGATAATGGACACGCACCTTCCCGAAACGAACAATTTCCGACGTCAACTTCAACTAGAAGTTTCAAGTACATTGGCAACGACGAGTGGCCCAACGCAATTTATCTAAGAAGCAAATTCAAAACCAAGCAACTTCAAGCATCAAGTAAGAAACGCCCCTTTTCGCTGGTCGAAGTTGGTGACTAACAAGACAACGCACTCTATTCAAATCAAGTTGATAAGCATCGTCTCCGCCGACGAAAGAAGATAATACGCAAGACGACGTTCCCTTTACGAAATATGAAAGGGTTGTATTATTATTTTTTGTAGCTTCTAGATTAATTTTTGTAAGTTTTATTATTATTTTTTATACTATATGTAATTATTAGTCTGCAACGATTGCAAACACTAGTGTTCTTGGTTTGGTTGAATGGTACTAGTCTATTGCAAGAATGCATAATATCGGTGTTTTACTCTACAGACTTCTTACAAACACGAAGAGCAAACGTGCCTTCAACAATTGCTACATGTACTCCATCTTAAACAAGGTCAGTAACGCTTTTACGATTATGCTATCATGAGCTTGAGTCAATGATGCCATGCTGCGCCAACCCATCCGGTATATTAGGCGCACTTACACGTCGAACGACGTTTGTTTTGTTCTTTCGAGCCAGATTTTCAATGTTACCGCCGACAAGGCGTTAGTTTTCTTTTAATCGCCTCACGCAAATTATGCGTCTAGTTCACGCGATTATATACTCGTTTTAGCAGCGGCTCGAGTTTTGTTTCTTATCCTGCGAAGTCAGATAGCCCCTGCCCCGCGCGTTTGCGTTCAGCCTGTGTAAATAAGTGAGCGTACCCGCTTCACAACGCCACAGTTTATTAAACGATACCAGCGTACTTCCGTATAGCTATGGTACTCGCGCCGCATGTAAATGCGATGTCTAATTGTCTAATCGCCTCTCAGTCAATGTGTCGGATGTTCCGAACCGAATATATTTCGTGTGTAAAACAGGCTTTTACAAACACCGCACAGTAATGACGAGACACGGCTTATGTCCTGCTTACTAACAGTTTTCTTTTGTTTGTTGATGGAAATACATCCGCGCAAGATTATTTCCCTTATTCGCTACGAGTCGTAAAACCTACATATGACAGGTCGCTCGGTTTTTGTTTTTGCGTTTTTATTAATTGCGCTTTCGTCGGATATAGCGAGATCATCGCTGCATTTATTTCATGCTCACTCAGTAGTGAGTAACCAGGCGTACACGCCTTGGTTTGTTAGCTGGCAAAGTATGGAAATATGGCTCATGTGATGCAAATTGTGGCGTTGCTACCTTGAATGTGAGATTTCACCTTCACTACATATCAGATAACATTTATCACGCATTAACATACACGACACCAGATTTTAATGCACGATTGCACAATTCTAGCTTTGTACTTAATTCTCCCAACCAGGGTATTCTAGTTTTTTGCAGGATAAACGTGTGAAATGCTCGAAACTTCGTGAAATCGTTCACCACATGACTTCGATTGTTATTTCGACTGAACATCCGAAATGCTCAACGAGACCGTGATTTTATTTTCTCACACTTAACAAAATGTGGAAAAAATGAGATGTTGTAGCATTTCGTATAATCTATATTTGTTTTATTTTATGTCCTAAATATTTTGTGTTTTTACGTCGTTTATTTTTGCATTTGAAGTTTTCCGACTCTCCCATATTATTACCCGTTACGTAATTATCACCTTGAACGGGCCTTTGTATTCCCGCAGTTTAAATCGTTAACATAGTTTTTCACCTAATTTCCCACAGTTAGTAAAACGTGCAGATGTGAAACGTCTGGCACGTAAACTTTTCGCACCTTGTAAATTCCCTATATATTCTGGAAATTTATATAACCTAAAAAATAATAACCTACAATAACGTACTTGAGATAACTTGCGTTATGCTGTATAACGTACTAAGTAACTCGCTTCGAGAATAAACCGTATATTGAATGAGACGCAGAATACGACTAAACTGTATCAAGAGTTATAGACCTTGAATTTGAGATTAAGACAGTACAAATCGTGGTCACTATAATTATTAGTGTGCGATCTGTGGAGAATAGACTTTCCGCTGCGCAGCTCGCGAAAGACCGTTAGGCAGCCAGCCTAAACAAGCTCAGCTAACGCCTCGGTCAGCCAACTACAAGCAATCTGCTTTAAAAAGCGCGAGCCCACAAATTTAAGCATCAGACTTTATCCAGCAATATTAACCAATGTGATCCAGCACTGCGATTAAAAATGTGCAATAAAACACCTACCAATTTCAGTGCGCTAACTTACTATGTTTAAGATTTAACAATAAAAGGGAATAAAATACTGGCGGCATAACATGGTGGGTTAGTGCATCGCCATTTAGCCGATATATGGTTCAAAAGTTGTATGAAGAACTGGAGATAAGTCCCCGACTCCTGAGTACATTACTTTGCAAGGGTTCTTGCTGGTGTGCGGTTACGTGTAAAATAATGAAATAAATTGTTTATTTCTACAATTGTATTGTTCAATTTTGTAGATAAAATAGTTTAGGAAGTTTATCAAAATTAGAGGTCGCGAACTGACTTTTCAATCAAACTTTTTTATTTTTCCAGGTTATTCCCCTTTATTACAACCATGAGATGTAGTTAAACCCGAGTTTTTGATGATAGAACTAAAAGATATCTCTTGTTTTTTTAATAAATTATGCAAATATTTTTAATTGTGTTTTATGATATTTTTTCTAAATTTTAGACTAAGAAGTGTAACACATGTTTAATTGAAGAATGTTAATATTAGAATTGATATAACATCATACAAATTTTAAATTGTACATAAGCTACTCGGGTTCAAGCGAAACACCTTCAAAACGCAAACGGTGCATTATAATTTTCTTTGCATGAACGCTGAGTTGTGTAGTGTAGTCGTTTTATTTATTTTTCTACAATGGCTCTTCGAAAAGGTAAGTGACCCAATGTAGCTTGAATTTAAGTAATGTGCTACCTAAAGATATAACCTCTTATGAAATTTAAATGGAGGACTGGTTAAAATGTAGTCTACTGCAAAATTTGAATAAAATGGTAGCTAATAATGTTTTAAAATTCCATATTCCGCGGGTTTTAAACTCAACATTGCTAGGATGCGCTTGGGTTTAAAATAAGCATATTTTTATAAACAGTGTTTTATTTTCACCTTTTAGTAAGGCAGCATCCTACATTTGTTCTATTGCAACAATAGTATATGTATACTTACACATCAATATTGTACTGTGCGGAAAAATAACTGTTTTAACTTTCAGGGATTTTCATTGTCTCCGCTAAAAGAACCCCATTTGGGGCATTTGGCGGTGCACTTAAGGGTCATACAGCAAATGATCTTCAAGTAATTGCCAATAAAGCAACCCTGGAAGCAGTCAATCTTGCTCCTGAAAACGTCGATTCGGTATTTGTTGGAAATGTTATGCAGGTAACGAGATTGCCGAGAATTCTTTTCTGAAATATTTTAATTGTTATGAAATAGCTTTTCCCATTTTAAATCTTTGCCAAACAGCTTTGCCTGCTAGCTTAAACAAGTAGGATGGCTAATTTGACTCGTAGGAAAGGAAAGGACTACAATATCAGATGCCACCAGCCAGGTGATGATAAGTAATATACATAATTACCTTATCTATGGTATTTAAGAAGCCAAAACTGTTGGGTCACTTTACACATACAAACTAAAACAAACACACAACTAGCACATAGGATTGCTTTTTTATTTTGTTTTAACATTTTCACAGTTCTCCACCCTATGTAAACGGTAACCTACTATGCCATTGATAAAAGTAAAGTATAAATTTACATTATAGAGTTCTGCTGATTCAGCCTACATTGCAAGACATTCTGCTCTTCGTGTTGGCATTCCTACCCACGTGCCTGCACTCACTGTAAATCGGCTATGTGGCTCAGGTTTCCAGTCCGTTATATCTGGCGCACAGGAGTTAGAGTTGGGCATAGGTTCCATCTCATTATGTGGTGGATCTGAGAACATGAGCCAGTCGCCCTATATACTCAGGGATGCTCGCTTTGGCACAAAATTGGGCGTTGACCTTAAGGTACATGTTGTTATGTACTACATTACGTTATTCTGCTTTCTCCTTTAACTTTTTAATTTCAGTGTTAATGCTGAAGTATTTAGTTTTTTACCTTTAAAATTTTAACTAACACTAATTTTTCAAATGGCATTTACCCAGTTTCAAATATATATTAATCCCAATTGTAGATTTTAATGGTGGACAATGGATATAACTTTTTTTGGTTGATCTAAGTAGTAAAACTGGTTTTACTCGAGGGTAACATACTGCAATATTATAATTAATCTTATGCTAAAATAGTGTTTAATTTAAAATCCTTTTATATTGAATTGTTGGACTGTCTTGTTTTTTAATGAACTGTGGGACTGTCTATATTTTTTGTACTTAGCTTGAAGACTCTCTATGGACTGGATTAACCGACATGTACTGTAAAACACCAATGGGTGTGACAGCAGAGAACCTAGCAGAAAAATATGGAATAACGCGAGAAGACACAGATTCTTATGCCTTGCTCACACAGCAGAGATGGGGAGAAGGTATCTGTTATTGCCATGATTTACTATAAACATTAGAAAAACATACCTGGATGCTAAAAATACATTATATGGACACATTGACAAAGATAAACAATTTTTTCTTGGCTGTCTATTTTTGTAATGATAGGACAAATGTGAGGAATCTGTCCTTTACCTACCTGATTTATTACTATAAACATTAAAAAATAACCCTGAATGCCAAAAAGACAATATTTGAACTAATTATCACAAAAAGAGCAATTTCCTGGGGTGACCCTTTGTAAACTTGCCCTTTTACAGCTCAAAAGACTGGAAAGTTCGAGCCGGAGATAATAAAAATGACATTGAAATCACGGAAAGGACCGGTGGAGTTTTCGGCTGATGAGCATCCAAGACCAACTGTTACAATGGAACAGCTTGCCAAACTTCCAACCGTATTTAAGAAAAATGGAACTGTCAGTGCTGGAAATGCTAGTGTAAGTTATTTGATTTTTGTTTTTTCTAGAGCAAGAAGTAGGGCGTAACAGTAAAATAATTGTAATGGGTTGTCCTGTAACATATTTGTGAATGTGACTAATTTCTGAAATTAATAATTACCCAGTACACTGTGTTAATTTAGACTCTGAAAATATAATGTCTTGTATTTGGCTTCCCTCCAGGTGGTTAATTAATAATACACAATCTTCTCTTACACATAAACAAAATCAGCATTAAGTGTTCTAAATATGCTGTTTATTTTCTTTTTTTCACATATCAGGGAGTATGCGATGGAGCTTCTGCTGTGCTTTTGGCCACCGAAGAGGCATGTCAGAAGCATAACCTTAAACCACTCGCACGGCTTGTGTCATTTAATTCTGTTGGCTGCGAGCCAACAATCATGGGCATTGGGCCAGTAGCTGCTGTACAAAATGCACTGAAAGCGGCCAACTTGAAATTATCAGATATGGACCTTTGTGAGGTATGTCACATGCTTTTGAATGGATATTGCAAATACTTATTTTTTAGGTAAATCCGATTCTTAGCTTTTAATGTTTTAGTTTAATCCCGTTACAAGTCCAAAAAGTTTTCTTTTTGTTTGATAATTTGCTCAAATATACTTTCATACTATGTAAATAAGAATTGTCCAATAACTGGTACAAAGTCCGACCCTGAATAGGTGTTTTGTTTGCTTTTGTAGACTGTACACTGCCTTAATCTGAAGTTTAGAAAAGAAGTGTGCTATAACTTTATGAAGAGGCAACAGACTTGGGGGACCTGGTTTTTTTGTTGCCTTATCTGCTGTGCCTGTTTATTTATTGTTATCATGTATGTCCTCTTACTGCGTACATAATAAAAATCCAATTTTGTGATCATTTCAACTCTTCTGTAAAGTCATTTGCACGTAATTAACCATAAATGTTTTTAAGGTAAACGAGGCTTTTGCTCCACAATTTCTGGCTGTGCAGAAGGAACTTGGTTTGGACCCAGCAAAAACCAACCTGTGTGGAGGTGCCATCGCTTTGGGTCATCCACTAGGTGCTTCCGGCAACAGAATAACTGCACATCTGGCTCACCAATTACAGTATGTTATTCTTATTAACAAAAAAAAATAGTCACTGCTAACGGCGGTCTGGTCCCAGTTGTATTGCGTTTTTTACCTTTTGTTAAAAAATTTATGCCACCAAACTCTATTTTCTCTATTTCTGGTTATTGTTTTAAATTGTTCTTGCACCATTTTCTATTATAAAAAAAAGAAAGTAGTATGTTCTCATTAATAAATGTTATAGAAGTTTAATGTAAAAAAACGAATGCCTTTTCATTTAACCCACTAGACATTACCTGTTTTCAATTGTAGATTAATTTCAGGTTAAAATTTACTTATTTTCCAGGTCCCAAAACCTGAAGTATGCGGTCGGTTCGGCTTGTATTGGGGGTGGACAGGGCATCGCGGTTATTTTGGAGAATGCGAACTAACGTGTTATTTCCTCATCACATTATATAATATTGTTTATTCTTATTACTATTATTAATTTAGTACCGTGATTTCTGTTGATCATACAAAGCAAAACAGCTTTTCCTCAAGAGACCAATATTAAAAAATTGTTTTTCCTTGATTGTCAACGCATTGTGACAGACCACGTGCACAGTCCTTGAGGTATAATTACGGCAAATCTTTGACCGTGGGTAAATTGACAGGAGAGAGGTAGATCAGGTGGTAATTAGAATGAAATTATTAACTAAATAAATAGATTGTGTAAAACGTGTTACACTTGCTCAAGGCCGGCGAGATTACATTTCTTGAACCAGTTTTGCCGGATTACTGGAGCTGATGCAGTGTGATGTACTTTTCGTAGATCGTGCTCCTCTACCCAGTTCGCCGCGACCAGGTTTTGACCTGGCAATTTTTACATTGTACTGCTTCTCATTGTAGGATAGCATGTTTGGCTGATTCACAGACATTTTCTTGTCGTAACCGCGTCGTTTAAGTTTCAAACCAAAGTTTTTCGGTGGGACTTTTTGCGTTAATGTCAATATACACTTAAAATTATAGATATAAATAAAAGTTATGCAACAAATTATTCGTAAGCGACATGTTGTCCGCGTCAAAATGGGACTGATGTGAATCGCCGCATAAAAACAGTCGTTTTGGTGTGAATCAGGTTGTTGTGATTTGCTCAACAAAATTGACTAAACCATCATTCGAATAGTCGATTTAGACTTTACATAAATGGATATTTTGTCTCGCTGGCCAGTACAAAGTTCGTATTTTGTGCATTGTGTGTATTGGTTAAATATTTGTTCACAGTTACCTCCCCTTCCGTTTAGAAACGAAAATTTGTAAATGCATGCAAAAGGATAGGCGCTACCGTTTCCTTATTACACTTTTAGCATATATTGAGTGCAGTGTAAATCAGGCCGGCGAAACGTCATTTCATGATTTCAATGAGCTTGCATATTAACCGGACATATCCACTAATGCATAAAGAATGTGCGGACTATACAGGCCTACATGAGATAGGTTTCAATTTAAACACAGTTTCCAGGGCAATAGCATTTGTCCTACATGACTGAAGTTAGACAAAAGTCGTTATAAGTTTATTTCAATTTGGCTCAGGGAAAAGGGAGTTCCTACTTAGAGAGAGACACATTAAGAAACATCTTGTATGTGACGATTACTGAGAGTTTATTTAAAATCTGTGTCGTTGAAACATCTAACGATTTAACTCGAAACTGGTACTAAGTTAATCGCGTCAATTGCTCAATACAATTGATATTATTAAACTATTAAAGCTTTATCGTTAAACCACAGAAGACAGTAGTCAAGTAGAGGACGTTCACCCCGAAAACCTCAATTAGTTAGCGCATCTCTGAGATTTAAGACAGCGCGTAGGTAATCGCAGATATCATCAGGTGTTGTAACTGGATTACCTGGGGACAAGGAACAATCTAGCACAATAGGCAAGCGTCCTGCAACGGCTTCCCACACTAGTTTGATAATTTATCATATATCCATTTTTATATTTCATCGTCTTTTGTTTAGTTTCTACCAGTTTATATAATATTGAAAGGAAAAACATTGCAATATGATTCGGACGATTGAGATGCACACTGCATGCCATCCGTTGAGAATTATCGAGTCAGGCTTCCCTGCTATTTTAGGTGACACAATTCTGGACAAGATGTCGTACATTAAGGAGAACCTGGATTACATCCGAAAGCTGGTAATGCAAGAACCACGGGGCTGCTCAAGCATGTTTGGTGCTTGGGCTTTAAAACCCGATTTGCCTGAAGCCGATGCTGCGTTTTTGTTCTTGAACACCACAGGTTACACCACTATGTGCGGCCATGCTATCATTGCTTTAGGGAGGTATTGCGTGGATAACAAACTCGTGGAATATAAAGAGCCGGAGACTCAGGTGAATATACAATGCCCGTGTGGCCTTGTGAAAGTTTATGTCGCCTGCTCTGGTGGTGTTAGTGGCAAAGCTCGATTTCACAGCGTTCCTTCTTATTCCTATAAATTGGGTATCGTCCTGGATTTACCGAGCTACGGAAAAGTCACTGTGGATGTATCGTACGGAGGAGCTTTTTATGCAGTTTTGCCACTGTCCGCTGTCAAACTATCGTTTGAGACTTCCCCCTTGAATGATATAATTGCCGCTGCTATGGAGGTTAAGAAAATGGCTGAAGATCAGATTTCCATTATTCATCCAGACGGAAAGGAGGCATCTTTTCTCTATGGTGTCTTGTTTACCGAGGACAAAGGTGATTCAGAAGCAAAAACACTGTGCTTGTACGGAAAAGGCACCGCAGATCGTTCACCCTGTGGATCCGGCACAACTGCAAGAATGGCCTTGATGTTCGCCAAAGGACAAGTCGCGGTCGGCGAGAGCAAGGTTTTTCGCAACCCAATCACAAAATCAAAGTTTTCAGCCGAGATAACCGAGCGGGTCAATAGCAATAACGAAGTGATCGTACAGATCAGTGGGCAAGCTTTTTACACCGGTGACTGCAATTTTATAAAAGAAAGCGGAGACAATGTAGAAGATGGATTTCTCATGTTATAAATGAAAAAAAAACATCTGAAATTATATTGCTTACTAACTGACTATAATCGTATAAAGGCTGTAATACATATATTTATGGGTCCCATTTGGAAAAATGGGACACATATTGTTTTTGTCCGTTTTTTTTTTTTCTTTTTTTTTTTTTTTCTTTTTTTTCGTCAAACGCTTGACAGGCATGGCATGTCGCCCCGACATCTACCAGAAGAAATAATGGAATCGCAATGAGACTTTGCCATTTGTTAGACAACATGTCCTAGATGAACAGAAACCAAAATTTTGGGAGATAAAAACAGGGGAATTCCCCTGGGACGCTAAAATCCAAAACGGTAATTTTTTCTAAAAAATTAGCTTTTTTGTGCATAGCGCTTGAACGGCAGCTCCAATTTGAATCAGACTTGGTGAAATGTAAGTGAATTAGTAACCGATTTAACACTTGAAAGAAATAAAAAAATTACCTAGGGAAATACCCTAAAAAATAAGCTTTTGTTCTCAAATCATGATTGTGACAAGCACGCCATGTCGCCCCGACATCTACCAGAAGGAAAACTAGAATCGCAATCAAACTTTGTTATTTGTTAGACAACATGTTCTAGATAAGCAGAAACCAAAATTTTGGTTAATAAATACAGGGGAATTCCCCTGGGTCGTTAAAAACCAAAACGGTATTTTTTTCTAAAAAAATAGTCTTTTTTGGTCATAGCGCTTAAACGGATGCTACAATTTGAACCAGATTTGGTGCAATGTAAGTGCATTAGTCACTGATTATACAATTAAAAAACATAAAAAATTACTTAGGGAAATACCCCAAAAAATAGGATTTTGTTCTCAAATCATGATTGTGACAGGCATGCCATGTCGCCCCGACATCAACCAACAGAAGTAATGGAATCGCAATGAAAATTTGACATTTGTAAGAAAACATGGTCTAGATATGCAGAAACCAAAATTTTGGGGTGATGAATCTAGGGAAATTCCCCTTAGACCTTAAAAACCAAAACGCTATTTTTTCTAAAAAATAGCTTTTTTGGGCATAGGGCGTGAACGGTCGTTACAATTTAAATCAGATTTGGTGGAATGTAAGTGCATTAGTCACTGATTTAACACTTAAAAGAAAAATTAAAATTACCAAGGGAAATACCCAAAAAATAGGATATGTTCTTATATCATGATTGTGACAAGCATGCCATGTCGCCTCGACATCTACCAAAAGGAGTAATGAAATCGCAATGAAAATTGGACATTTGTAAGACAACACGGTCTGTATATGCAGAAACCAAAAATGTGGGTAATGAATCTAGGGGAATTCCCCTCAGACGTTAAAAACCAAAACGTTTTTTTCTAATAAATTAGATTTTGTAGCCATAGCGCTTGAACGGCGCTTGAAATTTTATTAAAATTCGGTAAAATGTTAAAACATTAGACACTCTGTTCCAATTAAAAAATAGTAAACATTTAGGCCTCCTTATAGGTTAATTTCCATGAAACGAAGATATGTTTCTGAATTGTGATTGTGACAGGCATGCCATAGCCTATCGCACCAACATCTCCAAAAAGAAGTCGACAAATCAGATTAAAACTTTAAGAATTGTTACATAACATGACTTACTTATGTAAAAACAAAAACTTATCTACTTAACCCATGGGAATTCCCTGAAACAATAAAAAACTAAATCGGACTGTTTTGGGAATTTAGCTTTCTTTCACTACAGCGCTTGAAAAGAAGCTATAATTTAAACATTTTTGTTGAAATGTTCGTAAATTTAAGACGTTTATTCTTTATTAAACTAAACATGGAAAATAAGTTTGGTTTGTTAACTATGGGACCCATGCGTTTATGCTTGCAGAAACAAAAACTACATACTCAGTGTATAAAATACAAATTGTGGTTAGGGGCCCTGTAGCATGAATATATGGCATACAACATGTGTTTTACAAATAGTGATGGTTAACACGTGGTTGACACTCTCTAGTATTGTATATGAATTTATATATCGTTTAACTTAAAATAATAAATTCTAATACGACTTAAAATGAAATGTGCGCTTTTGTACTTAACATCAACAACCCTTCAGAAACAGCTCATGCGTAGGACGTGATATTGAGTGATGAAAATGTGGACGTAATGTCAACGGAGTGAAGCTTCATTCTATTGACTTGATCATGCGCATACAAAGTTGTGATTTAAATCAGCGGCTGGCCGCATACCAGTCGTTTTAGGGGTATGTAGTGGCTGGACGTATTGACTGGCCCCCCTTTTCTTCCGTTGGTTCGACGACTGCATCCCTCCAGCTACCATGGATACCACTAGTTGTCTATCTTGATGTGCAGCGTTCTGCGTTTGGATTCGTACTGCTTTTTGAATGGTGTTTCACCGCGCTTATTAATGGATGAACTACTAGAGGTTTCGCGTGGGGCAGCGATGGACTCTTTCGCACAGTCCAGAACATGGTTGTTGTGAGGAAGGAATGTAGTCGTCTGGTTGGTATTGATTGGTTTGCTGATGTACTGGAATATACGTCGCTGTGGTCGTATCATCATTGTAGTGATTGAGTTGATGTCTCCCAAACAGGAGATAGCAATAGCCACAGTAGAATAGTAATATGCTATGATTATAGCAATGACCACAGTAGACTAGTATGGGAAATAAAAAACGCAAGGGGCGTTTTAAACGTGCATTTGCCAGATAACTTTACGCCCACCGTCAGGTCACCAAAGCATTTGTAGAGTGTTGTTTAAGATAAAGCCATTATTTTAGGTTAGTACAACCCATTAATTCACTGGAATCAGAAAAAAATGCTGTAAGTACCTCACTGAAAAACAACAACGAATAGGCCGAGCTAGCGACCAGTTTAATTTTGAAACTTTATTTTGCAAGGCGAAGCACTAACCTTAGAAGCTGTTCGGTAGGACTAGTGTTTGTCAACTTTAATATTTCCGCCTGTTTTTACGGTTGTCACAGTATAGAAATATGTATCTTCGCTAACCATTCATTTACCCCACAAAGCAACCGTTCATATATTTCCTTCTCTCGGGTATTCCCCCTTTAAATATGCGTGCTAATTTTTAGAATGTAATGTCAACAGATATTTTTTTAATTGTTTCCAAATCTATCTAGTAACAATGACCGAAACGAAAGATAAATGTACTTATGTGAAAGAAGGCAAAGCTTCAATATTATTTCCCAGCGAAAACAGCGTGTTTTATAACCCTGTTCAGGAATTCAACAGAGATGTCACGTAAGTGTGCATACTTAAACATGGTTAAGATATATTATTACCCTTACTCTTTTCCATACACCTGTTCATGTAACAATATCACCCGCAACAGTTGGGTTACCGACTATATTCAAGTTTTTATCATCAAAAACTCTTGCAACATGATGCCCACGGAATAGATTAGTGGTTTAGTACATTGCCTTTCATCAAAAGGGGTGCAGATTCGTGATAGGTAACTAGCTAAATAGCTACCGGTTGGTTGTGCATCTCCTATACCCACTGGATATATTGTGTTTTACCAAAATTTAAAAAAACTTTTTACCAAAATTAAAAAAAACTCAAACATTTGCTTCGTTTGTATACCCCTCATTGAAAATATTAAGTGAAATGATAAGATCAGTTTTGTCTCTAAAGTGGTAAATATGAAAAAAAAAATACAGCGTCATGCCTTTTTGTATTTGGTTTATCTTAAGCTTTTTAGTTGTATTTAAATCTATTGACTCGAGTTGCCATGTTCCTAACCCAAGAAGACAAAGACAAAAAATGGCCACATGAAAATTTTTTGTGTCAATTTTTTTGAATTACATTAATTATTCTTTTACCAGAATTGCTGTTATCACTGAATTTATCAAAGCGAAATTAAAGAAAGACAAAATAAATGGTAACATTTTTCTATTTGATTTACAAAATTTTGTTCGAGGTGATCTGATGATTTCCTGTGTGTTAATCCTTTTATGTTTGTCCATACAGGAGAGAAACATAATTAACCTAGGATAGGATATTTATGTTTATAAATGAGAAAACCAAAGGGGATAACACACAGGCAACCGTTAGATCACCGCGTGCCCACCGTCAGGTTGCCGGAGCTATTGCAGTGTGTTGTATATGATTCACAGCTCCTCCAATTTACTCGAACCCATTAATAA
>CH003412.1:3023852-3048887 GCA_000149265.1 Ciona savignyi | reverse complement strand
CTTTGTGTTACTTGTACTTTATACTATGAGTAGAATTGATCGATGGTTGCAATACTTCCCATTCAGGGGGGATAAACATGAATACCCTACCAAAACTTGGTGCTTTAAAGTAATTTGTGGCTGCACACGTAAAGTAATAAATTGCGTATAAGCAGTTAAGTGTTAATTTCCACTGATAGTCTACTGACCATGCAATGACATAATTTTTAGTTACAAAATAAAAACCAATTTTAAAAGGATTATCGTTATTTCCAGCGGTTGAATTTCCAAGGAATGATTCGTCTGTTATTTCATTGAACGATGATAACTGTTCAGATGTAACAATTTACCCTGGAGAAAAGTTAGAGGTAAATTATATTGCTTAAACCGGTTGAAATAAGGAATAGTGTCTCACTATCATTTATAGACAATTATAAATTACTTAGGTTGTGATATCATAGTTTTCATGCGATTAGTTTAGATCCTGCAACATTTCAACTGAAGACACAAACCCACCAAGATAATTGCTAAGTCTATATATGGGTATTTACTATGGATGTCAAACTAGAGCAAGTAAGAAAGAACTTGGCTTTATATAAAAAAAAGAGAATGAAAATTTGAGTTTTATTATTATTAGAAATTAAATTAACATATTATGAAAAGCAATCAGTAGCACACACATATTATGTAATTCTTCTGATTGCATGATTGTTTTTCCCTCCATATTACAGAATAAGTATTTACACCATTGGTATATCATTTTGGGTTGGTTTATCCTTATTTTTATCCAAACAGAATGGAGTAAGGATATTAGAAGCGCTCTCAGCCACTGGTCTGCGCTCGGTGCGTTTTGCAAAAGAGTTACCTGGAGTGAAGCAAATCGTCGCAAATGACTTGTCCGAGGATGCCTTCCATCTAATCAAACAAAATATTGATCATAATAATGTTTGTGATGTCGTAGAAGCTAACCAGGGTGATGCAACGTAAGGCGATTTCAAATTTCACATGATTTTTTTTATCATGTAATTACTTAGTATTCTTATTTTGTATTTGTATAAGATTTAAAGTAATCTAATATGACTCTGAATTTGAGCTCTTTTCAGAACTTAGTTGAAAGCCTTCTTAAAACATAAATATCTTAAAACATTGGTCCAGTGGGTATGTTGGACATTAAGTAAAACATTTACTACTAATAATAAATACTAGGGATGCACTTGCAGAAATATGCAGAATATTAAAATCGGAACTTCCATCAAAACATTGTAATTATTTGTTCACCCACACAACAGCACATCAGATTTAAATCCCTTAAAATGATTATCTAATCCGCAGAACTTACATGTATATAAACCGGGGCAAAAGCAAGGAATTTGATGTGATTGACATTGATCCTTATGGCAGTGCCGCTTGTTTCCTTGATTCTGCTGTGCAAGCTGTTAAACCTGGAGGTATGCTGGTTGTGTGGGTAGAATATTTAAATATATTTTTTAATTTAGATGACAATTTTGCAATAAACTATGAATATCTCCATAGTGGAGATACGAAGCATCAGAAAATGTCACTTAGTTCCACAGGCGTATTGTAGTCCTGATGGCCGACATTTCATATGAAGGATACGCACTTAAAATACTGCTTATCCACTGGGCCTAAAATCTGTGAAAATTGTTATGGGAATAAAAACTTTTTCAGGCAGTTGGCACAAGTTACCTAATTAAAAAAAATGGACAATTACTATTTTAAAAATATCTTATCTTTATTATTTTGGGTCAGACACTGTACCATTGAAATCCCGACAAGGGACCGACACATAGTACCCCCTACACCCTTTAACCCTGCCCTACACAGGACTTCTATGCGTTACATGTACAGACATGGCGGTGATGGCAGGTAATTTTCCTGGGACTTGTTGGGCAAAATATCAGTCGGTTCCACTCAAAACCAAAGCTTGTCATGAACAGGTGATTTCAATGTTTTATGTATCTTTATGTAATTTATAGAAAAATTCGTAAAAGCTTTTTAACCTAAAAGTTTTGACCAAGAAAACATATTTAGTAGGTGGTTGATTCGAATATCCAACATTCTAGTGTTCCTTCGATCTTTTAAATGAAATTATTATTACGGATTTCCCAATAATCAATATGTGTGTTTCTATTCTTGAATACAAGCTTTCTGGTAAAACGTTGGTCAATGGATACTTGTTATAGCCAGCAATGCAGAACTATTCATGTAAAAAATTACACCTCAATAAAATAGAAAAAAACTACCGTATTCCCACAGGCATTGAGGATGGTGCTAAGTGCTATTTCATCGCACGCTGCTAGATATTCAAGATACATCGTCCCTTTGTTGTCACTCAGCGTAGACTTCTATGTTCGAATATTCGTGCAAGTTCATTATAAACCAAGCATTGCTCAACAAACATCAAGGTTGGTTACAGGATGGTGCCATATATTACATATCCATTGTATGTTGTAATACAAGTTATTTACCCCTATGTTTTCTGAGAGTTTTTAATTTTTTAACTTTTTGTCAAATTTCCACCAAAAATGTTACCTCGACAGCAAACAGATCAAGTTGTATCGTTGTGTTGGATGCAGTTCGTTTCATTCGCAGCATTTAGTGGACAGAAAGGGCACTGATAAAAAGTAGGTTTCTGCTTGAATGAGTTTATTGAAACTATACCAATACAAAGTTTTTTTCCTTTTTTGTACACTTAACCAAAAGTTTCCCTTAGTTTATCGTTTAATCGCACTTTACTACAACTAATTTGGAGAAAATTAAACAACTAAACCAAAGCTCTTTTTTAAGTGGCTAATGTAAAATGTTAAATAGTGGTATCAGACAATAAATTTGTTTTGATTCTATATTTAGAATAAATTATTAAAAATTTGTACTTTTTATTTTGTTTATATTAAATCAATTGAATTCCTTCCCCTTCCAGCCCCACGTATTTCGCCAGTGTGGGTCCTCCAGTTGGGGAGAGGTGTTTGGAGTGCAACCACCGACATAAGGTTTGTTTTTTCATTCATATGGGCTTGGATATGCCTTTTATAAATAACTTTCTTGTATGTATATAAATGATTTATTGAACATAACCTGAATTGACATTTTTACTATACTCAACGCATTGGAAACAGGTTCGACTGCGAGCATGTGGTAGTTTGGAGGTAAAGAAATGTCCTTTATTACACACAAGATATTGCCGACTGTGATCTTAAACTTAAACAATGTTATTTTTGTTCGCCTTTGTTGTATTAGTTTTTCTCATTATTTAGTCAATATGTAGCTTTTTAGTGCCAGAATTCAGCTGAAATCACAAAAACCTTTTTAATACTACTGTGGGAATAACCAGTTTGGTCCAATATACACCTTAGCTTCTGTGATGTTGTCCTTGGGGAAGACACAAATGTTTTCTGGAATAAGTCTGTCCTAATAGACCAAACTTCATACATAACTTTTAATATAACCAGTCATTAACTTAACTGCGCAAGCAAATACAAAGACTTTCATTGTTGTAAATAAATAAAATCGGTGCTAAATAATCATATATAGACATATATTAACCCAAAACAACCGTTATTTTTAAAGATAGGTGGGCCATACTGGGGGGCAGCAATACATGACCTCGATTTCGTCAATAAGGTTTTAACCTCAGTGAAAAGTTTCCCAACAAGATTCGGAACTGCGGAACGGATTATTGGAATGCTTAGTATGGTGGTTGAAGTAAGTGGGGCGTCACATCTGTTTCAAAATATTGCATGGGTGGTTTTCCGTCTATAATTTTGTCAGTCTAGTTGTGAGTTGTTAATACTTCTGGACAAGTTGAACTCTTAGTCACTTTACTTTTGTAGTATGGTTGGCTTTATAATATTTAAATATACACATATGCCAATAATGCCATATAATAAATGTACAGCCTAAGACATCCATTGCTTTATGTAAAAGGTTTAACATTATGTCACCAGGAGCTTCCAGACATTCCGTTTTATTACGTCACAGATGAACTCTCAATGACCTTACGATGTGGTTCACCCCCCTCAAAACTCATTAGGTTGGTTTAAACTCTCACTTTAAATTTCTATTCAAGTTGGCTTCTAGTGATCTTGCACACCAAAACTCCTACATTCAAGTTAAAGTTTTGTTCTTCTTACGTGACTGATACATATACCAATTCTTTACAAAAAATAGCCTTAGTATCGAGCCCATTTTTAATTATTGTGTAAGTGCGTAGGTGTGGAGGCATCTGCAATCCTGAGTCTTAACTTTTAGTTTTCGGGTAATAATTCTGTCGAACTGCTAATACGAGCAAAGCATATTATTAGAGTAGCATAAAATATCCATTTATTCTAAAAAACTTCTTTTACAAAGTATAATACCTTTCTGTTATCCTATCACAGATCAGCGATTTTAAATGCAGGATATCGCGTGTCAGGTTTCCACGGCCGGGTTAACTCCATAAAGACCGACGCCCCGCCAACAGTGATCTGGGATATTATGCGAACCTGGGTATGACTTAGTGGTTTTTATTGGGATGGGATACTCATATTTATTCTCTGTGTAATAACAACATTTGTTTCCTGCCCAGTTTTCCTGGGCTACTGAAGATAATGCAATGTGTTGTTTATTGTTTTTTCACTTAAGTTTTTAGCAATGAACTAGTGAAACAAGTATTATAAATAAAGCGTAGAAAAGTCAAGTTATTCCTGGGGTCGGTAAAATGCATAAAAACACACGCAATCATCAGATTACTTTTTTCCTAAACAATAAGTCAACAGCTGTTAAAGTGTCTTGCAGAAAGACAAAAACCCGAACACTTTTTGTCCACATCTTGTAAAACAGGGGGACAAAAAGTGTGAGAATATTACAATGTTTGAGGCAATTTAATGGTACTTTTGTGTTTAAACCTCTTTGTCTAAGGTCCGACTAGATCAATTTGGTTATTTTCCTTAGATTTTAATAAAAAATTCATAATTTTAATTTTTTTTTTATGTTTGATACTATACCAGGGACAGAGCCAAGCTATCAAAACTGAGAAACTAAAGGAAGACTCTGCCGCGAAATTTATTTTAAACAAAGAGATTGAGACCAAAGAAATAGATTTTACTGAGCACAAAGACGCAGACTCTGTGTCCAAGGTCAAAGGAATCGTTAGGTTTCCCAACTTGCCAGCGAACTGGGGGCCAAAGTCGAGAGCAAAATCAAGCAAGTAGGTCAAGTAAATTGACTATTAACGGTCTGCACTATGTTTTGGACGTAAATTTTGTTTTGCCTCTGATGCAATATGCATTGATCTTGGTAACATATAAATACATAACCTAACACCAATTAATCAGTTGTGTCGTTTAGTAAGGCACTTAGCAATTATCAGTTAAACTCAGAGGTTTAATGGGTTAAAATAAAACTATAACATCTCCATATATAGAACAAAATGCAAAACCTCGGCAACTGGGCTGGGCCTTGGGACTGTGAGTTAACAGTGATATATTCTTTGACAGTAACTTCATATGACAGTAACAGTGATAAATCTGAGATGACACACCCATTATTTCAATGGGTGATTTTATGTTGACATTTTTCCAGACAATTAACCAAGCGATATGTTTTTACAGGGACGGTGGAATTGAATTATCTCTTGATTTGAAGGAAAAAAGCAAAAAGTTTCAAGGAAAACGAGGAAAAAATAATAAAGATTACAAACAAAAGTCAAAGAAAATAAAATCAACTTGAACTTTTTATTTTTTACTCTTTTATCATAAAATAATTGTTTTTATCTTGTGGAGAAAAAATAAAAGTTTTGAGAATCTCTGTTATGAAAGAAAGACAGGAATGTTTTTTATGTCTGCTAAATGCATTTCCAACAAACTCGGCATGTTAAACCCCCCACTATTGGACTTATGGTCAACATTCTGCGTGTAAAAAGGATCCTACAATTCAGTGCATTAAGGATTGAAATTAAATTTGACTTCAATAAATAAGAGGTTTAGAGGTAAAGGAAATTTCATATAATATTGAATTAAAGCAGCACATAACATCCTCTGGAAGTAAGTTTGCTGTTTCATTGGGACCAAGTTACTTGAAGATACATACACCGGGTCATTTGGTTTCAATCTTCGGAATCATCATACACAAGTGATGGATTGATAGCACATCGATTCCTCTTCATCAATAATCCGTGAGCTTGGGGAAGGATGGTTAGCAATTCATCGCCTTCTATATCTGGGTTCTCTAGTACGGGAAATACCCTCTTCTGCAGCATCTCTTTGATTGCGATTTGAACATCAAGCCATTTTCGATCATGTCTGGCTGCCGTAAATTTTGCAACCTCATTTCTATGATTGTATACAAAGTACTGGTGAAATGAACTTATTTCGTCAAGTTCCATTTGGGGAATGTTTTCAGATTCTCCAAAATCAATCACTTCAACTTTATGGATGTAACTAAACATTTTGTCAAGATCTTCCACTAGAGCTTGTGCGTGCGCAAGCAAACTTTTACGGTGGTACATAAACTTTAAATCTACACCGAATTCAGGTTCTTTAAACGCCGATAAAGCCTCAATCAAGCGTTCGGCCACCGCAACACATTCCTCGATTTTGTTGTTTAACGCAACCGATGTTAAAATATCATTTTCCGTTGATCCCCCACAACCTCTTAGCTTTGAGATAAACCTTTTCTCAGCTTCACAAGGTTGCTCCATGAACATGGAATCAAAAACCTCGTTGGCTCTTAACTTTTCATGCATTGCTCTTAATTTTAAAATCTTTTGCGGAATTGGATTTTCTTGAAGAACTTCCTCAAAGTTTACGTACTTATAATTCTGCTGCCGCTTTGGTAAAAAAGTTTCGCTTTTTGTTGGTTTGGCTTCAGTTTTAATGTTCGGTTTTGAACCCACTTCAGTTTTAGCAGATGTACTAGTTGACATGGATTTCGACTTTATTGTTTTCAAGCTTTTGTGCTTCGAACAATTTCCTTTTACACAGTCTTTACATTTCGGTGCAGATTTTGTTCTGGGAGCGGGATGTTTGCTCCGAACAACCCTTGCTTTTTCCAGCATTTTCTCAACTTCTTTCAAACCATTTGAAGAAGTTGTTGCAGCTTCTTCTTCTTCATTCTTAGGGGGAGATTCCGCTTCACACTTGATTGGCCACGGTTTTAATATGCTTCCTGCAATTAGAGAAATATTTTTATCTCCGACTGTAAAATCATCATAATGGTTGAACTCGAGCCCATTTCTTAGATAACCTGGTGCCCACGGTTGGATTACTATAGCTATTATTCTAGCAACGTTGGTTATTGCCAAAGTATGCAAACCACATAGACAGTGTTTAAGGTAAAGATGCTAGGTACTCATCATCTGGTGTTCTGGCAGAATGTGTTTTAGATTTTAATATGTTTGAAGTTGTATCTGCTTTATGTCAGTTTAATCCACAATTCAAAACCTTAGATTGAATTTATAAATAAAAAATAAAATAAGTTTATAAGTGGAAAAGTTAACTGTTTTTTTGGACATTTTATTAATCCCAAGACGTTAAATTGGAAAAGACACCTGTAGCCTACATAATGGTGCATTTTTTGTTAAAGTGAAAAAGAAATAACTATTTAAACAAAATAATTGAACCCACTGTATTTTTCTGCCAAATAACTTTCTTGTGCCTTTAAATCTTGAAGATGCTGCTCATAGTCTTGCAATTTAACAAGCAGGTCCTCCATTTTAACCGTAAAATGACGAAATAGATCTATGTGAGAAAACTTTTTCAAATAAAATAAAATTGTGTTCCCGGGAAAGCACCATTTTCGAAATGGAATATATAATAGAAATCATAACTATTACTTTTAAATTGGGGGTATAAGGACAAACTCAGTATGGTCGTGTGGCCGAATGGTTAACGTAACCGCTACATATACAGACTTACAAAAAAACGGACTTTTCAATGATCCAATCCTGAGTTCGACACTAAGAGTATAACATTTTTTTTAAATACGATCGTGTGGCTGAATGGTTAACGCGACCGTTACATTAAACAACTTCATCCAAAAACGGTCTTATTGACGATCTCACCATGGGTTTGAAACTAAGCTCGGTAAAAATTGCAAACTTAAGAACGGTCTATAAACAGAACGTGTGTTATAGGCATCCATCGTTCGGCAGGCGGCAGCGTCAGTCTCACTCTGCCAGTAGCGGGTGACAAATCATTTGCCTGTACTGTACTGATGATGTATCAAACAAGGGATCAAACATTTTTACCGTTTTAAGTTTAGAACTCGTAATGTGCTTCTCACTTAATTCATTTTATATAGAAAGGTGTAATGAATCGGTAGCGTTACACATTTGGTCATGTAATCGTTGAGGAATCTTTTGGATTTTGAAAAAAATGTATGGCAAACGCGCTTTGCTGTTTAGGCTGGTGGCAACAGTCTACCCGGAAATAAACAAGTTAAAGAACTCCGATTTATTTTCACGCTGTACATTGCAACTACACCATTCACACAAACTGTACATTGCAACAACAAAATTACTCCGCTTGTAAAAACTGTACGAAAATATGGAAACGACAGTCATAATATAAAAAAAATAGAAATAGTAAAAAGTTGACACAAATTAACGACTTTTGGCTTGTTTTGTTATGATAGTACAGCACCAATTTATTCGCAACAATTGAAACAGAATGAGCAATTGTCTCTTGCAGACTCGCTGCACTTCTCCATCATTCTTGAAATTCTAGATTTATTTGATGACGGTTGTTTTTGGATGACAGTTTCCACGGTCAGTTCCTCGTACGGTTTAACGGAAAGCGACTTGGCGCCATTTTGGAGTCCGGCTCCCATAGTAACTTCATGGCGAAGTTGCGACGATTCCATTTTGTCCAGAATCTGCTCCGCCAGCCGATGTAGCGCTTTTGTGACGTCACTTCCGGTCAAGGCGGAAGTCTCGACGAATGACGCACCACGTTGCTTAGCAACCCGAATCGCCGCTTCGCTGGGTACCGATCGCTGATGACGCAGGTCGACTTTGTTGCCGACAAGCATTGTGACGGGACAATCGATGTATTCCGACATTCTCGACGCCAAGTTCTCGAACCAATAAGTCGTGTTGTCGAAAGTTCGGATCTTAGTAATGTCATAGACGATGAGTGCACCCACCGCTCCCGAATAGTACGCGTTCGTTATGCTCCTGTTGTAAAACCAAATTTGAAACGGTGTAACATAAACATATAGCAGCCTTAAGTAACAAATAAAATAAAATATATATCTGTCTACTATTGTAGTCAAAATAAACGGTTCAAATTATATTTTTAAGAAAATAAATATTTTAAAGTAAACTTTAATGCTCGGAAAAAAGTAAGCTTGTAGAACCACCGACGCGATATCTCTATCCAGAGTTCTCTCTAAGTTCGCGTGCCATCGATTTTTAAATCAATATACCACTGTAAATTTTATTATGAATCCAATGTTTTGATTGTTTCCGGGATCTAAATTATTCAGGAGCCACTTAAGAAATTATTGACGTGATTTCTGTAAAATAGGATTCAGATGCACTGTAGATCGTTTAACAAAAGGTTGTGACTTCGTAACCGTCTGCGCATTATATATTTGCCTGATCTAGAAATTTTAAAAAGCCCCTCATATTCATAGTCAAAATTTAGTCACAGTGTGAGAATCTCACCGTAATCACGTTGTAAGGATTGTTTGTTCTTTATATCCGTGGCTGGGAAGCCAAGATTTATTGAAAGAAACGTGAGACAAAGTATGCTCACACTTAATAGGACTACTGTACTGTATAATATACAGTACCATATATTATATGGTTGGCTCATTTATATCGTTATAACTGGAAGACCAGATTTTATTCAAACTATCATAGGGCATCATATTATTCCGGAATGGTTTTAACCTCAGCGATCGATTTAATCAAAAATCAAATGAACATAACTCTCACCTAAACATATCTCTCCCCGCCAAATCCCAAATGTGCAGGCACACCACGTGACCTTTCACTACTATTGTCTTTGTGACGTATTCAACACCAACCGTAGGTTTTACGTCATGTTCAAATTGGTCACGTGCGAATTTGTTGACAAACTGTGTTTTACCGACCCCAGTGTCCCCGATCACGAGAATCTTCATGACTTGGTCGTGTTTTCTGTGGAAACATAGCTTTAAATTAAAAATGTTATAGAAGAGCTCGGGCGGTTGGAGACTCAAAAGGAAAAGGTTGGGGAATTGAAACCAGCCGCTAACCACAGTCGGTTATATGGGAAATACGTTTAGCAAGTGGCGTATGATAAACAACACACTTTAATATATTTGGTAACCCGACGATGAGTACAATGTTATCTGACAATTACACGCTCCTGTATAAACATTAATATTCTAAATATATATTTCCTTGTCTAATAAATCGGCAAATCGCCTAATTCCCAATAACATATTTTTCGTTCTTTTAAAGACGTCTGTGACTACGTGACTGTCTTCATGTAACATCGTGACTATCTTCCTAGTTTTTCTTATATTCGTGTATTACGATACCAAAGGGCGCAATTAAGTTCGCAACAAAACGGATGCTTGATTTAAGCCCTTATATGAATAATTATACAATTTAAATTGAATGAAAAGCAATGGCGTCTGGCATCGAAAACCTAACTTTTTTTATTAATCTTTACATTGACGAGTTTTAACATTTGTCGTTTTGACAACAGTAGAAAAAAACATTATCTTTTTGCAATGAAAAAAAATTAAACTAAATTGAATTAGTAAATAAACGTGCAGTTTGCAGACGCAACGACAGCAAACTACTTTTATAGGTGACACTAACAGCATGTGCGAGTAAAATGCACCACAAGACCCTTAACTTCTTACAGGTGGGATTTGTAAATTATTAATCGCAAAATTATCGACCCCATACAAACATATTTTTTTATATTTCATATTTGTCCCCAAACAATAATAATATAGTACCGGCGCATATTTACACCAAAGAATAAATGATTTTCTAACTTTTTAGACAACGTCCACACTTTAAAAATTGCTAATATATAGTACAATGTCTTAATGGCAGTAAATGAGCACATATTATACCTGTTCGCTGACGTCATTTTCTTTTAAAGTTTGATATTTTCCACAAAATACACAGTTCTACTCAAAGAGTCTGTGGAATGAATGTACAGATTAAAATATCTCGCTACAGGTTGACTACGTGGAAGTCGATTTAACGATCTAAATTTGGGTCGATATTTGGCAACCCCTGGGACTTGTCCACATTTTAGTCCGACGCGTGATCCGAAAATTCGGCTTGTTACGGGTTGTTCGATTTGTGGTCGCTTGAGTCGCAGTTCAGGCAACGACAGATATTCAATTCCAAAATAAAATAAGAAAAAAAACGTTTAATGTAATTGTAATATAGATGAACTATAAGATGCGCGCACGATGCAGTTGTGTGCCTCGCTTCTGCTCTCGCACTTTTTTAGCAAAATACTGAACATGATTTCGACAGCATTTTTTAACTCATTTTATAGTTTGCTTATGTTCGTAGTATAAAACGCTATTTAACATACGCGTTGTTATTTGTGCCTTGGTTATCAAAAAATCTTGCTGCTCCACGTCTTCCATCGTTATGAAGTGCCGTCTAGTACATCATACGCATCGCTATCTTACTTTAAACCCTACGAGTTTTGTTCCTTTAAGACTATACGTTCCCTTACCCTGTTGCCAACTTCCGGTGATCTCACTCGTATTGTAAGATCAGTTATTGTGTTGTAAGAACAGTTAAGGACAACAAGCTTAGTATGGTAAAAATGTCGATGACGAGTTGCATCGACACATGAAGAGAATTTGAAGCAATGACCCATCAAGTCATTATTATCAAAGAGAGGAAGTGGGTATTCAAATTGGCGTCGCCCAATATACCGGTATCATTTAACTCTGGTTAAAACATATTATCAAATCGACACGAAAAAGTCCAAATACAACGCTTACTGAATTAGGCTAAAATAACGCATCCAAGAATATAATATGTTTCCATACGTATTTTACCACAGTTTTTTTTAACTACCGGGTATAAACAAATATATCATATCCAATTGAATCAATATTTAACTCAAGTTGACTCCAAAGTTTAAAGGTAGTTATTTCCAATTCCCTCTCGTCGCCATCTCACCCCATCCACGAGGTAATGAATGATCCATATATCTTATTCTCGTGGTAATTTCCCGAAGGCCTCGAAATAATCCATACTTTTAAATTATACCAAACTTGAGGTAACGCATGCTTCAAAAGATCTTGATTAATTTATTCATTTCACTAAGCGACGCGTGTATGAGAAGGGGATACATCCATTTATGAACTGAGTTAACTCAAGATGCGTATAACGGTGAAATCGATAATTCGTAACTAAAATCGATTTAATGTTTGTAAACATAGTTATAAAATACGTATACTCCACGAAACAAAGTTTAGCTTATAAAGTGCTATCTTATACACTTTATATGGTATAAGCTAAAGGTCCAGACTTGTTGGGGCTTCGGTAAGAAATAATAAATTTTATTGTCTTTTTTTGGTCAAAGTATATTGCTTTGCTATTACTGCCTCTCTAACTCCAAAATTTAAAGTAATTTTATTATGTTAACCTATAACTTTGTCCAAGAAACAAACAACTAACTGTTTTTTTAATTTTTAATAATGTTTATAAACAATTTACCTTTTAACTATAGGCTCCTTATCAACACACGTACTGATCGTAAATTTACCTTACAAAGCTTTACACCACGTAGCCTTAAATTTACACTCAAAAACTGTTTAATTATCACCTATGTAACACTGCAGCAAATGCCACCACACATTATATATCTGCCAAGTTCCACGCCTACGTTCACGCTACAGACCGGTTGCGGGGAGTTATCACGTCATACAACTGATACACAATGACGTACTGAAACACTTACTCATCAAAAAATAACCCAAACACAAAGTACCTTTAGAAACTATAGCTTACTCACAGAAAAAAAAACACTTTAGAAACTAATAGCTTACAGTATACGTACGCATCGAAAAATAACCCAAACATCCAGTACCTCTAAAAACGTGATCTAACAAGTCAAACCGATCAAAACTAAAATTAACTTAAAATCTAAAAAGAAATCTTCTCAGTGTTTAAAAATACTTCGGACAAAATATAGTTTTACACCCCTGCCTCACATATTACCACACCTTTATCTATTAGTATATGCCGTGCAAAAAAGTCGAAACACTAATTAAAAGATATAAATAAATTGTACATTTTGATTTCCAAACCCAAGTCGAAACTTTCATGCTTTTGAAACTCAAATGCTTTGAGCACGAACGCCTTTAAGCAACTTTATTTTCGCAGCATAAACAGTCTGTAACCGGAAAGTGCCATCCATTGTGTACATTGTACAAGCTGCGTGCGTTGCTTGGTATAATCTCTTGTCGTACGTTTTACTGTTTTAGTTAATGTCGGTGTGTAAGCTTGTTGGTTTTAATTAGCGTTCGTGTTTCTCCCCAAGCAAATGGTGTACAAAATGCCGCCTTGACATTCCCGCAAGGTTAGGAAAAATCATGACTTCATTATGTGCATCTGCGTCAAATTACACCACGGTTCTGTTTTTTTGCATCTATGCCACAGTACGTGTATCTGTGCCAATCAAAGCTTGTTTTGAAGGTATAAACTTGCTTTAAAATACTATTTATATTTTTGGCCTCCTTCCTTATGCACCACTATTCCGATTTTGAGTGGTTTTAAAGTATAATCCTTGTACTGGCGTCAAATCGAAACATTTACCGATTTGTGTTTCCTGCGAACCGAGGACAAGTGTATTAAACCCGACAAAACTGTTTGTGTGTCATCGAACAAGAAATTTAAAATGTTCAACTGCCACCTCTTACTGATATTTTGTCGTGTGAATAAAGGTATCCTACAACACAAAAAAACAACCTAAAAACGACTTTACGTATATATTTTTATGAGAAAATATTTTAGATCATATTCTTTAAATTTGAATTAATAAATAAACTATTCACCGACGTGCTATTCTGGGTAAACAACAGCTTTCCTAACTCCACATAATACAACCAGCTTTGCTTAACATCAGCATTTCTTATTCACTCTTATTCAATGCCATGCTGATTAAGCGAAGATGGCTTTCTAAATACAATCATGAGTTAAGCGTGGTTGACTTTCTGGTGTTTTGCACGCATTGCTTATAGCCTAAATTGAGGTAAAGAGTTCACATATAGCTCTTAATAATAACACCTAAATCAGGAACATACGATTGCAACATTGTGCAGTTGTTTTAGCCAAAAATATATATTGTCAATCATTCGTTTGTGTATCCTCTGTAAAATAAATTATAAGATTCTAAAATTATCTTTTCAAATCTATTTTAAAGGCGAACTCAAATATACCTCTTCACCAGATAACAAAGCTGCAAGGGGACTAATTAAAACCGACAAGAAATTATTTACACAAAATAAAGCGTTGCTTTGCAATTATCGAGACAGTTACACATTGCACGATTTTAATCACAACCCGGAATGGCGTGACTGGTCGTTTCACTTGCCCTTTTCTGGAATTATTTCTAGCGCAATGACACAGCTATACAGCACATTTAATAATAGTATGCAAAGTATCTGTTGGTTGTAATCGAATTTCCCCCTGCAAAGTGACATGTTTTGCCGCTCTCCGAGCCAAAAACGATTCAAAAACGTATGGTGTAAATGAATTAGCCATTCATCTACTGTGGTAGCTTTGATAACCTGACTTAGGCCGAGGAGGGTCATGCGTTAAATATGTGTCGGCTCTATTTCACAGCATGTTTAATGTTCTATAATCATCGTGATTCGGAAAACACCGAATAGTTTTCTTGACCTTTCCGTTTCTTGTTTCTGTTTCGTGGCAGACACAGTTGCGGTATTTTATGACCATGGGAAAGTTGCGTGGAAGCAAAAACATGGCATGCATGTCGTTCTTAACTTATACATGACGCGGGGCAAAACTGGACCTTCAAAATGCTCTTGTTTTTCCATGTGACTGAAATGCTTTTATTGCCCAATTAACTTCGCCAAGTGGAGCTTGGACGCCAGTTATTAGACGGTTACCGTGGATAAATCTCTCAACGTGATTTCCTTAAGGGCCAAAATAGAAATGACACATCCATCTATTTATCCATCCAACGAAAACGGATTAACACCAGCAGTCAGACTCTCTGGTTATCACATAGTCGAGAAAGTCACCGTCCACGTGCCCTGACCAAAGTAACAACCAACTAGAATCAAATGAATTTTTATATGGCGATGTTGACAATTCCATCAACGTTGCATTTCCTCTGCGGTAGGCTATAATACACCATTTGGTACGGGATGGCCTTATTGAAAATCCTATTTAAAATATGTTTGTCTCTCATACAAGTAATCTGTCAGTATTTTTAAAGGTTTCTCCTTGTTCGAATCATTTTGACCTACGTCATGACCGTTTGACCCTAGCTATTTAATTGTTGGGATCTGGTTATTCAACTTAAAATGAACAAAGAGACGTGTGTAAAAATTTCATTTCCACACGAATACTTTAATTACCTCGTGTTATAATTACTACCGGTATCAATAGGTATATAATCATAATGGTTGTAAGCTATTAAGTTTTATGGTGGTATTTAGTTTCTTGTTGTGTGCATATTATTTTGCGAATTCGCCCCCTTGTGCCGTAAACTTCACGTTCTACCATCACATCTGTATAGTATGTGTTTCGAGTACTAAATTATGTTCACTGCCAGTATCGTGTCGCAGTATAAACTTACATAAACTTAATCCGATTTAAGAAATTATATTGTTACGTCGGAAAAGAAACGTTAAATCGCACCCAAAACTAGACAGTGTTAACCACCATATTTTTAATACCCCCTTTGAGTTTAGTTTAGTTTATTCATTTTTGCCCCAGTTTTTTAAAATGGCAATCGAATATAAGCACGACACAGGAACGGGAAAGACGGCAAATATATGTATCGGTCTGGTTAACTATTCGGCCAAATAACCGTAAACATTGCATATATGTACACAAAAAGACGGCTGATGCCATTCTTTGAACGACCATGTATCCCCTCTACGATCTTATAAGTTTCACTTCAATGCGTTTAAAAGTTTGTAAATAGTAGGCGGGGCTTTCCCCATAAGTTTTTTTCCTTTTGGCAACCCGCCATGGTTGCCTCGGCATTGGGTCATTTTAATTATTTTAATATTAATTTAGTTAGTTCAGCTTTATGCCAAACATGTCTAGTAGGCCGTGTGGGGGTATTGTGGGCAAGCCACCTAACAGACGTTGACCCGTTATTCCCTATTGGAAGTTCAGTTACAAATCTTCTGCGTTTGCACTGCATTTTAGGGCAGTTATGTGGGGATATCTGTCATCAAATATGATAAAATTTATAGAGAAAATTTATGTTTTATAGTCATGTTTTTAATTTTTTATTTGCTATAATTCACCATGTGTTCAGAATTTGTTTTAAATTGTGACCAACCCGTATTTAGTTTCCTACTTTTGACAGCTCAGTTATCAAAGATTAATTATAAATTAACCAAGCATATGCACCACAACAAAAGCTTCAAGATACCCACTGTTTGCAAATAATAGTATGATGTTTTTCCATGTTATAAGGAGTTTTGTTCTCTTACTTCACGGATAATCATCTAGTATTATATTCAAATCGGCTAGACTCAAGGTTAGGGTTTACAAATGCATAGTTTTCGAAAACAAAATATATTATGTTCTGCTGAGATCAGGTGAAGAATATTATAACATGGTTTGGCAGCAATGCCCAAACAAAATCTATTTTGAAAGTAATAAGCTGCTGCCAGTTTTTCATGATTTAACTAAAAATAACAGAAATAAATTCTTCATTGTTATACAGATTTTACTAAAATTATCCAAAGATAACTGTGCATGTATCCTAAGTGTCGATTTTTCCTGCCAGAATACAATTGACGCATCAATTTATCTTAATCAAATTACTAGTATTTTAAAGCCAAATATAGTAAAGTTTTAAAATGTCAGATTTTGGTTCAATGATATTAAAGCAACGGCTTTTAAAAGTGATTTGTCTCGATTCAACACATTTGAATGAAAAATTGGCAGAAATTGAAAATGTCCTAATTGCTACTAAAGGACAGCCTCCAACATTGCAAGAAGAAGTTTTTGAAGAAATTATTCAGTTCAGTCATCTTAAAGACCCTAGGATAAAGAAATTAGTGTATTTATACCTTACGCTAGCGGTTGAAATATACCCTGATTTACTACTTTTAATGACGAACTCAATTTTTGCGGATTTGACTGATCCGAGCCCGATTGTACGCTCGTGTGCGATCAGAAGTGTCACTATGCTAAATTCAAGTTGGGAAAAATCAAGTGGATTAATTCTACGATCAACTGAAAAAGGACTTCAAGACCCAACTCCTAGTGTAAGATGTTTGGCTGTAATGGGAGTTGCACAAATTTTCAATCAAAGCCAAGATGAGCTGAAGCATTTTTTAGAAACAGTTATAAAGCTTTTGGAATCTGATCCTGATCCTGCAGTCGTGGTGAATTGTGTCAGATGTATTGCTCACTGTGATGTCACAAACCCATCTCTTCATCAGTACATTCAATCATTAATTGAGAGGATAGACTTATTGGAATACTGGCCCAGAGTTATGATATTAACATTGGCTAATTCAAAGCTAAAATGTGAAAAATTTACTGAAAATCAAGTTTTTAGGGTTTTAAATATACTTGATCCAATAACAAAGCTGACATCAAGGACATCTCTATCAATGGGGAGTTTCTCCTTGATGTTAAAAATATCAAAAGATTTGTTTAATGTTAAAAGAGATGTGACGGCCCATTTGGTTGCAAGGTACTTGAGGATTCTAACATTTAGTAGTTCAGCTCAAAAATTTGTAATTTTCCGATGTTTAGGTCAGTTTGTCATGGATCGAAACAATTCAAATGCCAAAACACAACTGCAAAATCAACTTCACCACTTTATATTGTTGTACGGTGATTCTGAACATATTAAAGTGGAAAAATTAAAACTGCTGTGTCTTTTAGCGTCGCAACAAAATGCTGAAATGATATTCAACAACTTGAAACCTTATTTGCACAGGACAAATCAACCTAATGTAGTAAAATCGGCCTTTGACTTGTTGGGTGCTTTATATACGTTTTTACCTTCCGCTATACTAAGTACATTAAATCATCTGCTTACATCAAAACAACCTATAATTTTAGATGCATGTGTCGCAGTTTTGGCAAAAATAATGTCAACTTCATGTGAAAGTGAATCCAAACAAATTTTGTTTTCCAAGGATTTGACAAAAAACCTGTTGTTATCATACAATTCTCTTTTATCAGATGTTTCAAAATCTTCAGTTTTGTGGTTAGTGGTGCAAAATGCAACTGAAATCCACTTGAAACAGTTACATGACATTATGTTCACTGAAACTTCATTCTACTTTGGTGACATGATTATTAACAATGTTATGACCTATTGGATATTAAGAACCCTTGTGTTACTTTTTTTAAAGTGGCCAAAATGCTTTGAACATTCCCTAAAAGTTGCTTTCACTAAAATTGTAGCACTTGGCAAAGGTGTATTGTATGATAATGTGAAACTGTATCATGGAGTTTTAAAGCATAACAATGCAATGGCAATGGAAGTTTTAAACTCAGCTGGCCCAATTGTTTTTAATGGTGAAACAGGTATTTTTGATGTTGAGGATAATTTTAACGCAATTTCTCAAATAGCTTTGTCAGTGAAGAATAAATAACACTAACTTTGAACTTAAAATTAATGGTAATATCACTTAAATACATATATAATATTATAATACTAATATGTTACATGTGCTAAGCTAATTACTAAGACTGTGTATTGCTCTTTAAACAAAGTACTGGTGCTTAGTTTTAGATTTTGCCTGCCCCTAACAAGGGAAGGTTGATGTTGTTGATCACCCAAGTTTTTTTATATTTAAAAATTTATATATATATTAATGGAACACAGCATATTTTTCAGTAGAAAAGGGTAGGTTATGGAAAATACATTGCAAGAAGAGCTTGATTGTAGCACTGTTAAGTCATTGGGGGCGGCGACTGGAGGGTGTATCAGCTCTGCCGATATTTATCTTGCTGATGGTATGAAAATATTTGTGAAAAAAAATACAAAAACTGGATCAAGGTAATTAATTACTAAGACCACGCTTCTATGTGTTAATTCTCTAGACCTGGCATTTTATTGATTCACTATATTTAATTAGTTTGTTAAAAAATTACTTAAATTTAAAGGTTTGGTGTAACACATGAAGATAAAAACAAATATTTTATCCTTTATTTATAAGTATTTTTGTTTTCATTAACAATACTGCCAAACCAATTATTAGGACAATGTTTGATGGTGAATTTGCAAGTGTAAGTGCTATTATTGGAACGCAAACTGTAAAAGCTCCAAAGCCACTGAAAGTATTTGATCATAATGACACTTGTTACTTTGCGATGGAATATTTGGAGTTGAATTCATTGAATCAAGAAGCAGCAAGTAAAATTCTTTACTTTATGTTCCTTTTCTTTGATTCTTAGGGGTGGAAAAATTCAAGGTTATATTACACTTGAAATTATTTCAGTGTGTTTTACATGATAGATAAATTGCCTCAGTTCTTGTTTAACTTATTAAAGCCACAATTGTTTTACATATTGCTTTTAAAAACATACAACTATAGCAAACAGCCGGTTAAGATCTGGGTTATTTTAACATACCAAATGTTACAGTTGCATGTTACAATGATCTAACACTTTTTTAAATAAAGTTTGTACTAAGTTATTAGAGAAGGCTGTAGTATTGTTTTTAAAATACATTTTTTGTTTAGATCTTGGGAGAGCATTAGCAAAAATGCACTTGCACAATAAGGAAATGATAGATACTGCTGCCAAACAATCTGGATACATTGGGCAGTCTAGTGAAGGTGTACATTCATTTGGATTTGAGACGACTACATGTTGTGGATCAATTGGTATGCCTAATGATTGGCATGAAAGTTGGTTGGAATTTTTCGCCCGAAATCGTTTACAAGCTCAATTAAATTTAATCGAGAATACATACCAAGAACGAGAAGCTCTAACCCTATGGTCGCAGATACAAAGAAACCTTTCCAAACTAATACCAAATGAGTTAAAAATCGTTCCATCTTTATTACATGGCGATCTATGGAGCGGGAATACTGGCGAAACCGATGGGCAGCCTTGCATATTCGATCCTGCCTCATTGTATGGCCATCACGAATTTGATTTATCAATAGCACATATGTTTGGAGGGTTTCCAACACAGTTTTTTGATTCATACCATCAAATTATTCCGATGGACAAAGGTTTTAAAAGTAGATTAAAGTTATACCAGCTGTTCCATTATTTGAATCATTGGAATCATTTTGGGTCAGGTTATCTAGCTTCATCTATTTCTATTATGAAAACTCTTGCTCAGTTATGAGTTAATGGCAAATGTGTCGATTTGTAGTTCAATATTGTTCCGTACAATAAGCTGAGTTATTAGTTGCATTTATTTCAAGTTATGGAGAATTAAATGACGTCTACCATCATTTGTAAATCACATTTTGTGTGACTGCACTCAATGTGTATATATATATAGAATTCTTTACCTTATTATGTGAATTCCCTTGACAAGGGGTAATTCCCTAAAAATTACCTGGTCTTTATGTTATAGCTCGAACATATATTTTGTTTTAATTTATTTCATGTTTAAAATATTTTATGTTTTAAACGTCGTTTTTTAACGTTTGAGGTTTAAAGACTCTCACGAGTTTTATTACTCCTGACGTAATTTGTAAGTGCCTTTGTATTGCCGCTGTTTAAATCATTAACATAGTTTTCCAACAGTTAGTAAAAGAGCAGATATAAAACGTTCCCACCTAAAACGTTCAGATATCCAAAAGAAAAGCGCAAGCCCACAGTGGTGACTCTTGTTAAAATGGACACGCACCTTCCCGAAACAGAAAATTTCCAGCCTTAACTTCAATTCGAAGTTTCAAGTACAAGAAAAACAAGTAACTTCAAGCCAATGCCCCAAATTCGCTAGACGAAGTTGACGAATATTCCACAAGACAACGCTCTCTATATTCGAGTCAATTTTAAACCACGGCGAAGTAGGTTTCGTTGCGAAAGAAGAAAATATGCAAGACGACGTTCCCTTTACGAAAAAATGAAAGAATTGTATTATTACTTTTGTAGCTTCTATAAACTAAATGTCAACTGAAATTAGTGAAATTTCATTTTAGCTTTTTTTTCACGCTGTTCCGCGCTTTCGGGCCACACCTTCTAAAGGCGGCTCCCCTATCAGTACTGGTCGCGCTTTACCGCACAGTGTTTTTCAGGGCTCTATATTGTTTTGGTCTTATTTAAGTTTTGTTTGCTTATTATTGTTATTTCGCTTAGGTTTGGCGGCCGCGTCTGGTATATTTATTAAATTATATCCTTTAAAATGACGTGTTTTAACGCTTGTTCGTTTTGCCGTCTTTTCCTTTTCCTATGTCGTGATTTGATTCGTTTGCCATTTTTTAATATTCGGGCAAAAATAAATAAACCAAACAAAAAACTCTGTGTAATTTTAGTCTACAACGATTGCAAATACTAGTGTTCCTGAAATGGTTAGATGGTACTACTAGGCTGTTGCAAGAATGCTTAATATCGATGCTTTACTCTACAGACTTACTAACAAACATGAATAGCAAATGCGCCCTCTACAATTGCTATACATGCACTCCGTCTCAAACAATGATAGTAGCCTAACGCTTTCACGTTTATGCTATTATGAACTTAAGTAAATAAAGCCATGCTTCGCCAAGCCATCCAGTATAATAGGCGCATTTACACGTTGAACGAGGTTTTGTTTTGTTCGTTCGCGCCAGATTTGAAATGTTATCGCCGACGAGGCGTTTGCTATCTTTTTAATTGTCTCACGCAAATTATGCGTCTTGTTCACGCGATTATACACTCGTTTTTGGCAGCGGCTCGAGTTTTGTATTTTGTCCTTTGAAGTCTGATCGCCCCTGCCCCACGCGTTTGCGGTCAGCCTGTGTAAAAAGTGATCGTACCCGCTTTACAACGCTACAGTTTATTTATTTCGTGTGTAAAATAGGATTTTACAAACACCGCACAGTAATGACGAGACACGGTTTATGTTCTGCATATTGATATTTTGCTTTTTGTTCGGTGTTGGAAATACTTCCGAGCGAGTTTACCTTCCTTATCTGATACGAGTCGTAAAACCTATATGATAGGTCGCTCGGTTTTTGTTTTTGCGTATTTTTTTATGTTGCGCTTTTGTTGCATGGCGAGATCATCGCTGCATTTTTTATGCTCACTGGAAAGTGATTCAGTATAGGCGTATACTGTATACACCTTGGTTTATTAGCTGACAAAGGTGAAATTATGGCTCATGTAATGCAAATTGTGGCGTTGCTACCTGGAATGAGAGATTACACTTTCACTACATTTTAGAAAACATTTATCACGCATTAACATACATGGCACCAGATTGTAATGCACGATTGCATAATTCTAGTTCTGTACTTATTCGCCCAACCAGGTTCTTCAAGTATTTTGCAGGATCTACGTGTAAAATGCTCGAAACTCCGTGAAATCGTTTACTAATTACTTCGATGGTTATTTTCGCCTGGGATGCTCCGGGACATCGTGATACTAAAAAAAACATCGTGATACTTAAAATAGAATATTCAGGTTTATCCCCGCGAGTGGGAAAACCAAGGGGGTTAACCGTGAATGGAAAAACTAAGGGGGGCTACACACGGGCAGTCGTCAAATCACATCGCGCCCACCGTCAGGTCACCGGAGCTATTGCAGTGTGTTGTATAATTGAAACATTCCTTCAATTTGGTAGAACCCATTAATCCGCTTGGTTCAGGCAATGTTCGTTAAGTGTCTTGCACAAGGACACAGCTGACAAACTAGCGACCAGTTTCGTACCTGCATCCTTTTGGCTAAAAGGCGCCGCACTAAACCGCAAATTTTTCTTTGGCCTATATCAATCGGCTTTAATATCCGCAATGATGTTTTCTATAATGCTTCCCACATTACGCCATACGTGGCAAGCTGACCCGTTCGTTTTGTGTGTAAATTCTTTGGATTATTCCATTATCAAAAACGCATTCTGGAACCCGGACCAAGTAGTTGCCTGCTTTGGGGCGCATCTACAGACATGTCTAATCAGTCAGTTTAACCGCTTGTATTTTACTGTGTCAACTTATAAGCTACAATAAAGAAACCTTTCAAAACGAAAGTCAGATTGTTGGAGTCTAAATACCTAGGGACGTTAAGCCAGATTTGGTGCAAGATATATATAGGCACTCAACTACCCCCAAGCAACTATAATTGCTGAACGCCACATGTTTTACATCTAAAAAACACGTTTTTGTCGTACGACAGAAAACGTGTAGTTTGCTTCGAAATCGGACTGGTGTGAATCTGCGCATATATGAGACAATGCGTTCTATTTAAAAATGTCGGTGCTACACGGCAAAAACGTTTTTGTGGTTTTGAACCAAGGCCTTACAAACAAGAATATTAAGTTGTATTTATAACTCTATACGGTATGTTGTGCATAAATTAGACGTCATCTAACTGTCATAGGACCAAGCAAAAAAGGAACCAAAATTTAAAATATCACATAAATGTTTCATAAGACACATTAATATAACCTCGGCAACCTCACTGAGCATTTACCTGCGTTGTCGACACCGATTTATATGGGAGGATAGAAAAATCTGTCGTTATAATACATAGGGTACATGTGTCAGGCTACCTCGTTTTCACAGTCGATGTTGTTTTATTTTTATTTTAAGCATTGGTGTTCAATTTTAACCAATAAGTTGAGGCAAAATCCACACATTTCCCTGTTTTAATCTGACTCACTCTACTTACGCAGTTACTGGTAAGTTACACTCAACACGTACAGACAAACTGTTTAATCTCGTCGAAATCTCACTCATAAAAGACATTGTATTAAGTTATGAAATAGCTTACAATAACGTGTCGTACAGTCCGAGTGCAAACGATACATTGCGTACGCCTTGCTGTGCTAAACATTAAGCTGGCGCAGCGGAGTATGTAAACGAGCATATAAACGTTTAGGCAATGTCCATTCAGTGCCCAATACTTTTACTTTAGTAAAAGTCTAGATCTATTAAAAAGATAGAAACTGTTACTACTAGATAGGGTATATTTATGTTTATCCGTGTGAACTGGAAAGCCAAGGGGGTTAACACACGGGAAATCGTTAAATTACTTCGCGCCCACCGTCGGGTTATTGGAGCTATTGTAGTGTGTTACGTATGATTCACACGTTCCTTTAATTAAATTAGTAGAACCCACTAATCCGCTGGGTTCAGGCAATGTCCGTTAAGTTCCTTGCCCAAGAACACAACCGACTAACCGGTCGGACGATGTACTGACAACATGGTCTTCAATTTGTCCACTTTAAATCTAAAGTATGTTTTCTCACAAGGTACAACCAGAACTATTCTTTTTCCTATGGTTCTGATTTACCTTAAACTTTTAATACATATTAGTTTATAGGATAGGATATTCATGTTTATCCCCGTGAATGGGAAAACCTAGGGGGTTATCACACGGGCAATCGTCAGATCACCTCGCGCCCATCGTCGGGTTAACGGAGCTATTGCAGTGTGTTGTATATGAAAGACACGTTCCTTCAATTTGGTAGAACCCATTAATCCGCTGGGATCAGGCAATGTCCGTAAAGTGCCTTGCCCAAGGACACAACCGACTAGCTAGCAACCAGTTTCGCACCTGCAACCTTTCGATTGAAAGGCGACGCACTTAACCGCTAGACCACCGGGCCGGACAAATAACATCTCATAACATCTTTCAATGTTTTAACCCGATTGAACTTCCTATGATTTTATATATTAATGATATAAAATGGACACATCAAACAAAAGAAATTGCACAAGTAATGTAGTATTACATGAATA
>CH003412.1:2999620-3014421 GCA_000149265.1 Ciona savignyi | reverse complement strand
CAAATGGCGGTCCTGGTCTGGAAACTGGGGTGGTCGCGTTATTGAAACAGAATGCAATGCATTGCCATAGTAAATTATTTGGGACCGCAATAAAGTGGTCCTGATAGTGAGGTGGTCGTGTTATCGAGGTGGTCTCCAAGCGGGGTTCCACTGTAGTATCATAATAATCCGAATTCTACATAACCAGGTCAGGATGCAGGAACTATTGTAGTTTGTTCATTATTTATTATCTAGTCGATTTATTTAAATCTTCTGGTTCAAGAAGTGTAGTAATTTGCCTACAAAACCAGCTGTATACAATGAAATTGGACATTAAACCTGGAACACATAAAATGTGGTATTATTATTATGCAGTATGATAGCGATAATTTAGGAACCAAGTAAGTCCATTTCGGCATCCGTTTTATTTTGTTAACAACATTCATCAAATGGTTTGGCCAAGATTTGACAAGTGAGCTGCCAGTTTAGGTTGGTTACATTGTACAACTAAACAGCACAGCCGACGAATTTAAACAGATATTATTTAAACTATTCACCTCTACAGCAAAAGTTGGCCCAAACACGAAATTATCGAATAACTGCGTGATCGGTGCACGGTTTCACATTAATACTGAAGAAACGCTTCCAGATAACACTGTGATATGTGGAGATGATTACCTGCGTAGGACCAATAATGATAAACTACCGGTGATTATTTAGTTAGTTTCTTGTAATATCATTTGTATGCTAATGGTTTGTGTTAGACTAAATTTTTAGATTATAACCAGACAGGTCTCTAATTTAATCTCTGCCCTGACCACAAAACATTTTGATTGTTTTACATCAAAAACTTATTGCAATGAAGTTTAATGGTCATTCAAAAATTGTACTCCCTACTCAAATCTATTCTTGGGGATGCAAAAATACATGGGGCATTTTAATACACACTCACTCAATCATCAAATTACATAGCACCCTCAGTCTTGTTTCCAAATCTATCCATCCCAATAAACCACTATGTTAAGGCAATGCGCTATAAGTGACTTGTCCAAGGGTGTAACCAATTAGTTAACAGCTAGTTTCGATCCCACTACCTTTCGACAGACTGTCTGGCGCACTACAAATAGGGAATTGAATATTATTTTATGTACTACATGCTATAGGATAGGATATTCATGTTTATCCCTGATTTTTTTATTAAATTCATTCTTCCTCAGCAACAATCCCAACAGTTGGACTATCTGAGACGTATTTTGCCCAATTATCATTTCCTTGTTCAATCGAAGCCAACAACTTGACAATGTGGAACACTACAAGTAGTTAAACTGCTTGGTCAGATATTCGAGACATCACTGCAATTTGATTTACCAAGAAAACATGACAGTCTCACTGAATGTTTCATCCCGAGTCCATGTTAAGAGTTCATTGTTGCATCAGTTGTACTTAATTTTGTGCATTTTCATTAAATGTTGTCAAAATCCTTGTAATGGTGTTTTTTTGTGATTTACAACTAGCCATGAACATTTCTTTGTTAAATATATTTTGTGTGTAAAAATGGTCAATGCACCAGCCGAATTATCCCGACTGTAAATATTGATTGTATTTAAATTTGGAATATTATTCTGTATGGCACCGGAAATTTACCTTCAAACTAAACAATGTCTGACTAATAGAGTACAAAAATATTTATTATTGGCGGTTTTGCCATTAAATTGACTATATACAGTATTTAACTACAACCACAGGCACATTTACCTGACTTCAGGCAAGCTGGTGACATGATAGTCACTGGTGTTATAAATATAGACGGCCGGTGTATTACGTACAAGGGAGACTAAAAATCGCGCATGCCTTAACCTTATGGAGAGTAAAAATCTTACCAATGTATAAATATCTGTCGGGTGTTTTTGAATAAATGGTAGGATGGGATGCTGATGGTTATCTCGAGTGAAGAGGACAATGACACTCGTTGGTTGTCAGATTTTGTCGCGAAAAATCGGTTTCGCGGGGCTAATGCACTGTTGAATATTTGATTATTTGAAGCGTTCAGTTGAAACCACAATGGTAAGAGACCTGCCTCAAGTGTCATGTACAGACCACAAAAAAGATAAAATTATTACGATGGAGTTGTAGCTCGAATTGACTGGACGTCTGTACTACTGCGATAGACACTAGACTGGAGGACATACTAATTTCCCAAGGGTGGGGTAACGAAGTGTGTGTTAAACACAGGAAATTGTCTAGTTATATCTTGATCATAGTAGGGTACAGTAGCTTGCAGTTTCAATTTAATAAAGAAGAGATGTGCTCATCCAAAATAAAAAATGTACAGTATGTCGAGTTACGTATATTAAATAGAGGTTAGTTCAGTACTTGCAGACGATTGCAACCACTTGTTTCCACGCCAACAAGAGCATTATACTATTGCGAAACCAATTTGCATGGCACCACCGACCCGCGTGCAATTTATTATTTGTGTCGTAACAACAATGTCAATTGTTCAAGAATCACAGAACTAACAGGGCAGATGCAAAATGATATCTGTTTTTTGAGCGTTTTAAGGAAAACCGACATGCTAAAAAGTAACAATAACGTGTAATTAACAGTTAAAACAATGGTTGTTACTGTTGTTAGTACAAATTTTCTGTTAAAAGTTACAAAAAATCTCTGAATTTTGATTTTAGCATTAGTCTATTTCGTCCAAGCCGACTAGCCTAGAGTAAATTCTTGTTTAGCAGTGTCTTATATGAAAACAGTCAAAATTATATACAAAAATGTTCAACCGTCAGTAGGGGCTAAAGAGGTTAACAGCTCAAGCTGTCGGTTGTAGATCAATGCCCGAAATGATGTGCAGTGTTTGTACCAAATGGACATAGTAGCTAATATTTTGGTCCTGGGTTAGATTCCCAGCCCCATTAAAACAGTATTAGTTCAAAATATATCGTTCCAAATTAAAAGTAAAATAATTTGAATGCTCGGTTATAGGTTTTGTCCACCTCCGTAATATATACTCCCATTACATTATTATCGTTTAGTGCAGGGGTGGGCAACTTTTCTAGTCGGCGGGCCAGATGTGGAAAATTAAAGTCTTTGGTGGGCCGGAATATTAGATGAATAATATTCACTAACTTAACCAACCATATCTATTCACTAAATTATTGTCATATAGTTTCCATGTTTCATCAAATAATGCCGACTAATGTTATGGCTTTTTAATACCCCAACAGTCTGACCATACAGTTAACATACTGCTTTGTTGCCAATCTCTGTAAAAAATATTTTGGTATCCAATCTTGGTTAAATGCTCGACACTCTCTTTTAAATTTACGTTTCTAAGGATATTTCATGGTTAATAATCCCTAATAATTTATAAAATCCCTTTATATTTAGAATTTAAATATAACTAATAACAGCTAAAGAAAATTTCACCCTAACAGTCACGTTGTTAAACAAGTATCCAGCAGCGGAGTGATGTTTATAACGCTGTTTGCTTTGACCTTATGTTTCTTTAAAAAGTGTGCTAATACAATTGTTTGTTCACTAAAGTAATTGTTTATTTCATCAGCTCGCAGTAACAGTGCGGTAAGAGAAGAGCGATAGACAACTTTTAGGAAGGATGCATATTACAGTTACAGAGTGTGGTTGGATACAGACAGCGGGCCGGACCTGGGCCGCATTACAGGTTATTGTTAGATTCAGTCTGGGGGCCGGTCAAAATCCCTTCACGGGCCGGACCCGGCCCGCGGGCCGTATGTTGCCCACCCCTGGTTTAGTGCCTAATCGTGGCTATTAAATATTTACAGAGAAATGTAGTTAACATGTCTACTTCAGCACTTACACATATTATGTAAATATATGAACATATCGGACGTTTTAAATTGGCTTTATAGAAATGTGTAATATTAAAATTTTAAATACAGTAAGCTAAAACCTATTTAGACGAATTTCAGCATTTTTTATTGGTAAAATTAAACTGAGCTGGCAAATTTTAAAGATACTGGCTTTCGTATTGTTATAAATGATATGCCTTTACGTCATAGAAAACATTGTGTCGTGGTAATTTCAATGCAACCTGGTAATCGGAGTGCGCTGGTGCGTGACCCGTATTCCTGAGTTTACGAGTCTCTTCGAAAGAATGCAAGATTCCTTTGGGCCAAGCGATTGGTGCGTTGTCGGCGATTACACGCGAGAAAAAAAGCGTTTGCTCGAGCCTGGCATTCACTCAGTCGACGCTTCCACCAGACATACATCGCTAGTCGGTTAGCGAGCTTCCAGAATATTGTGGAGAAATTTTTATATGAAGACTGAAGGTAGTTTTAATAGCCCGACTGTACAGAACAACACGAACTTAAATAGAAAACGGGTAGCCGAATTGCCACTGGAGAAAGAGGAAGAGAACCAACGTGTCCGTTCATATCCGTGGCCGTTAAAGATTCCCTCTCTGGGCAAAAGTTTCGGAAGTCTTCCAACGGAAGCGATCTCCCCAGAATCGGGAAAAATGAATTCGGACCCCAACAACAACCCGAAAGAGGAAGAGGTGGGTTAACTATGATTGCTCTTGAGACTTTATTTAAAAAAATAATATTTAGGATCATCTAAATTCTTATCTTTGAATAATTAAAATAATGATAATATAAATTTTGGAATCATTTTATATTTTGTATACATTTTCAAAACAAAAAGTCCTGGTCTTGGGTCGCCTAGTTCTGATCAAACGGTTGTAGTGTAGTTTTTGTGGTAGGGATAGCTAATTAGTGGGTAGAATTTGTATCTAAATATTTTTTTCATGCGAATATGTAACTCTGTCGCGCATGCTATATAATCCTTGGTTTGAAATATTAGAAGATTTAGCAATCGTTTGAACAATCACAGCAGGCGGTGTCTTGTTATGTTCCGCGTGCATTGTAACTCCTGTTTTCGAGCTCGTCTACTTCGTTAGTGCGCGTATACAGTATACACAGAAACCTGTCAAGGCTTTTCGTCCAGATGTGCCACTTAATGATTTGCAGCAGGACTCGTGGTTCAATAGCCACCAGAAAGTCATAACGAGACAAAATAGCCCTAACAGAGAATCAATATTTGCATTTGGCGTATTGAGATCATTTCCCGGTGTTTTCGTTCGCCCTTTCGAAGCTTTCGTTCAATGACAGCGAACATACAAAACCTATTAATGTTTCTCCGCTCGTTAACCCGTATTTAGACCATCCTAGACATTGCTCCTAAATTAATTGGTCACAATATAATACCTTGGTAATCCCTAATCGTTTAATGCAAGAAAATCACCAATGAAAATAACTCTAAACGCAAAGGCAAAGTCTTGATATTAAGTCAGGGCGCAACTCTTACTGGGAAATCGTGTTTAAATTGAATTCCCAATGATGTGTGCCTCTCGCAGCCAATCGCTTATCGATAAAAGAGTTTGTCGAATGCACAACTGCTGAATAAAATTCGACTTCGGTGAGCTATTGATTAAATTGAACGTTTAAATGAAATTTCAATTAAAAAGCAATTGTTCATTCAAAACCAGATAGCGTTCTCTTATCGATCAGGGCACACATGGCATGCTACAGTATAATAAGCTATTAAAGTATCACATTTAGCCCTTAAAAGCGATGGGATGTCACATTTACCAAATCGATACAACGCTTTATAAACTTTTCTATTAGCCTTGGACTATCCCATTTTAGGAGGATGCCATAGTTTCTTGCGTCGAGTTTTATTTATATATTACTCGAGATGTTGAAATCAACAACACTTTTAAACAACCAACTAACGCGTTTGAGTAACTTACTTTGAAATGTGTTCTACATCACTGTAAGATGTATGCGATTGGCTCTTGCTAGATCTGGCGAGTTAGTTTTACTGATCGTTTACTTTCATTAAACATTAGCTATCTGTGTTTATGTACCCAGGGCGTGGGCTTGTACAACTAAACTGGTTACACCGCTCGCTGATGAGTAATTCTGAATATATTGTTTTTAGAGTAGCGTCTGTTTTACGTGCTTTATTATTTTATTTTTCGGTTTTATTGAGCTGTTAAGTTCACGACCGGATAGCCAGCGCTTCCTGTACGACTCCTTCACGTTGAAAATATAATAAATTGTAATATTTTATACGAACGCTAACGTACAATAAGATAGCGCACCTACAATGACACAACGGACTTACCATACACGCAACATTTGTACCCATCAATTTATACCATCTTTAAAAGCATGTAGAGATTTACAGAAAAATTATTTTAACCTATTTGCTAATTATTTTTAAATATGTATTAGCATACGAAAAAGTGACATGATCCTGTCCCTAATGGATGGGGCATTGAAATAAGGAAGCATAATACAACGGACCCGAGCAAATTCTGGTATGTCTGGACCAAAAAAAACGTTTTGACTCTGACCAAAGAATGGTCTAAAACTGCAGATTCCTCTTGAGTGGATAACTTATTAATCATAAAAGAGAGATCCTATATCCCGAAACCTTTCTGTATGAAAAGTCGCTCGCCTTCATATTTTTATGGCCCCGATTTACAAATCTTTAACAATGTTGCATTGTATCTTGGCCTTATTGAATTGTATCACTGTACAGCAACAATTATGCAGTTTAAACCATCGCTGTCTTCTGCACCGTAAAAGTTGTGTCCTTGGCAAACATTCCGGAGCATGCACCTTAAACGGAGAGATCTGTTTCCCATCGTACCGCTGTCATTGGAACACAAATAGCCAGCTTTATCGTGGTCTTATCAAATCAACGATTGCGCTGTGTGCAAGTCGTACTAATGCACTTCCCCACTCCTGTTTGTCATTGGAAATGTTAACATTATCAGTTAGGCCACTCCGGATCGACAACCGTGTACTAGAATTGATTGGCATGCACTATGCAAACTAAAGACACGGTGTAGTACAGTTTACCGTCCCAACTTTTGTCTTATTACTCAAGATTATCACTTCGACGAAAGCACAAATGAGTAAGAGATAGCGAGTGTTATCACAATGCCGTTTTACGTGGTCACTGTTGGTCTAAATTAAAATCAAATTTAATATTTGCTTTTTCCGGAGCTTTAAACGACAATTATTTTCCAACAATGTCCACTGTTTGCGAAGAATCCACATTTTTCTTATGACGTCAAAATTCATATTACAACAATTGTTCTTTCGGCGCCGAAATCGTTTTCATGGTTTGTTTTGAAAAAATCCACTGTCCCATTTTCCTTTATTTCAGACAAATTTAAACCCCACCCAATATGCCAATAATAAGCCACTTATTTCAAGCGTGTATTGATTCTTACCAATTGCTGACCTGCAGGTTAAACAAAGTATTAGGCTATGAATCTTTAATACTGTGATCCTGTTTCGACGCGTACCGTTGATAACTTCAGTTTGAACGAAATACAATTTTTTTAGAAATCAGAACACCTTATATAATGTCGCGTTTTGCCGCCTCCCGACTTATTTCATATTACGCATTTTTAAAAAGAATTATTTCCAGATTAGGAAGTAATAATGTAGTGTTTGCGCAATGTAGTATTGATCGTGTAGCAATAAATCATCTATTCCCCAGTCGCTTCATAAATGACACGTCGTTATTGCGTCATCAGCGGCTACGTCATGAAATATTGGCTATCTATTTATTCAAAGTCCCGCGAGGGCATACATACCGTGCCTTCTCACTCAAACGCGGTCGAATATTGTGACATCACAAACGAATCGCTTCCTGATTCCCGCTGCGGCCCCATGGGGGCATTGTGAACGCATAAACGTGTCATTATGACCTTAATAAAGACCATTATTGTCAATTATGCCCGTGAACAAAAAAATATTTAAACGATTTTTGAACCTCTTTCTAAAGTGTCCATCTTAAATTATTTATTCCAAAACACGAGATATACACCAGCTCTCTGTTCACATCTTACGATGCTAATTGAAGCGTCACCAACATAATTGTATACCAAACCAAGACCGTATAAGTTGTTGAGCGGACGTGTTATTGAGGTCCTGTTGACATCCGTCTGGTTTTCCTCTTTGAAAGGTTCCTGTAATAAAACTACATTAGCGCGTCATTCCTCCTCCAATGACCAGGCACAGGACGCAATAACACATTACCAGCACAACAAGTGATAAATACTAACTTTACAACACCTTTATCGGACGGTTGCTTTATTTCTGGACATGTCTGGTCTTCCGGTCCTTTTTAGCGCTTGGAAGAGTGTTTCTTGTTCTTGAAATCGATTTTTAACGCTTTAAAATTTGAAAGCTTGATGCTTGCTTTTAGCTTGCAGGGCAATTAAAGAAAATGATGGAATGGGATATTCATGTTTATCCACGTGAATGGGAAAACATAAGAGGGTTTATCACACGCGTAATCGTGAGATCACCTCGCGACCACCCTTGGGTTACCGGAGCTATTGCATTGTGTTGTATTATTCCGACGTTCTTTAATTTGGTAGAACCCATCGTTCTACTTGGTTCAGTCAATGTCCGTTAAATACCTTGCTCCAAGGACCCAGCCGACTCGCAAGTGACCAGTTCCAAAACCACAACCCCGAAAAGCGACGAACGAACCCACAAACCTAATCAGTCAGACTAATTGTGCAGAAACGTGTGGAAAGTGCGCACTAGAACAGCACAAACTTACAAGTCCTAGTCCCTATTAACACTTTATATTGTACTTACTCATTTAGCAAAGTTTCTACGTGGTTTTAAGTTTACATCAGCTTTCTACATACCCTAAATAGTAGAAATAATTATATTTGATGAATTTTACATCATCATTTACGCCTGCGGTTCTGTACGTATGTATGTACGTATGCAAGCAAGCGTGAATGTATTTTACGGTTCATTTTTAATGCGGTAAATTATTTTGTTTAAATATTTTTAAGAAACAGATACTCAATCTCTGAGATGCGTTTTAACAACTTTGTAGACCTTTTTGCGCGCAATGCACTACTACCCACATACACATTATATCGATTGCAGATTGACAGTTTTAGTTAAAAGATTTACTGTTTAGCTGAAAAACTTAACAAAGGTTTGAATGTCGGTAAGACGCCCGTAAAATCGCGAGACATTTACGACAGCTTCCAGCTTGCCCTGATGAAGGCGGGATTCCGTACACTGCATTTCGAAACAGCAAGTGCGACAGAATATACTTATCACACGATTATCCGCAGGTCCGCACCTTGTTCGTAAGTGGGCTTCCCGCAGATGCAAAGAAGCGGGAACTCTATCTTCTCTTCCGAGGTTTCACGGTAAGTTCGTTGTGTATATTTCCGCTCGGTCGTCCTGGGCGTTTCAATGGACTAATCTGTTTTTTTGCAGTTGATCTAACATTCTAACCGATAATATGCGCTCTGCCCTAGTATGTCGAGCCATTGGGTAGTCGTGAAGTACCTAACACAAACTTCGATTGGTTCAGTCACTTTAAATTCTGGGTTGATTTGTTTTACGTCGAATAATCTTTCGTCACAAAATTAGAATTAACCGTTCCCAAGTGACAATAATAGTTTATGGATTTTCAAGGTCGATTGAGCTATAACAATTGCTTAAATTTATGTTGTGTGCTATATTAGTGGTAAAAATGTTTTTTTTATTGGATTTTAAAATATCCACCAGACAAAGTCTATTTAATTCATTTTCAATCCCTTTTCTTTCGAAATTATTTCTCATCCAGTCTCGCTCAAACCAGGAGACATGGCTGGATATGTGTAATCCGTTCGGTTGGAAGTCTAGCGCGCTGTATTTGTTTTTGCATATCTTTACATGCAGATGCATTTTATAAACCTCATTTGACAACCTAAAAGTCGATATTTGCAGATGTTTGCGATTTTAATAGGGTCATTTTAATACGGCAGGTGTTGGCGGGCGACAACCATTTTTCTTTCAGCACATACCCATGTTGACAGTACGGTTCCTATATTTATCTAAAATTGTCGATATTTATTTTGGTAATAACACGAAATTGCAGCCTCGTTGCCTGGAAAAGACTGCAATTTATTGTTTAATTATGTCGTATCCAAAAAAGGTTTACATTATTGGGTCAAAGTCCGATACATTTTTAACTGTTTAGTAATATACATTTGTGAATAAAACACCTAAAATAAACCGCCATACCAGGGTTACGAAGGCTCCATCATACGAACAACGGCAAAACCCGGCAAGGCGCCCGTGGTAAGTTGATACTAAATCATTGTGTGCTTATTAGTTGACATTGACGCTCTGGGCACTTGTATGGTGTGTGACTTGATATAAGGGTAATGGTGCATTGATTTGTCCAAGTATTCATTGCTTTTAAAATGAACTTTAGCAGACTACACGAAATAATGTTGTGCCATATAGTCTAGAGGATATACACGAATGTTATTGAATAGACAGGTTCATAATTTTTGGAAAACTAAAGTAACAGACGTTGTCTCCACCGTGTAGATTTTAACTTGTCGCTAAAACTAAATGCATTGTAAATAAGCAACACACCAACACACCCACCCAGACCCTAACATGGCCGTTAGCACAAGATGAATGAATGAATATATGTTTCCCTACACACCGAGATAATAAGAGGAGTTTCCCACTATATAGTCTAAACATTAAATATTTTTCAATAAATAGTTTCACCGAACTACCTCCTTTAATTAGTCTCAACTTTTTAGCTAAACATTGTTAGTATGTACAGCCTACCGTTTATAATTTACACTACAAACAAAACGCGTGTTATTCACCATACATACTTACAAGTTTAAACTTCTTCATCCAGCCTGTCGGTTTCGTGACGTTCGATTCTCGCGGAGAAGCAGACTTAGCCAAGAACTCCCTACAGGTGTAGTGTTGTGCATGGGCGTGGTGTAAGGTCTCGACCGTTAGTTAATGTGCAGTATGATCAAACAAGTCTGTTTGCAGGGAATTAAATTCGACCCAGAACTACCTCACACTTTAAGATTGGAATTTGCGAAGGCGAACACGAAAGTCAAACTCCGGCCATCGTCACCTGCACAAGAGCTAGCCAATCACATCATTGGATATCTTCCTCAACGTGAGTTGCGCCTGAATGTTTCTGGTGAAACGTTTTTCTTTTGGCATTCAAATTATATTTTTTTTAATATTTTAGTATATACAAATATTTTAGTATATATATGTTTCAAAATATATTTTGGTTGAATATTTTTGTATATGCAATCTGTTTTAATGCCAACTCGCATTCGCACTTTTTAAGGTTACTCGCACAATAAAAGAGTAAACGGACTACAATAAAATAGTAAACGGTTATTTTTTCGCAACACCACAGCGGTTAAACCTAATGGAATAAAACAAGACAGCACTTCCAGTGCGGTCACTTTCATATTTGATTACTTTAAAATGATACCGCATTAATAGCGTCTCATAAATGCTTTATAAAACATGTTTAATACCCAATATATATATGCTTTGATAAACAAATTGAAATAGGTTTAAAAGACTCGGAAAAACTGCAGTGTGTCTAACTTTATTATACTTGTCAATATTAAACCCGATCTGTAACAGCCAATTAAACTTTTAGCAGCTATTGAGTTGCACTCCCCATTATATTTCAACACTTTCAAATTAGTCGATTAGCGTGAAACTTAAGGGAGTGAAAAAAAGCTTTCCCACGTAGCTAACTAAACGATAACCTTTTGTTCTTAGAACTGGGTTCGGCAAACCTACTTCCTGCCGACATATTCTCACAACCGTAAGTTTTGGTGTTTTCTTACCTTCTGCTGTTTTGCTTTTCAAGAATATCGATTCCACTTTTTAACATCTCCGTTAGATTTATTGTCTTAATTACTAATCAAAGATTATTAGGTCCATTTTCCCAGGTTTTTACTCTATAAGCGTAGTTTGCTTTATAAAATGTTCGTTTTCAAATTCGTACAAACAAGGTAGTCTGTGAATTATTTTTTGACAGTATTTCCTTTATTGGTAAAATCACAACAAATGTAATATTTCAAAACGCAGCGTTGGGTCGAGCGTTAAGGTTTCCATTTTACTCTTTATATTAAATTTCCAAAATCTTAATTATAATTCTAAACAAACATAACGATGCATTACTTTTTGTGTCGTGGCGTCCTAACTTACCATTGTCCTTACCACGCCCTCCCACGACGCCACAGATACGCTTCATACCCTGAGCTTTTGCAAGGCTTCCAGACCCACCCAAGTGCCCCGCAAGTTGGCGCCCACATGCAGGTAACATTTGCACGTTTGGTGGCGCTACAGCTCATGTTTCCACTTCACGTGTTACACCCGTTAATTCTGTAATTTCATCCCATCATCTGTACTTGTCATTCTTTCTTAACTTCTTGGCAGTGCAACTGCTTAAGTGAATCACCCACGGGGCTCACCAGCTTCGGTCATGCGTTTTTGATAATACGCTGGAAGAACTAGATTTATGGAAAGATCTTCTTGGCACAGATGTTGTATATAACTTCAACAACATCTTTCAAATATTTGTTATTTTAAATCGGGGTGCATTAAAAGAGACGTATAGCACTGTGTGCTCTACCCGAAATTTCGGGTAGTTTTCGACTGTAATTTGTAAGTCGCGTTTTTTTTTGTTGTTTTTTTTAATATTTTTTTTTAACTCTTGGTACATTAAAAGAGACTTATAGCACTGTGTGCTCCACCCAAAACTTCGGGTGGATTTCGACTGTGATTTGTAAGACGCGTTTTTTTGCCCCAGATGACACCCACTCTCCACCATATTGCACCCCTTCACCACTCGGCACCTCCACAACACCATGGCGCTATTTTCACCCACCTTGCAGGTATTTTATAAGGTCTCTTTAGCAGCACATGGCGCACCACACACTCGTTAATTTCATCAGCCCGAGAAACGTCCCCGGAAATAAATTCAAATCTTTTAATTTCTGTCGAAATAATTGACTTTTCTTGTAAACTAATTCTGAAACACAAACCAAAATTAATTAATTTCTGAACTAAGTTCCAAAATATTTCTATAAATATAAATTTATTTTAAGTTATATTTACACAATTAAAATAACATTTGCAAATCGGAACATCCTAGTGTTTGGGTATAGTTTTGACCTACTATAATTAAACGCACAGGTCTATCCTCTTAATTGAACCATAAAAACTATGGCCTGGTTATCGAATCTGCCGAATTCGCAAAAAAACTTATTAACAATGAATCTCTCGAAGGTACTCCGGTGATGAATCTTGCTGCGCTAGGAGGCGCCAACAACGCCGCCACAGCCACTTCTTGTATCTTGGTCTCCAACTTCGGAGTCGGCACCTCCGAAAAGGAATTGAAAGACATTTTCTCGAGGTATCGACTTTAAAGAATATACCGAGCTCATATTTAGTTTGAAGAACAGTTTCCATAAGACGGGACCTTGCTGTATTTAAATAAAATTTAGGGACACTACTGAGAAAGAGTGGAGATTTGTTAATGTCACAGGGAAAGTAGGGAAACTTATACCGTGGGCAGAATAAGTTTGCAGAGCAGTTTTTCTATTCCTCTGTAATCGTCTTTGCTTTATTCTAATATAATTTGGGGACACGCTTTTTGGGAAAGAGAGCTGATTTAAAATTTTACAGTACGAGTAGGAAAACTAAATATAACCGAGGCTACAACACTTATCTCAACCATCTCAAACCTACCTAACGCTTACCACCAGCCTAAACACTAACCTTTACGCTACGGCCTAACATTTAATTTTAGAATACGTTCCAGTATGCCTTGGCTTCCTGTTTTTCTTTAATTTATAGTATTATCATTGTGACTTATTAAAAAATAACAAGTATTAGCTGCAGGGGAAGGCTCCTTAGGTTAATTTTATATATTTCCCCATTAAAATAAGCATTTTCAGAGCTTATTCAAATAGAAAACCATCCCGGTTCGTGCACTATAATCAAAGGCGCCAGGAAACGAAATAAGCGAAAAAGGCTGTAATACTATTCTAGCTGTAATATTATTCTTCGTCGGCCTCTTAAATTGGTCAACCTATTAACATCTGTAAATTCGTTTTGTCTCTTCAGATTCCACGGCTACGTCAGAGCGAAGTTAATCAACCGGGGAGGTGTACTGTGCGCGGTTATTGAGTTCACGGTAAGCCGGCCCACCTGATGATTTTTATTTTCAAATAGGCAGGTGCAGCCTAAATGTGTGAGAAAATCTCCATTGGGCTACCACATCTTTCATGCTTCCGTTACACTCATTATTAGGTGAAAGGTAATTGTTTCTCAGCTGAATCTGCTGCAGGTCTTTTTAATCTTGCGTATTGACTGTAGCAGCTCTCCTACTCGTTTTTTTAACGGTAACGGTAACGCGATTGTGTATGTGTAGTAGGTATTTATCCTTTTTAAAGCGGGTTCATCTTTAGGGAGGCCTCTAAATACTACAGGACCGCTTGGAGCTCTTGGATCGCTTGGATCACTTAGATTGCTATAGAAAGTGATTTTAACCCTGTTTCAAACACTAATCTCAACCCCAGAACTAACTTTAAGCCAACCCTAACATTAATATCATGGCTTTTGTAATTACGAAGTATAGTAGGCGATCCAAGCGGTCCAAGCGGTCATGTAGTATTTAGAGGTGCCGCATCTTTAGCGCCTTTGTTAAATTGAAGAGAAAAACGTTATTTGGTTAAAAAATGTTTCTACAACAAAATATATGCGCTATCTTTGATTTATTATTGTTTTGGGTTGTATGGCGACTGTTTCTGTACCTACAAAGATGTTAAACATGATTGGTAAATCTGGGAAACCGTTTCCATGTTTAATATCTGTCTAGCTAATGTTTATTGGCGTTTAATCGCTATTCCATTGTTGGAAGCGCGGTTTGCATTGTTT
>CH003412.1:2954224-2999520 GCA_000149265.1 Ciona savignyi | reverse complement strand
AGTATATCGATTTTACAATGCATTATAGCATTAAAGCAATTTGGCTAGAATTTTCCATTTTACTAGTTATGCTTCGTTCGCTTAAAACCTGATGTACGTTTCCTGTGTGATCAATTATGACCAAGAATACACTCGCTATTATAACTTAGTGGCATTTATGAATACTTATCAAGCACAAGATAGTCGGTGGTTGTGCTTATCCTTTTTAAAGCACTAACTACTGTCAATAATATTTAAAAAAATACGACAATGCTTGGTTTAAAATTTTTATCATATAAGTTTTGAAATGTTAGTCATAATGACGTAATAATTGTCTTTGTTAACAGGATGCAGGGACCGCTTCATATGCATTGCATAGTCTCCAAGGTACGAGGTTAAATGACCGATCAACGATGCGTATCGAGTTCGCCCGTCCAGTACAAGACCTCAATGGATTCTGACGTCACCATTCTATCTATTTCCCCGCGGGAGACCCCGAAACCATGACGGCTAGAAACTTCTAAATTGGCTTCCAGTCTCTCGAGGGTTTTTCAGCCTTTTTTGTTCGCCGATTTTCTATTATTTTTTTTCAACCTAGGTTCTCTTATTACACAACGCTTGCTAGAGGCGACTGTTTTCTTGTATATATTTTGTGCTCCAACCAGTCGGTTCCGGTGTTACTGTCTCGAAGGTTCCCTTTTTGTTCGAAGAAAATTTTGTTAATAAATGCGGCTATCTATACTTGTTGTGAATAGCGGTATCAATTCGTTTCTTTATCCTTTACGTGCAAGGGACCTGTGGATGGGAAAACTATGTTCGGCGTTTTGTTTTACCACCACCCGGGAAATCCCCGTGGGGCAATGGCGCCGTTTTTGCACGTTTGTGAGGTAGCTCGAGGGCCGCTATTAATACCAAATTCTGTGCTCGAGGTAATCGCTTTACCCAAGTCTTAATTGCCATTACTTTTAACGAACCACGAGGGTCTGGGTTCAAAACCCACGCTAATCGCTCGGTCCTGTTAGCTTAGTCAACCGTCACGCGTAAGGTTGCAGGTTTGATACCAGCCGCTATATTTTCTGTGTCCTTCGGCATAGTACTTCGCTACAACACACTGCAAGATACCCAGTTACCGGTATAGGCGAAAGGTTAATCTAAACATTGGCCGTGACATCTTCACGAGTATAAAAATGAATATTATAATATCAACGCAACTTGACACACCAAGCAGTGCCACAAAGATGTGTAATGGTCCTCCGACAAGTAATCTGGTGGAGAAGCCGGCCATTAAAATGTTAACTGCGGGATTTTTTTTGTGGGTTTGGGAGCCAAGTCTAAATATAGCGAAAGTAAAGAATTGTTTTTGAGACGTGTTTTAACGACTGTTGTGTTGCCTTTTTTCCCATTTTCCGAATTGTTATCAAATATTCTGCTTCGTGTTTTCATCGTGGAAACAAAAAATAAACTAAACTATTTGTTTACCCGGTCAGCTGTACACCCAGCCATTTATAAAACATATAAAACTCCATTTTGCTCTATATCTTATAATTTATTGCACCGTTATGTAAACAGCAAACATCAGTAGTAACTTTCAAGTTCGTGTTTCACAATTTCATAGTCAAATCTCTTTTTGTGAAAAACGTCATCAAGAATACGCATTGATCGCCCCTTGTCATTCGGCCGGATAGCATGTAAAAACGGAACGGAACATCTTCGAGTACTCGCCCGGAGGTGGAGTTGGTTGGCGTAGATTTCCATTTCCACGATGCTTCCCAGCTCCAAACTCATACTGGGAAGATACTTCAATTAAAAGAAAAACATTAGTGTAAAGGAATGTTTGCGTGGGTTTATCTCTAAATTATGCAGGTTATTGTACTAACGATCCAGTTGTGGGCTATTACGGTGCCAATATTATTAAATAGAAGTATTGTTTAATTGTTCCACTGAAATTCATTGGAAAGGTTAGGTGCCTAATCAGGACAAACTGCAAAGAATCTGTTCAGGGAAAAATCAAACCAAAAACCTGTCTTGCCAAGAGCCCTAATTATCACCAAGTAAACACACTCAGTTGTTGAAACTGTTTAGTGTGCTGCACACAGTACTAACATTGCATTATTGTTTTTAAAGTCCATATATTCATCCGGATTGAGCGAACATTGGTAGTTTTCTCTAAAAATACTACAACCTATCATCCACCCATTATGCACAACAAATCCAATGACAATTTATAAAATCAATTCACCTTTTCAACATCCCTTTCAGCTTGCAGATATCAAGGTTGTCCGTGAAAGCATTAAAGCACGAAAATTGATTTGATGCCGAAGTGTTGCACATGATTCGAATCATTTGCACCTTAGTTTGTTTATTAAATTATTATTTTTTGTACTGAGATTATATTTTCCATATGTTTGTCCGACCGGTTAGTCTGGCGGTTAAGTGCATTGCCTTTCAATCGAAAGGTTGAAGGTGCGATACTGGTCGCTAGCTAGTCGGTTGTGTCCTTGGACAAGGAATTTAACTGACATTGCCTGAACCCAGCGGAATAATGGGTTCTACCAAATTAAGGAAACGTGACTATCATATACAAAACACTGCAATAGCTCCGGTAACCCGACGATGGGTGCGAGGTGATCTGACCATTGCCCATGTCCGTGTGTTAACCCCCTTGGTTTTACAGTTCACAGGGATAAACACGAATATTGTATCCTATCCTATGTTTAACTTCATGGTTGAGTATCAAACAACCAGCAACCAACAAGGTGATGGAATCGAAACCAGTAAATTTCTTGGATTCTTAAGCAAGGCACATATTGATCGGTAGTTGCTTGAACCCAGTAAATAAATGGTTTGAAAAAACTGCATTAATAGCTTTATTGTAAATAACACACTACAATTGGTCCGGTAACATGACTAAACAGTTGTTGTACTCTGGAAATTATTCTTGCTATAAAGGCCAAAGGTGCAGTATTATAACAAATTGTTGCTGTATTACGAGGTTTAATGAAGGACACATTGAATTAACAAAAAATGTATTACCTTGGTAAGTGGTGTTCCATAATGCCATAAAAATCTTATTAAATTGGAGGGTGAAATGGGGGCATGTGGGGAATACTGGGTGGAATCTGATGACCTGATTGGAAGGGAGACGTTGACAAATAAAATTCAAGAAATCCCATAAAAACGAAGGATACATGGTGGAAAATAACAATTAGCTAATATGGTTGCGCGTCGGAACTTGAAATAAAAAGTTGTGGGATCGAAACTACCGATAACCAGCCTAGTCGGACTGGTTCTTGAGCAAGGTACCCAACAGTTGTTTCATAAACTTAATTATTTGGTGGGTGAAACCAAAACAAACACCAATACTTCCGACTGGTACAACATAATGAAATGACTGCGGCAAGTGGGAGCATATTCTGATGACCCACCCACATTGTAATAGAACTGCATTTTTATACGCATGGGTATAAACACGAATACAAATAATCCCTTCATATGTAAACACCACCAAGCCACAAATTTCTCTTAAGTCAGCTCTTCTTGGTAGTGGGCACGGTTTATAGAACAGCTTCATGGCTTTGTATCGTTAAATCATTGCAATTTATTGCTTCGGTTTAATGACCACACTCGTTATATTTTATCAATACATACATCTGTTTTAATGAGGTGTTTTAACGATTTTTCGTTTTAACCCATTTTCCTGTTCTCGTGTTAATATCTAATTATACCGAAATTTAATAATTTATTGCTTTTTTAGATGTGTTCTAACAACTGTCGTTTTGCCGTTTTTTTTCCATTTTCCAAATTTTGATCAATAGTTCTGCTTCATGTTTTTATTGTGGAAACAAAAAATAAACCCAACTAAACTAAACTATATTTCGCCATACTTGATGTTATATAAAATTCGACCAATAAGAATAATAAACTAAATAGCGAACACCAACACCCACCTGTTAGCTGGGAAGAGAACAAGGGAGGGAAAGGAAGCAGCACGGAACGGAAGCGGAAGTTTTTGGTTCGTTTCCGCCGACACAAACACAACTTCCAAGTTCCTGATGCTCCGAGTGATCCTCTTGAAGGAGACGAGTTGATGGGAGTAAATGGAGCAAAACCCACAGTTACTGGAGTGGTAGTACACCAGGGTGTCCTGCAGGTATGGAATTTCTGGTAAAGTGGAGGCAAAGTGGACGTAGTTTTGTTTTATGTAGTAAAAGAAAGGTGAATCATTTCAATACTCCAAAGACTTTTGGTCCTGTATATTACTAAGTAAAGTTAATCCCAATCAGTGATTGTTGCCGTAATGTAACAGATTTCACGTTCTATAAAAATAAATGTAAATTTTGCTTTACAGTCAAATTTTTAATGCAAGTGATCTTTGTAACCCAATAATTCTGTTTGAGAACAATGTTAGAAATATACGCTTAATCCATCCATGATTACTCTCGGCATGCCACATCATCACTTGTGTTTAATATTTATTTAAAAATTTGTATAGGACAAAATCATTTTCCCCATTGCTTTATCAGGCAAAAAGTGTTATAAGAGAATAAACATTAAATCTTATAATTTTAATCAGTGATAGTTGTTGTATGGCGACTGACGATAAATTTATTATTGTTTTGTTACCTTAATATTGTTAATTAAGTATGCTCCCATTTAAGTACCATATTTTAAAAAATAATAGAAACTATATTAAAATTAAACAATTTTCCGAAAAAGGGTTACTTTACCTTGGTGATCTGATTGTCGATTATCTTGGTAAAACCATCAAGAGATATTTCCCTTAATTCAACAGCATCGTCAATTTGTTCTGAAATCTCATCATGACTCTGTGGCTGTTGCACCTGGTTCTCCAAGCCCCCAAAAGTAAACTTCAGTATAAATGCCTCTGAAGAGATGTGTAAAACAATTGGAATTTTCTAATAACTGAAAGAAACTTGATGGCATAAGACAGTGGTTCTTAAACTGGGTTCACTTGAACCCCAGGGTTTCGATGAGTCAGTATCAGGGGTTTAGCAGAGATTAGGATAAGTATACACACGCTATGTGTATAGCAATCACAATGAATATTTATTGAGTTGTGTTTTTCTGTGGAATTCATGTTTTGTTCGTTTTCTTCCTTTGAATAATAAGATCTTATGTGCAAGAGTGCAACAGATGCATAGTTCACTTTAGGATCAAGTTTTTTAACAGATATATTTTGAATTTCAACGAAGGGTTCGGTGAATGCACACATAAAACTTGCAGGGTTCGGTACCTCCAACAAGTTTAAGAACCAGTGGCATAAGAGTTAAGAGGCTGTAAGCGACAAGTTGCAAATTTAAAACTGGTTTCTTGCCGAGTATTCTATTCTACAATAGACATTAGTTAATTTTAGTTGAACCTGATTTTTTTACTGCTTAGATTAGATTAAAGATGAAACAAAACCAAAAGTTAGGAAAGCTGGAAGGTAAATCGGTTGGTCTAAAGTTTTGGTTCTATGATATTCCTGTTTATACCAAGGGGTAATACTAAAAAATGGATTTTGTTACTGAATATCCAAATTACTAAACAAATTACCGATATTTCTTGTTGAAAATCTTGATTTCATTTTGTAATGAACTTCATTTTCAAGGTCAATAATCACTGCACTTGACTTAGTGTCATTCAATTCAATCTCCTTTGTCCAAGCTGGGTAATTTGCTGAATCAACCATCACGAAGTTTAATGTCCGATTTGTTTTGCACGCTAACCCTGAGATCGTCATTTCATCGTGATGTGTTTTCCCACAACAAACTCGCAATCGAGTTCTATGCTCATCGTAAAAAGGTTGTGATTGCACGCAAGTGTCTACAGCTGTTATCGACGCTAATTCATGAAAATACTGCTTTAAGAGTTGGGCAAATAACACTGATCCCACTTTTAACTGCCTGGCCATTGGTTCATTGCTGATTAAACATGCAGAACAAGTTTTTGATTTTGAGCTCTGCAAAGATGCACATTCTGATTGATCTTGTTGGCATCTTGTGTTGTATCGTGCTGCAATATCTTCTACCTGTAAGAGAGAATTGGTTTCAGCACTAGCACATGCCAAACAAGTTTTAGTTTCAATTGCTGCAAACACCATTTTTGCTCATCTACGAAAATGAGCATAATTTCATTATACCACAGGCTTGATTTTAACCATGTTATCGAACAAGTAAATTAGGTAATTTAATTACCATTCAAATATAATCTTAAAAATATTGCATCAGTTCTAGTTATCCAAATTCGGTTAGTCTAACGATGTCTAAGAGTCCTATACATGGGTGGGAAAAGACAATTTAGCTTATATGATATTATGTTCCTATAACATCTAAATCCATTAACCTTTTTCTTGTCTTTCCCTACTTCTGGGATTAAACATAAATACCCTTATCTACCTTAGCAATATCCTGTATTGAAGGCAGAAACACCACAACAGTTGGGACCTTGTTTTAAAATTTTAAACAACGAATTCGATTTTTGATTGGCCAATAATATCCTTGTGACAATCTGCAATACAGAAATATTAGTCAACTTGTTGCATTTTTATCACACTCTTAGGATATTGCTTAAATTAAGTGATAGAGCAATATAATTAAATGTTAAGTCTGTTTATCCACAATCAAGACTGATGCAAATCAACTCATGAGAATTTCTGTGCGCCTGAACAACCCATTTTAAGCTTCTCCAAGTCAGTAATGGTATGGGCTGGATAAAGAGTTGCACTTATTTTTTGAAAACTGCCAAAGTTAAAATTTTGTTTTATTTAAAGGTGTTAGTCACCTATCATCTTGGAGAACTTTATTTTTTTTGTAAATAAAATATGGGAAGGCATTACGAAAATTTAAGTGTTATAAGGAAAATTTAAGTGTTATAAGGAAAATTTAAGTGTTAAATTATAAGTGGAAAATTAATTTTTAATGGCGGCCAATGCCCCCTTTGGGGTTTAATGGGGCATTCAGACCTGACCACAAGTGCATCAATCACATTAAATAAAAAATAACCTGCGGTAACCGAATATAACCCCCCACCGAATAAAATAAAGTTGACTTACCAAGGGGTCTCTCTTTTTTTCCATCCAGCGCAAAACTTCCTCCTCCGTGACATTGGATGCGATGTTGATCTCATCGATTACCGTCACGTCATCTCTGTACATCCTCATTTCCCCACGTTTCAACCCAAGTTGGGTGAGCAAAGACTGACTTGTGATAAGACCGAGTTGCAAAGGCTCACTGGGGTCTTAATAGGGGTAAACACGGTTAATGGAGGTAAACAGTAAAACACGGATTCAACTGACACAGATATCTGCACAGCAGTGTTTAATACAGATATGTTTAAACCTATACCATTATGTTTTATGCTATATGTAGAGCTTTGACTGCACATTTTTCTTTATGGTTTTAAATTGTAAAACTTTTAAACAATTTATTGTCAAATATTTTACTTAGGTTTTACCGCCTGCTTCGTTAAATATAATAATTATTAAATATATAAATTGTTTATTGACGTGTTTTAACAACTGTTCGTTTTATTGTCATTTTCTTTTTCCATGTTTAAATTTGTATTATACATTGTTAAATGTAATGTTACTGCAACCAACCCTGTAGCGGTCTTATTTTTGTTCATTGATTGGTTTAGGTTTCATTGATTTTTGTTACCTTTTCTTTTCATGATTTGTATTTGCAATTTTATGTATGCTGTAAAGGTTTATTTTTGCAGGGTTGTAATTTTTCTTTTTGTATTAACTTACATAAATTTATGTTTGCACTGAAATATGTCAGGAATAGAATGATTCTCATAGACATTTCCTAGAATATCTGATCTCCCTTTTTATCTTAAATAAAGTAATTGATTTTTTGGCGAGCGGGTCATGATGGCAGAATGACGCTTCCTGTATTTCATTCAATGTTAATAAACTGTCGAGTCTTTGAGTTTTATCCTGTCATTGATCGGAAATAAAGAAATGCTATTCTGCCATCATATCTGTCAAACATAACAAGTGAATCAATTTATTGATTGCAACCCACCCTCATTTCCCTAACCAATCTACCCCCGAAAGCTAGCGATTTTCTGCCGATGTTACCTGTTTTTTGTGATTAGGCTAGAATTTAAATTACAAACATAAGTTTTAAAATTAGAGTTATCAAGGATGTACTGAACATTTGCTTTCTAAATTTAACCACAGTTTAGCCACAGTGTCGATTAAAAAAACGCATTATATCACTGAAATATAAATGAATGTAAACTGAAATTCAAAGATTACTTTTGTAATACAAAAGTGTTCTGATGCTTAAAAAAGAATAAAAATCACTGGTCTAATAGAACAGTTAATTAACTTACATTTGGCCAAGGCTTGCAAAGAAATCCGAAAGAATTTTCCCAACATTTCATTCTTTATTAAATTGGTCCCAACACTTGCAATCACCGGGTTCTAGTGAGAGATTCATACAATTTTTTTAATCAGATATATTTACTAATTATATTATAATTATGTGCAACTGTTCTATATATGAGTGTGACGTTTTACAAAAACGTTTCTTTAAATACATATTCTAAACAGTACCAAGTGTTGCATAACATGAGTGCTTTCTAATTGTTAACAAATATAAACTTTGCTTATGCAGCACAATTAATTAACGTATGTTTATAACAAACAAAATCTAATGATGAGCATATTAATAATTTCTGATCAATTACCGGCATTGTTGGAAATAAAAGTCAAGATACCACAAATAATTTTTTTGCTTTATTTACTCTTAACACATTTTTGTTACCCCAAGAATAAGTTGATGCTCGGCTGTTTTAGGTCATTTTACTGAATTTTAATTTGTGTGTATAAGTGTCTGTAAAGTACAAAGTCGTGCCATCGTTTTTTCCAACGGTAATTACCAGAACATAATTACAAAGGTCAAAGGAAACACATGACTTTATTGGTTCTCTTTCCAATTTCTTTAAATTATTTTGTGTTAATTAACCTTCAAACATCTACAATTCTAACTGACCTGTGGATAAAGAAGAAATCGATCAACCTGCCCTGGTGTACCAAGATAAGTGAACGGAAACAGAACTTTCGATAAGAATCGTGCAAAATACTCGTGAGTATGTGGCCCACTGTGGTGTATGGGCTTGGATAAACTGAAATAGATGGGCACACAAGCGTAAACTCGTTGTTTTGAAAAGCTTCAAAAGTTCATCATCATGTTAAAATAGTTATTTTATAAATAATACAGTTTAAATTATTTGGGTGAAAAATTTGTGTGCAATTTTCATGGCATTGTGGAGTTTGTTTTGTTGAAAAACTGTACCTTTATACCAATGTATGGGTAACAGAATCTTACTTTGTATTGTCATTACTATCACAAGAGGGTAAATCCAAATACAAGCACCTATAGAATTGCATTTAAATACCTAAAGTGAAATATATATTTATAATGACCTCACATACACAATGTGAGTTACATTTTTATGTGTATGACATCACTATGCATGTAAGATCACAACATGTATGACATCACAATATGTTCAATCCCACCTTCCATGATGTAAGAATACATGAGGAAAGTCCTGGAAGTTATTGCTGCCTCTGCATTCCCCACGATCCCACCAACAGTTTATGGATATAAACCGGATCTGGAAAATATCGAAGTTTAAATAAATAAAAAAGTCTTAAACTGAATCGATAAATCTTAAAATATATACAAAAGATGGATGAAAAAGAAAAAGCAAGAACTTTATCACATGTTAGAGAGACCAAAGATATTGCAGTGTGTTGTAGACTATGATTAGGCTGTTTTAGTTCAACCCATTAATCCACTGGGTTCAGGTGTTTCCTCTTTGTACCTTATTCAAGGTTTCACAAGCCAGTGAGTGAAACAACCTTTTAACTGACACTTAAACAAATTGAGCTAACCAGTCTGTAAATAAAAGACTTACTTTGTCACCGAACAATGAGGCAGTTATGTTGAACTCTTTAGCCGTATTGATCGATCTTTCACACCACGGGGCATAATATAGGACAAACGATAATGGACAGATCCGCAATAAATTTTGAAGTATTTCCAAGCTACCAGTGTGTATATCGATTACGTATTGATGTGTGGGGAAAATTGGAGATGGGTGAAGCGCATCACGGGTATGAGATGTGCTTTGTACGCTGGAAGAAATAATATAAATTATCAGGAAAAAGACTGAAGTATTCTAATTGAATCTATCCACTTCATTAAATAGAACCAATCTAAAAAAGTTGAGTCTTCCACGATTGAGCATAACCCTTATTTTTCTTGCAAACCTAATTTTAACAAATTACTTCAGATTCTGAATTTTGGGGATTACCTAGTGAATATATAACCTATCAAACTTCTCATTTTGGGTACATGCAATAAACATGCATACGGTAGATCAGGGGGGGGACCTTTTGAATGCAGTGTGTCATTTTACGAACAAAATTATAACAAAAGAAACTTTGCGTGCAAACCATTGTTATGTACAGTTTGCTTATTCAACTACTTAATTTGATTAAGTAAGTAAGACTATTGCAAGTAATTAGGCCTGTTGATTTTTCTGCACAAATTTGTACAAGCTTAAAGTATATATTTTGCATGCACTTTAAATCACATGGTGTGCCACAAAAAAACCTCTCGCATACCACTTTTGGCATGCATGCCAGGGGTTGCTGACCCCTGGGATGTATCATAATACTAAAATATTTATCATTTAGTGTTATTGTTGTTGCTAGACTGATTAGAATTAAAAATGACGAGCATTTTAATTTCCAAATTATGCTGGGTAACAACAGCCAGGAAAAACTATAAACAACGATACCTACCCATTCCAAAGTCGTTGTATAAAAAATAGAAAAGTAAAACATAAAATAACTGTCTCGGGCCTTCTTCGCATTTTTCTTATTATTTCCAAGACTACAGTGAGTTCCATTTTAGGATCACATTTCCGTAATATATTTGTAACTGCTGGAGATATTTAATCCCAAATTTAATTCTATTTCGAGATTTGGAAAAAGGATTTTTAAGTCAAAATTCTTCGAAATTTACAGCGATGAAAAATGTACTATAAGGGAATTTCCCATAGATGAAAATTTCCAGTTCAATAAATCTACGTGGCGTAAACTTACATATTAACAAATTAACTTATTTAGACGTAACATAAGAAAATATTTATCAAATTTTTATTATTTAAATTAATTTTTATTTTTTACAACTACCGTGTCGGTAATTTTCAAACGTCGAAGGAAAGCGCTGAATGTCAAAGGAGAGAATAGCAGTTAAGAAATCAGTAAAATAGACGTGGAATTTGAAGACTCATATATTTCAAAACCTGGCTGTTTATGACTCAACATATTTAAATTAGAATCTATGTACATTTTACACTTTAAATCCATCGTCAAAAACGTTTCCCAAACCAGGGATACGGATATTCTGTTTTGTCAACTTTTATTTAATGCGACTATTGGATACCGATGTGACTAATAAACGTGCTTTAGTTATTGGTCATAACTTATCATAAAGTACATGGCCATATGATAATAAAGTAATTTATTATTGTATTATGCATCACTTTCCAGCAACATAGGCTAAACGGGATGATTTTAGCGCTCTGCGGCTCTGGTACAACTGTATAGGTCGGTTAGCCATTTTGTGAATTTCGGGTCACATTTATGCATATACCAATTTGCGCCAAAGCGAGAATTTATCTTGAATTGGTTATGTGGTATTTTAAATTGATTACGTGAATGTAAAAACATGTTTTTTTTCTTCCGATCGAGTGATTATAGTCAGTAATCGTTTAAGCGCAATTACATTACATCATAATTGGGAGAATTTAACAACTTCTGTCATTGGAATACTTCAGTACTTGTGTATTTGGACAATATATATTTTGGGCACAAAACACACAAAAATTTTGATACCTGATTCGCAACGTGGTTTAGAATGCCATAAAAAGCATTTTCGGTTAAAATTTCTGAATATTCTGTGATATAGCAGTAATAGATATTCGTTAAAATTTGTACATAAGAATACACAGAAGTATACAAAAATTAAAGAAAAACTCATAACAGTTGCGGATTTCATTATTTTGTGACGACACAAATTCAAATGTTGTTTACGAACGGGGACATTGCTTCTGTATACAAGCGAAAATAAATAGTGCAAGTCGTTGTAGATTGTGGGTAGAACCCAGTTAAATGTACAGGATGTCCTTAAAAAGAACAGGAACAGAGAAACCTGCCAATGTCAACACCTTAGTAGAGCAAACTTTTTAACCTGTACAATTATTATTTTACCCTGTACAATTATTATTTTATGGAAATTTTGTAAAGTTAAAATTGGATCTCTAAGATGTTCACATTAAACAGGGTTCACTGCATCAAAGGCGGGGAAAAAGTCCTGCATAAACATGGCTTTCAATTAATAAATCATTCATTTTGGGTTTACAAATTGCAATACAATGCGTCTCTAACTAGTAAGATATGTTGTTTCGTGCTGTAAAGTGTCTTAAACAATCTGATTCGATTGGTCAGCTGCATTTTTCATTGGTCCAACAATTTCAAAAAGCTAATATTCGAACAATGTCTTCTTATTAATTCCCGTTCCATTTGCCGTCATAATGCCCACGTGATCGCTTGTGACGTAACCATCGCCATTTTCAGGTTTCAAAGCTATTTTGCTGTTCTTGCAGAGTTGAATGATAAACGGCTGAGGGGCTGTACCATTTGCTGTCACCTTTTTGTCGTCACCGACCGTCCAATACTTCCCATTTGGTCCTATAATAATTAATGTTTAGAAATTTATATGACAACTAAATTTCTTTAACTTTCCCTTTTTGCTTGCTTTTTAGTGCAAGGTACGCACGCTTAAGTTATACACAATATGCTCAAAATTTTCGTGTCAAAAATACCATTTCATCCTTTCTAAAGGTGGACTTTTCGAATCCGCAAAACAGTTTAATCTAACAAAAAGCGGCATTAACCTAATATTTCATTGGACGTACCACACTCCGGATAAAACCGACACAGCACTGAACCCCAAGGGTTTAGGGGATTGGGACTGGGAGATTAGGGTTGGCTCAAATGGGGTTATTCCCATGTAGGTTTTATCCTTCTTTAGGTTCAATACCAGGTTGGTTAAATCCTAGCTAGGTGCGGGGTAATTCCCATGTGTGTTTAACTTCGTAGGTTAATTGCCTTAGAACACAAAAGCTCTGGTAACCAAATTTTGTAAACTGGTTATTATTACAAATACGCGAGTGGATCATTTGCGGGAGAACACCAACAGACAAAACAAAAACCGACCTTTGATTCCATAAGCGCCGTCGTTTTCCTCCATCTGGAAGATGTCGTACATTGCTTTGTTTCCTTCCAACTTACCGTCAGCTTTACATCCAACGAAGCCGTGTTCACCACGGAACACGATGATCGCTCTGTAATTTCCGGTGGATTAACTTATGCGTAGCGCTTTGCACTAAAAGGTGACGAAATCCTAACCAGTCGCCAGCTATAATCGGTTACGTCCGTTGACAGGGCATTTAGCTAAGTCGCTTTAATGGGTTGAATTAGCTTAGTAAAAACGTATCCTGTACAACATAGCTCTGGTAATCCGACAGTAGTGGCGAGGTTATCTATAGCGATTGCGATCAAGTATCTACACTATCCCATCCCTGGGGATAAGCATGAATGTACGTTTTCACGGCCTTTTAAAAGTTGTGTTTCAAATATTTCAAGATGGTTTCCGCAAACAAATGGTTGAATTTGAAAGTTTATTCACCAATCATTTAGGCCCCCTGCAAGTACGAAATTGGTTTCTTTTAAAAGTGTTTGTGCATTGTCTACCACCGCGCGTTTAATATCTTGATCAATTTGTCATTTGTATCCGACCGGTAAAATACTTTACCACTAACGGAATTTTGACGGTTATAGCTGGATAATGTTTAGCCCTAAAGCGCTCTATTGCCATTAGGCCTACATGATGTTATGTGGCACACTTTTTTCTAACCATAACCAGTTCATTAACATCAAATTTGTTAATTAGGCCACAATTTAAACGTCATAATATTACCTGTTTGTCAATCGAAATGTAAAATCTTCCGCTTCGTTGCCGGTAGCAACAAGGTGGCCAGACTGTTTGATGCTGACGTATTTCCCGTTGGACGCCACCAAGCGGATAAAGCGACCATGCCATTCAACACTAAAGTGGCTAGTAGGTTGTCTATGAAAAAGAAGATATAAAATTGAAAACGGTGATACAGTGTCTGCCTTTTCTTAAATAAACATGTTGTATATTAAATCCTTTAATTTTAGCGAAAAAAAAACGAAAGCAAAAACTTTAATGTATTCCAAAGAAACTTTCGGATAGTACGGTAAAAGCTACGCATTGCAGTAGGTTAGATCTGATAATTGAGTTTTATGCCGATGTGTCGATAACCAAAGTTGTGCAGGCAACTGGGGTAATTGATTACCTAGTCGATTTGCCGTCACCAGTGCTTGTATAATTAAAAAAATTTGAGAGGCAACAACCGTTATGAGTCTTGCGCAATGACAAAACCGAAAAGAAAGTAGTTGGAATACATAGAATAGAATAATAACATACAAGGCTATAATTTTTTAAGCTTTCCAAATAATTAACCCACTCGTACACATACAGCACACAAGAATGGACACATACAGCACACGAGAACGGACAGCATTCGAATCTATAGGCAAGGAAAAACAAGACGATCCTAGCCAAACCACAGAGCTTTTTAGATGCATCAACTTACGCTGTGTCGGCGGCATCGGCCATAATGCCCTGTCCATCCAGCCTCCAGTATTTGTCTTTGTCATTTCTAAAGAAAACTTTCTCCGTTTCGGGATCAATCTCCATCTGAAAGGTTTCCATCTCTTCAGCTTCCATCTGATTGGCGGATAACTGGAGACCTATGACGAAATAATTCAATTATGAGTAGAAGTGTTATACCAACGAGCATAAAATATTAGCTGGGTAGGTTACTTTTCAAGAAAATTTTGATTTTATCTAATTGATGCATGATATTATTTATAAAAAAAAGTTACTTAGGCGCCTGGTAATAATACTCTATCTATATAGCTAAGTAGATTGTTTTGTCATCAAAAAGAATTATGAACTTTGGAGCGGTTGTGGGACAGAAAGATTAACGCAACCGATTCATATTAAGCACAATTTAAAAACGGACCTTTATAGTAACAACTATGATCTTATCACGTATCGAAAATATTGATCATATATTAGGGAGAGGACAAACGGCGGCTGTGTGCCTATGATAAATAATTATTTAAAACGGGGAATAATTGTTTTATTTAATCTTTGTAAAGTAAAACGGGGTAAAATTGGCATTCAGGTGTAATTTTAGAGGTTTAATTTTTTTTTCGGTAAGACATATGAAGCGTTATTTATTTTTAATCATATACTTTTTTAACAGTGCATCCTTATTCGTCAATATTATTCTATTTATCCAACAATGGAAAAGGCAATATTATGCAAAATGTCAAAAAACAATATTTTCGTTAAACGTAACCCTGGCTTAAATTTTAAATTATTCATACGAACGAAATGATTGGTGTACAACACCAGGCCATATTAGCTATACGCTGCATTGACTGTGCGGTTATCTGGCGTTTGCCACGGCGTTCTTTTTTTCATTTTTCCCCGTATTTTCCAGTTTCTTTTTCTAATAGTATCAATAAAGCTTTTTAGTAAATTTTCCCGAACTTTTCATAAACCGTCATAACATCCTCCACTTAACGCTGGTACAAGATGTCTTATAATAATAGTAGTAGATAACTATGGCTTCCCAGTTCCCACCCACTAGGAAAATATGAACCAAACAACTAAAATATTCAGTAAAAAATGTTTTTTTTCGTTTACCTTGTTTGCCGGAGACGAATCGACCTTTCGTTTTCGAGCACAGAGTGATTTGTGGGTGCGAATCAATCAGCGCGAAGTGCTCGTCTTTTCCAGGGCTGTCTTTGCGTCCTTGCAACTGACCCTTGGGTCCTACCGGTGACAAGTACCTGTTGGAACTCTTGTTAAAACTACAGTGTAAACATTGCGTAATTCTTTGGTTTGAAGGTTCTCGACTTTTCGTTTTTTTTTATTGTCGTTTTTTTAGACAAATCGATTGAGTGCAGTCATCATTTTAAGGTAGTAGTGACGTAGCCCTAAAATTAATGGATGCCGGTTTTATTCTGGGACATTTTTCAAATACACCAATAATAAGTCTCAACTAAAATTTTCCCTGTTATGATGAATACTCGTTACAAAATCGACGTATACCTTATTATTGTATGTAGTGTTTATACTAGTCCTCCATGTGGTTTCTAATCTAGGATTAAGGTGCCTGTAGCTGTAGGTATAAACATTTTATGGGTGTACTTTGGCTACACAACCGCAGAAACGAATTATACGGCGAAAACGCTAAAAAAGGGTTCCAACTCCAGCGAGGTAATTGTTTAAAATAAATTTAAAGTCAATTACAAAGAAAACAGTGTAACCAGTGTGCATTACCTTCCATCCCCTTTGCACTTAAAGGCAATTTTCCCCGAGTAAAACTCGATGGTGTATATCGTGTCTTCCCCTTTGCACGTCTGATGAAGAGTTCCGTCGGATGCGAGATAGCAGTTGTTGGATGTCAGAAGGGCGTAGCCGTTATTCTTGAAGACTAGGGTGATAAGGGTGTCCTCGCCCCACGGTGTGCGCTTTGTCATGTGCACCTCGTCGCCTGCACCCGAGAGATGGGCGTAGCACTTCCGGCGGATGTTATAGACGTTCACCTACAAACAAATATACTCTCTTTAATTAAACACACTTTTTATATCCATTTTGCCACAGAAAATGTTTTGGTTACCTTATACGTGCGCAAATTGGGCATCTGTTCAGTTCGATTAACGATAATTCTTTTTGGTGAGATTAAGGGAATAAACTAAGAAATATGAAACTTAAAACATCTGTGGTTCGTCACAGACGTATATTGTTACACTAACAGCTCTTGTTCGAAATTGCTCGGCGTTTAAAATAATTGAATCTTTTAAAAGATTTATGGTTAACCGTTTGACACACAAACATTAAAGTTATTTTTGGCTTTAAATTACAGCACGTTTACTGTGGTGTTAAATCCCGTTCCGTCGCGTTCGGCAATCGGCAGATATGACGTAATCATTACCACAAATAAATAGATTATAACGGTGGCAGACCGGTTGTTTGGTAAGGATGTTTAGTTTTCCAAGGATGTTTAGTTTTATTAGGTAACTCAATATACACAACGTAAACAGAGTTTAAATCTGTGTCACGGAGGAAACGATTTAAGGATTGTTCGTGTTTCAAATTTGTAGTGCTCTGCGACATATATTTGTTATTAATTCCTGGAATGGTGTTAAAGTTTCCGCGCTAACACACTTTGGGATATGCGCCCAGCTCTTAGTCAGTTAAATAGCATGTTTAACTTTAATCAAGTCCAAGTCCAACCGGTTGTCGGTTCACATTTTAACTATGTGTTATTTGGTGTTAAGTTTTTTTTTGTATTGGATATAAATCAGTAAAAAAGCCTTACCTGCGGATGCATTGCAAGATGAATCGTCCACAAGTACTGCTTTGAAATAGTCTGAGCAAAACATTCCAGGTTGTCAGATTTTCCGCCAAAATAACGACCATATGCCGAACTCTTGATCGCCCATCTCCCATCTGTAGTGGCTTCTACTTGGAAGCCATTCTCCTTTTCGGGCTTCTCGGTGTCACAGGTCACTTTTCCGTTCTTGTCGGTACCAAGGTATCGCCCAAGACAACTCTGCAAAGTTATGAATGTTAAAGAATATATATAAAAAATGACCCTACACCTGTATTGAAAAACAATGGATTGATACGTTTGACAATGTTATTAAATGGTACAGGCCTGTAGAATGTTTACCAATTACATTGTTTGCAAAACAACAGGTGATTGTAAAATTAGCTCATAAAACTGTTTCATTTTGGATAAACATCAATCTTAAACATTAGAAATAAAAACTAAATTTTGTTTGATATATTTTTGCAACTGCGAAGTAACTGTGTTAATTTAATTAAAACATTATGTGTACATTATTTAGAAGTAAATGTATATGCGACTAGAGAATTGTCGGAAATAGCACCACGCAAAATCTAAATCGGTCTGGATTGCAACCAATTATATATATGCTCGTTTCCGAACTAGCATGTTTAGAAATCGACCAATTTAGACTGTTTAAAATCTTTAAGTTTTATATAAATTATTAGTAAAATCCGCTGTAGTTTGTAACAATCAACTTAAATACTGTACTCAGTGAATAAAAATATTTATATAGTTATTCGTAATAATCAAATTTCTTTCACAATGCTGCCTTTATTTCTACACAGTGCAATTTGTTGTTGATTGCGTCACAACATGTAGATAATTACATCACAATAAACGATACCAGAAAAACAGGAAAGTGAATTGCCGGCGTGAGGTAGCGTCAACTTCCTGCTCAACAGCCGACAGAATTCAAATCATTTGTATACTAAGTAGAATTTCCCAATCACTAAGTGTAATAAATGACTATTCCTGTATGAAATGACTTATATTGCGTCTAGTTTATAAGAATCGGACAAACTTTTACTTGTTAATAAACGCGTTGACTGATCCAAATCGCTTCAAATAAAACTGTATGTCATGAGAACTTTGATTTGGTCATAACCACCGTTGTTACGTCATCTTAGTCTAGACAAGAAAGTTAATTTGCTTCGATTTTGATTTAGCTGAAGTCGCCTGGGAAGCCCGCGTCTTCCGCAGATATTCAATTCGTTTGTTCGGAAATCACGACATTATAGAAACTGTGCCATAGTGTACTGCACAGTAGGAGGTACATTATCAGGGACGGCTATCTGTACCACAACATGGCCGAGATTGAAACCATTTAATGCTCTTCAAAGAAACAGGCTTATTGTGAAAGTTATGTTTTGCGACATTAATGGCCATCTAGTTGTAATTATATGTTTAAATTTCTTTGTTAAATTTAGTTTTAAAACCAAACAGTCCTTTTAAATTTTCTAATTATTAAGGAGAACGGCCCACTGTCTTGTCTATTGTTACAACACAGCTTGTGTTATATTGTTTCTTTTGTAGTAATATAATATAATTACTTAAAAGCAGCTATATTTTATTCCATGCATGCAATACCAAATGTACAAATCAGAAAAAAATCGAAATCATCCAAAACTTTGCACCTATGGCAGGAGCTAACCAATTATTAATTACCTTTATTCATTAAAATTTCATTTATTCATAAATAACATTTATTCATTAAAATCGTCAGAATAATTTTAAAAGGAAATAATGGCTTCTCTATTTCTGTATATAGGCCTACAAGAACAAAACAAAATTCTTACCCTGAAGTAAACGTCTGTCCCGCCATTCGGTTCCTGCTCCAAACTCCAGGTCTGTTTCTTCTTTAGGCTGGCGCCACTAGCGGCAATCGAGAAGCCGAATGTTTCAGCGGTGAGATACTTGTTGTCGGCGTTGATGAGCCCGAATGTGAACTGCAGTGCTTCGCTTAGTTCCGACATCGTTTGAATTGAATTAAAAACTTAATAAAACAAATAAAAACCTGAACCGTGAATAAGGATTAGGTTATATACAGCAGGATTTAATTTAAGTTAACGGTGTACAAGACACATTGAATATCTAACAGTAATTAACTACTCTAAAAATCTAATGTAGAAATTTGCAATACCTCTTTAAGTATAGCTGACTTAACCAGCTTCCTGATAAACGCGCTTGAAAATTTATTTCTGTTCACACCTCTCTTCTTATCATCTCAGCCATCAGACTTCCACATAGCCGCACACGTATCAGTGTTTATAAAAAAAGACATAAAGCTATCTCTCTAAATGCACGCCTGGATTAAAATTAGCTTGTAATTCATATATTCGCTGTCGCGTTAAAACGTATCAGTAAGGCTAATACACAACCCCGTATAGACTGAACTGTGTATTCAATGTGATATCCGCAAAAATGGTTACTTATTATCTTGCCTTATTATCCGTCATTGTCTCTATTATAAATAAAATTAATGTAGGCCGTTAAGATTTCCATCCGTAAACCTATAATTTGATCTATTTAAAGACCGTTTCCTGTTGACTCGATAAAACAAATATATACTTAAACGATACATACATGGCAATTTTATTTAATAGTTATCTTAAAACCGATTTTCCGTAAAAACCGATCGTTTTTATCGAGTGTATACGGTCTAGTAAAAACAGATTGTGTCATAAATTAGAATGCATAAGCTGAAAAACAGGCGCAGTTGGGCAGGTTCGTAATGCCTGTATGAATAAGACGTTTTTATAAAGAAGTTAGACGTATCGCAAATTCCATGGAAATGCGGAATAAATGCCGGATAACTAATGTCAGACAAGTTTGTTACTATTAGGTATCATTAAACCTGAGTAGATAAACATGCGTCAAGCGATTACCCAATAACGTCAATTTCCTCCCAATGTACTCGAAGCATTTCTTATCTTATTTCCCATGCAGACTTATCAGTAAATGAATGTTGTACGTATACCACCGTGTAACAGATCGCTTTCATGTGTTTTGCGCTTCTTGATTTCAACTATCGACAAGTTTGCCAACGTACTATGACGTAACGACACTGACGTCATTGAGTACGGTTTGTTTCACTCATTCTAAACTTATTGTTTCGTGGGAATGGCTAACTTATTTTTCATTAATTAACGCGCTTACGAGGTATCAGTGATACCAGAACCTGGAACATTTCGACTTGAGCTCGCATTGACAGCTTGGCTTTTCCTAAGCGGTTCTTATACACATAGATTGGGACTATTCACAGGCTATATCTAGGTTGAAATCACTTGCTAAAACGCGCTTCCTTTACAAACCGCACACTCTATTACAACGTCCAGCTCCAAACAAAACCAGTAAGGTGATTCAGTCGAAGGAACTCAAAGCGACGGTTTCCCGCTTCTGTACTGCCGTGGATTTCACTTGAGCCAAACTCCCCAAAGTTACAATGAACTCCCCGTGGATTTCGTTCTTCTAGATTTGTATGGGACAATATCATTAATCCTGAGCTCATTATTACCATAGTTTTAGCGTCTTTTATGTTTAACAAACTAAATATAGGAAACGGGGAAAGACTGTTGTGAAAACAATAAACAGTATTGATACGAAACAAACCAATGAGAGATTGTATTGTTAAATAGACCGGGTTATTTCGATTAATTGTAAGTCTGAATGGAACGACTGTAATAATACTATCGCCGATATAAAGTAGTGTTTAGAAATCTAACACGTGTTTCTCTCATCTAAATTGACACAATGCCAACAAGGTTAAAGAAAATCTGTAAATATCTAATTGTACACAAAATAACTATATTCCTTGCAAAAGGCTCATGCGCTCATGAACTACCCGGCATAAGAAATAATTTGGGCAACATTCTATAGTCTGAAACTAGCGTTAAAGCCGGGCATGGCTGGACAGAGTGTGCCATGTATGATTAACGAAACTATATAGTGTGTGAAATCTAATACCCGACAAAAATGTGCGCATGTATTTAACTATTCTGCCGAATAATTTTTTGCTGGGCCAGGAACCGAAATGCCTGCTTTGTTTACAGGAAGTGTTCATTATCACGTCATTTCCCGCATCGTTTACACGTAACAAACGAAAATGAGAAAAGCTAAAGCGAACGAAAACCATTACTAATGCTGCACGTACTAACACCGCTATCTAATTCAGTTAGTACGTCTGACCAATTAAAAATTTAGTTTGGCAATTATTTCATGTCTATACTTGATCGTTGATACTTGAATAAACGTACGTCTATTCACCATAATTGTGTTTCTACAGCCTCGATAGCTAATGTTGGTATTCACGTACAAAACAAAATAAACTTTGGTTACTACAACCGTCTACATCACATTTTCAAGTCATAATTTCATTTGTATAACCTTTATATCGACGTATCCGCATTACCGTCGATCAAGCCCACCTTTTACCACCTGGCGGCTTGCCCGCACATGTACAACTATTGTATCTTTACAAACAATTACCCCCTTAGCATTACAAATCGGTTGATGCAACGCAATATACCAACACAGCACGTACAAGCTGGTAGCTGTTCATAGGCACGTCCCTTGCCGGCTCGACACAGCCAATTCGCCTTTTTCGGGCAGGAAATCGCTTGATGAACGACCACCGTCTTGGCGCTGGCTTAAATATAGTAAAACGTTACTCGATTTAGGAAAATTTACTGGTTTGATTTCGAGTTGTGTTATGTTAATTATCCTGGCATTTAAAGGCCAGACAACCTTATTTCACCTGTTCTGTATTTCCAAACTAAAACTTGTTTGACCTGATGGTATAAAGCTGAAGTAATAGTACAGAAAGATCGCTTAGCATTGACTTTCTTTTTCGGTATCTCTTTACAAACTTATTATCCACTGCCTCGTGCTTTTTTATTAGATCCAAATCAAAATGTTTTGACTCGCGGCACAGACACGCAAACTGAACTGGTTTGAATGCTTCGAATAATTCTATGGTAGTACTTCAGACTAGCTGAGTGCTGTTTGTGCGCTTTTGTTCGAATAAATATCAAGCACCAGCGATTAGAAAGACAACAAAATTTAACGCATAGCTATGTTTTCGCTATTGATTTGATTTATAGTTTGAAAGAAACTTATTTTGCGGTAGAATATTTATGAACTTGTTATTTTAATACTCATGCCTTTCTGCGATGATTTGCCCACTGCGTGCATGTTTAGACAAAATGTTCGTGGCAAAAATCATTCGTGATGCATTTCCACAGCGTCTACCACATACGCAATAAACTATTACCTTGCTATGCAAACCGTCTGTTGAGTTTTGCAGAAAGTCGGTCACTGATTAATTATTTTTTCCTCAACTAATTGAAAAAGTTTGATTTAGAAAGCTGTCTATAACGAAGTCTATTACATCGTGCGAGTGAGGGAGAGGTAAGTGCTCATTAACTATAACAACATAATCGCTCAATGCAAGTAAATGGTTTTGTATTTATTGCAATGTAACTTTAAACTAATTTTTAAATCGTTACTTATCTCCTCCATAATTGCATTTTGCACTTTAATTTACCGCCTGTCCGTTTTAGTCTATATTAGGGGTTTAGATAAAAAAAAACTTTTCAACAAACGTAAGCGTTGTTTTTACTCCTGAACAAACATCCAACACCTAAGTCTAACTTCCCTTAATACGTTAGTCGCCACTCCACCCTTTCATTGCTTGTAGTCAAATTGAGTTTTGCCACGTCCTGAGATTTTACCTTGGTTTTTCGCGTCTTACTTTTTACGCCGTCTACTGAATTATTGATATAATCCGCTAGACAGCGAAATCCCATGGGCAGATGGTGAATGGAATTAGTTTAAAATATTAAGGTTGTTTATGTCAATAACAATACGCTGCGCAACTGGTTTTTGGGTGCTAACTGCTAATTGGAAATGAGTTTTAAAAGTTTTTTTTTTTTTGTAGTTTCACTAAATTCTACTTTCAGGTATGGTTTGACCCGATATAGTTACGTATCTTAGCATTACTGAATCCCGTTATTTACTTACCAGTACAAGATGGTGGGGTCAAAACCTGCTGGTAACTTATCGGACGTTGCATAGCCAATATTGGTCACCCAATGGTTCAATACTTTAACTTGTAATTAACGAAACAAAACTGCATACATATTTTCATCGTATTCAACTCACTGCAATACTTGGCCCAACTATACGCGCACAAGTAATTTGTCGGTTGTATGTGTTACTGTTACCGGTACACCATTAAAAAATATTTATGCCGATAGAATGTGACTTGTGATAGACCCCATTGTCAGTAATTATGATTTTCTGTTAAGTAACCTGATTATATTTGTTTACATGTGGAAGCGGCGTATGACCGTATGTTAGGTTTCGGATCAGTGTGGTTTTTGGTTTGGTGCGCAGATTATATAGGATATTCATGTTTTATCCCCGTATCTTTATAGGTAAGGGTAGAGTGTTCATGTTCATAGGACGTTATCACACGTGCAATCGTTAAATTAGCCCAAGAATATGCAAAGAAGCCTTCATATACGAGTAACTGTCAGACTACCTCGCCTCTACATGCGAGTTACCAGATGTTTATCGCAATTTATTGAAAATGTATACGTATCGGTCGTGACATAACCGCATGAGAAAACATAATAAGAAAACATTAAAATTGTTTCTATGAACAACACTGGTAAAGTTCAAATTGGGGATCTCCCTCCCTTTCAAGACGCTTTTAAAATTTTAATTTTCGTAGCCGCATTATCCGTTTCAATTCCTGTTTTGAAATAGAAGATAACGGCGCTTAGGTAAAATAATGTCCAAATTGTTATTTGTTTTATCATGCGGGGTGCTACTGAGAGCTTGGTTGTTGCAGTTAAAAGACTTAACAACGTGGATATCAAAAAGACCAGAAATTTCCACTCCACAGACGTCCTGGAACAGATGTAAGTTTTTAGATTTTTAAAATGCATTGCGTTTACTGCAAAATTTGTGAACATAAAAAATTATTTGACTCAAGTTAATGGAATATTCCCATCCAAAAACTTTGCACCATTTTCTTTGACATAAACTTATAGGATAGGAGGATAGGATATTCATGTATATCCCCGTGTTCGTGTATGGGAAAACCAAGGGGAGTTAACACACGGGCAATGGTCAGATCACCGCACGCCCACCATCGGGTTACCGTAGCTATTGCAGTCTATTGTGTTTGGACACGTTCCTTCAATTTAGTAGAACCCATTAATCCGCCGGGTTCAGGCAATGTCTGTAAATTGCCTTGCCCAAGCACACAACCGACTATCTAGCGACCTTTCGATTGAAATTGGAAGCACTTAACTGCTAGATTAATGGGCCGGACTACATGAAATAATAAAGTCGCAGGCTGAAAACTATTAATCTCTAAATGGCGCAATAATAACTATGGCTTGATTTTTTTACTTCTGAAACAGTTTCCTTATCTGGTTGTATATCGGTGCTTCATATATTCGTTAAACTCAAGGGTTGTGCTTGTGTCTGCATTATTCAGTGATTGTTGTAGTCTATGGTATATGAAGGTTTGTTCGAATTATCTTAGATTGCCCATAATGGATAAAGGCTAATTTTCCAATCACAAATATATATAAATAAACTATCCAGCCAACAGTTACCCCCAAAAATTTTAGCATACCCAATGACGATAAAGCAAAACTTGTAAATCAAGTCTACATTATATTTCAGTGATTGAAGGCTTCACGATCTCTAAATATTCAAGTAATGTTCACGAAGGAGACTCTTATCATGGGGTTCGTTGTTTCTAATTTTATGTTTCTGTTATGTGCATCATATGCAGTCTGCTAGAGTCTCAATAGATACCGTAGTTAACTGTGTTTCTAGGTGTTTTCATTATTGACCTTGGAGAAATGATTTAATATGAAAAATTAACTTTTGGAAGTTTTTATTTTTTTGCTATTTTTAACTGATAACCATGAACAAATCTTTAATAGCCAACTGTACATAGATTCTTATTAGGACATCCTCATTTTTAACTGAGAACAAAGAGTTTCCCCACCTACGAGAAACTCACACCTTTTTAACAATGTACTTTCCACCAGAGCACTTTGTTGTCATCTTTGCTCCTTCATCTCCACACGATGTCTCCAATCGTGATACCTTTCATTTTTATTGTGAGTGGTTTATATCAATTTCTAATCCAAATTAAAAGTTGTCTGGATAGATAGAATACTATTGCTGTACATCCCAAGAGGTGATACAACGTGGGTAAATTTTTGAGACCAACATATTCTGTTTTGTATATATATATATATGGTTAAAACTCTACCATATTACTACAACTTACATTAAGTTCCTTGCTTGATTACATAACCGACGTTAGCTAACAGGTGCTGGCGTGTTTGGTTAATTAAGATTTTCAGATATGTTTTTTTTACTGGAATAAATGCAGTGATATTTCTAATTAAGCATTATTCGACTGGTGTAAATGCACCTCTATTTAAAAAATGTAATTTATTTAATTAATTTCCATTACCGTGCAATAAGTTTAACTTCCCTCTACAGGTCTGTGATGTGGTGGCCACTTTAGCTCTGTACAATTTTGCAAAGACATTTTTAAGAAAAGAGGTACCGGTATTTCGATTTTTGGGTGTTATTACAATTTATCTTGCTTATTGACAGTTGATATAACAAGTACATTAAATCACCACAGTTCAGCTGCTTTAGCCATTTAGTATGTTTTATTAATTAGGTTTTTTAAACTGCTGTTTTTTTCGTGATTTAGTGGGTCACAATGTACTGCAAACTTTTTAGCAGGTTCTAATTTTGTTAATATTAATTTAAATGGTAAGGGGTGGGTGCGCTTTAAACAAACCTTTCCAGTTACAACTGCTGTTTTTAACCAATAGGCTAAATTAAAAAAAATATTTTCTGCAAATTTAGCTCGAAGATCAGAACAATCACAAAGAGATGTTGGCAACAGGAGTTGATTCTATCTTGTTAAAAAACCATCATGTTAATAATGTCCCCATGCTAATTGCAACAGTGTAAGTATTTAATATGCATTACAGTATTTTTGTGAGTAAACCTGTTTTTTTAAATGGATACAACCCATTGTAGATCTTGTACAAAAATGTCGTAATTGTGCATATTATAAATTTTGTATTATCAATAACCACAATTTTGGATGGACAAATCTAGAACACAATACTGGTCAAAGACATGAGAAAAATGTAGAACACAAAACTGGTCAAAAAAGATGGGACAAATGTAAAAACTGGTACTAAGACATTATAAATAATTGTGATAGTGCAATGCAGTTTTGCCGGGCTTAACTGTTTATGAAAAGACTTTTCATATTGTACTGATAGTAAACATCATTATCCCAATTAGCCACATTCTACATAGACATAACTGGAACAATCCACAGATACATATTGAACCCGTTCACCATAGTCACCTGCGTCTCCCAATCATCAGTCGCGTTTAACAATCTGTTCCTTGCATTGTTTACCTCCCAGCTTGTGGCAGGTAAGCACATTACGGAAAAAGTACTTTAACTGATATTTGATGATACATGTGTTTGTAACCGTTTAAAAGTAACGGTTGTCAGGGTAAAAATGGATTTTAATCACTTGCAGAACTTTATTTCTGGGCTTTTGGCTTTATTTATTTCCCTCTTATATTCACGCTTTTGTGGGCTAACCTTGCTCCTAAAATTGGCCTCACTTATTGTGGTTAATCTCTACCCCACACATTATGTTAATATAGGATTGACCAATAAGTTCCCTCCAGGCAACATCCTCACTACCACCTTGTTCCTTGCTCTTGCAACTTATGAGACCTTCTATCCGATCCAACTCATCACAGTGGCCATGCTGTGCATGCACAAGTATAAGGTTGGTGCTTCATACTGTTGTAGCCTGTAACATGGTGTTTTACATGGTTTTAAAACAGTCTTATCAAACGTCGTTAAATTCAAAGGTTAGTCGTTAAGTAGCTGTAGAACCATCAATTATTGTTTTAGTAGAACCATTACTAAAGGTTTCTGCATCAAAACAAGCCAATAGCTAGTTTTGTTGAACGCAAGGCACATATAGTATGTTTCTTGATTTACTGGTTTATTGGGTTGAACATAATCTTAGAAATCAGTGTCCCCATCCTATGCAATACACTGTAAAGAAAAACTGTTCACATATGGTTATATGTGTAACTTTATCAGTTGACTATATTCTGACTTATTCTTTAAAGCGTGCGTGTTATATATAGGCTATTTAGTTAAAACGACATTGCTGACATTAATTATTTCGCATTTAATCCCAATGTATAATATGAAGCAACTTTTCTTTATGTTTGCAGGAAACATCTGGAGCTTTGATCAAGACTTTGGTTTGTTTCACAATGTGGATGGTTGTTTTATTCGGAGTGTCATATCTCCAGGAAGGAGCGCTGGATTCCATATTTGCACATTACAAGTTCATGTATGTCACTATGTGATGTATTTTGTAAATATAATTTTCTGTATTTTGTTAATATAATTTTCTGAATTTTGTGAATATAATTTTTTGGACTTTTTTTGAGTTTTTTGGATTTTTTTGGGGGGATTTTAGAAAAATTCAAATGTAAATATTATATATAATAAGTGTATGCTGGAAAGTAATAATATTGCATTGGTATGTATCCAAATGGTCGCTGAATTCATATTTCATAAACCCTGTCTGATTACAACGGTTACTTTTATTGAGATGCTTAAAATATATGTAGTAAATTGCATCAGTTCTTGTCAACTTTTTTTTCTCCAAATCTTGTTCAAAAAGTCTTTCAGTGGCCTTTAGGTTCCCCATATGAAAAAATATAAATTTATTTTCCAACCAAAGAATTAAAACAATGCATTTTAATTTAGCAGAAACATATTATTTATATTGATCTGTGAATGGTTCTTAAAAGTCCCAAAAATCACCACCATGTTAAAAAACACCATTCTGTCACAGCTTAATGGTGCCCGACCAGACACCAAACGTCGGGGTATTCTGGTATTTCTTCACCGAGATCTTCAACCATTTCCAAACTTTCTTCCTATTTGTGTTTCAACTCAATGGATTGTTCTACTGTGTCCCTCTCACAATTAAGCTGAGGCAAGTTGACTTTGTTTTCCTCTGTAATTTATTTACCATCAAATTACATTTGTAATTCAACCATCTACAACACAACAACCAACGCCAAAATACAGCTATGAAGGAACAAAGTATAAAACCTGCTATATTATCATCCAAGTTCTAAATCCCACCTGTAGAAACTATTACCTGTTTACAATTTCAATAACATTCTGTGTATAAGCTGTCACGCACAAGATTTGATTTTGATAAGGTATACTTGGTAGACTATTGTTAGGTCACTGTTCAAGAAAACCAATCCACGTAACTTCAAGTGGAATCCAGTCAACCAAGTTTTTTGAATTGCATCATGTAGCCATTGGAACTTAATTAAATTCATTGATTGGAGTAATTAAAACACTGCTGTGGTCCGCAAGCAAAAACTACAAAAAGCTGGAGTTTATTAAAATTTTAACCCCTAAAAAGCCCCAAGTGGTCAGACATATTCAACCACACCATTAAAACCTTCCTCACAGATCGCATCCCATTCAACTTATGTTCCTGTTAGTTTGTGTGATTTCTATGTTCAAATCGTACCCCAGCAAAGGAGACGCTTCATTGTGGATTTCTATGCTTCCATTGTGGTCACATACCTTCAATTGTGAGTCATAACTGTGATTGAAGTTCGGGGAAGTACTTGTTTTGAGATAGGAAAGTTAGTTGGGTGAATTATGATGTCTTAGTACCAGTTTTTAAAGAACACTTTTAACCTGTGTCTGGTAATTCAGCTATTAATACAATAAATTAGCTCTTGTGGCTGTGGATTCATTGTACAAGGTACTGGTAAGTCTTTGTGGGATTTCCATGATGGGAGTAATGAACATCCAAACCTAAAACTACTGACTATACTGAAATGGCTTCAACAAGTAATGTAATATATTACAAGCATGATTAACTGTATCAAAACATAAATATTTACTTTTGAAACCCCCGAATTATCTTCAGACTTACGTTATCCACTTATTGTGGCCGTCATGCTGCTGACGACCACCCTGCTCTGCCCTGTCATGTGGTACATGTGGATTGTAGCTCACTCAGCCAACGCTAACTTCTATTTTGCTGCTACGCTGGCGTATACTGCATCCCAGGTATGTTTATATGATTCCATTTATACACAGGGGGTAACTACAATCTAAGTTTCAATGAGATAATGTACTGTGCACATGCCTATTTGAACAATAGTCCTTGGTAATTTAAACATGAATAATCTCTGTTTAAATAGTAGTGAGACTGGTGATAGGTAAAAAGATGTTTTGTGTGCTTCACCAGCTTCTGTCGATCACACATGTCTATCATCTAGTACAGGGGTCGGCAACCTACGGCCCGCCAAGCAAAATCATCCGGCCCGAGACATCTAACTGAAGTATTATAGAATACGGCCTACTGTGTTATTTACAATCTTACATTTTGATGAATTTCAACAATCTATGCGGCAATAATAAAAATGCGCCTGACCGTGTCTATTAAGAATGTGTGCGTGCAGACAAAGAAAATGCTTTGAGAGAAAGCAATAACTGTGTGTGTTTTTTGGCATGCACATTAGTGAGAGTAGAAGCAATCTAACTGTGATTTTATATCATTATGACATCATGATACATATTATGACATATAACATTATGACACAACAGACATTGTTTTTGCTATTTCATATGTGTTTGCATCGTGTTCTTAACTAACTAAAGTCCTGTACGATAGATAATAGGTAGTAAACATATATTATTCTAATTGATTTTGCAATCTTGAAATGTTATCAAAACGTAGAAAAGTTGATGTACAGTTGAGAAATGTATTACGGCCCGCCGAGATCATTTTGAGTTTGGTTTTGGCCCGCGACTATGAAAAGGTTGCCGACCCCTGATCTAGTTCATGATACTCAGTGGTTTAGTGCAGTGGTCTCCAACCTTCTGGCCATGCATTGTTCTGTATTGCGGATCAATTATACGGGGGTGATGAGGATTAGGCAATCAATTAGTCCGCATCTTTCATGCTGATCATTATGTGATCAGCTAGTAACAACTAGGATACTTAAAACAATCTATGTCAACTCCCTAACATGCTTTCAAATTAAAAGTTGTTTGGTCTACAGGGATAAAAAGGTTGGGGACCACCGTTTAAAAAAGAATATGACAATGTTTATCCTATTCAACACAGTGTAATAGCCTAGTAATTTGACTTTAGGCACATGGTAGTATAATAAGTGCCTGTGTTATGACACGACACCCCCAACCCCACGATGTAAACATATCTATTGATAACACTTAACAGGACATTGGTCCAACCCAGAAGCATTTAAATAAGTAGTGTATTTAAAGTAATCTTAAATAGTTTGTTTGTTATTTTCCAAGACTTATCCTAGTATTGCACAGTGTACGCTGTATATTAATAGTTTACAAACTCAAATAACAAACTCAAACTGTATTGCATCTCTTTCCACAGATATTCATAATGACAAACGTAGCAATCGCGTACATGAAATGGCACGTCCATATAAGACAAGGTATTCAACTGAAGAAAGCCGGTTCAAGTGAGAAAGTCGTTCTGAGGTTGATGAACTGATGCAGAGACAGTAAAGCAACATGCCGTGACCAAACACTGAAACAGCTCCGACTGTGAGCACAAACTGACTGTGGACATGTGCTTATGCATTGATTGACTCATCTTTGGCAGTACGCGTGGTCACTGTGTTTGGTAGATGTAATCCAGTCCTCAATTTTAAGATACCTGAAAGGCTTGGCTGCTACTTTTCAGATCCATTACATCCTCGAGAATGTTATGTCAAATAGTGAAAACAATAAAACATGTCGAATTGTGAAAAATTCAAACAAACTATCATTTTTTGAGTGTGGTTTACTGTGATATTGAGTACATAAACTTTGTTTGTGTGTATGAATTGCATTATTTGAGTAACTGAGCAATCCATGTGTGCCAAAGAATTAAATTTCGGAAACAATAAAACATAAAGAATCAGCAGAAAAGCTGACTGTGTGCAAGTGGTATTATAATGATTGTTTCCGATTTTGGACAGTAATAATATTCTCTCTCGCCACCCTCTGTTTATCTGTATGATAAAGTATAAACTAAAAATTTAGTTCTAGCAGGTCTTGTGGTATAGTGCGGTGCCTTGCAGCCGAAAGGTTGCAGGTACGAAACTGGTCACTAGCTAGTCGGTTGTGTGATTGGGCAAGACACTTAACGGACATTGCCTGAACCCAGCAGATGAATGGGTTCTTTCAAAATAAAGGAATGTCTCAATTATACAACACACTGCAATAGCTCTGTTAACCTGACGATTGCCTGTGTGTTAATAACCCCCTTGGTTTTCCCATTTACAGAGATAAACGTGAATATCCTATCCTCCATAAACTAAAATAATAACATGCTCTATTCATACTGGTTTTGCACTTTAGTTCTCAATTTTCTGCATTGGTTCTTAACAAATAAGGTTCATGGAACTCTATAACCTTCCTTATTCTTGGTAGTGGACACATAATGTTCTTTATAAACAAACACAGTGACAATGGATTGAATTGTTGTAATAGTTGCGAATCACACAATGACGAACAACTTTAACACACCGTGTTAGTGAACTACACATTGTTACACACCACATACGCAAGTAAGTGAGATGTCAAAGTAAACACAAAAGTTGAATTTTTGAAAAAGAGACAATTAAAAAGATTTCATTTTTGGCGGAAAAAAATTGAAAACACATTTTACAAAAAAACAGCTTTTTCCTTCATTAGTCACAAGTGTTATTGATGCAAATTTTTAATGGAAGCAGCTAATTTGCATAACTAATTAGTTAGGCGCCAATGCACAATTAATCAAGTTCATCAATATCGGTCCAAGTACTTTTCACTTGATGTTTGGGTTGTTTTAGGGGGAATTCATTTTTCACCCCATTTTGGTTCTGAACCTGTTTTTCCTTTGTTGGAAAACTTTTGGCAAAATCCCCAACATCACTATGTTCTCGATAATTCCGACCAAAGTCGAAACAATCGTCCACAGATTCACCACTAGATGTACTCAGCGGGCTATCATCATGGGTCATCGGAGATCCGATCTCAATCCAATCATCAGGCGACCCATCATCAACCTTTGACCTTTCATTAACCTTCGACCCCACATCGAGGTGACCTTCAGATGACCCCTGGATGATCTCAAGGTCTTCGGGACGATCGTCAAGCAGTTCACCCTTGGGAAACGAGACATCACATTAGTAGCCACCGGGACCAGGAATTTAGGCCATAGAAGGTCTATTACTCCAGCGACCCGAGGTATTAATAATTATGTATCCAAGATATAGCGGTCAAGTTGGCCCATTTCTGGGACATATTAACATAAAAATAACACATCAATGAACATGGTTACAAAATTGTGACTACAACTTTGGGAAATTTAGATCCACCTTCTGTAAAGAAAGATATACAACCAGCCGAAGACCAAAAAAAGAATTTATTTAAAAAAATTGGCATCACCAGTTTGTTATTCAAATAGAAATACAATATTTCATTCTATTAGTTACTATTGTGGCACAGTTAATGTTATTAATTCGAGTTTCTGGAATGTTTGCAAACAATTCTGTACGGGACATTGACAAAATCCCTTCTAAACTAAATTGAATTTGGTAACAAAAGTAGAATATAGTGCCACAACTTCTAATATGAGATCACACATTACGATACCACAACTTACATTATGACACCAGTCTTTATCCCCCAAGACAGGATCCACGACAGAGACCCCCTTCTGCCCCAGACCTTCATCATTCACCCCGAGACACAAAGTTGGATTCTTTAGGTTCGTCTTGTTGGATTGGTAACCATGTGTGATGAATTTTGCTGGGGTTTTGTATTCATTGCTGGTATCGCTTGATGGTATTTGGTGTTTCTCAGTGTAATTTGTGGTTCCATTGATTTTAAGTTGGTGGGTGGTTTCAATTCGTGGTTGGTTTTGCTCATTTTCTTGTTGCGTTTTATTGATTGGGTTTTCTGGTTGTTTTTCACCAGGGTTTACTTCACTGGTCGTTTCTTCTGGTTGTTTTTGGTCCATCTTGTCAAAGCCATTCCGTGACAGATATGAGTTGGACTCCATACCGACACCGAGTGGTTTAAGATTCACCTCTTTTTCTTCATGTGGAAAAATGACAGATTTAGTTTTAAAACCTAAACAAAAGTACATTTTGCGTTAATTTTAAGCGTATAAAAGAAACGGTTTAAATGTGGTTTAAGTTATGCTTAATATAAGGAAGCATAAAGTCACATTACACAAAGCTCTAATCTGTTTGCAAAGATTTTTTAAGATTTCTTTGATTATAATTTCAAACTCAAATACAAAATAAATGGTAAAAATAAAACTCTTTTCTTTGATCAGTTATCCCTTTTTTTAAAACTACGAATATACACCCCACACAGCCTCTACCTGATTCTTGGCCAGCAAACTCCGCTGGTTTACTGCTAGGTTCAAGCAGTGTTTTCAGATCAAACAAGTTAAAAGTTTTCAGCAAAAGACCAGGGAACACTTGTGCAAAATACAAAGCAGGGCTGGTTGTTGAGATTTCTTTTTTCTTGTAGTTTTCACTGAGCAGGAAAATAATGGTTAGAAAATAATTTGATCAGAATTCAAAATTGGCCAGTGAGTGATGTGACTTAGTTGTGACAATAAGCTTGTGTTTCAACAGCGGCCCAGTGTTTCTGTGGAAGGTTGTGTTTTTTTATAATAACATCTGGATATATATGGCCGAACTGTAAAACTCGCATAGCAATCTTTTGGGAAAGGGTGATGATTTGGACCATGATTGCTTTATACATAGGGGTGCCTCTAAATCTAAATACTACAGGATCGTTTGGATCGCTTAGATTGCTATGGAAAGTAATTCTAACCCTGTCCCAAACACTAATCTCAACGCCAGAAGTAACTTTAACCCCAACCCTAACATTAATATCATACTCTTTATTTTAGTTAGAGAAGTTTACGAAGTATAGTAAGCGATCCAAGCGGTCGAGCGCTCCAAGCAATCCAGTAGTATTTAGAGGTACCAATACATAGAAGATTAAGATATAAAACACCTTTGCATCAAATACTCACAATACTTGTGCATCACGCAAGCACCCTTGAATCATGGTCAGTAATTCTTGGATGTTGTTGACCTCATTGATTTCTTGCTTGTTGTACATGTTTATAATCTCCTGCAAAATTTGTTTAGCATTGTTGGGGTTACAACTCATATAGACAGCTAGTGTTTTCCCACATTTGTCCTCCCGGTTAGTCTGGTGGTTTAGTACATCGCCTTTCAGCTAAAGGGTTTTAGGTACGAAACTGGTCGCTAGCTAGTACATAACACAATGCAAAATAGCCGTGGTAACCCGACGGTGGGCGCGGGGTGATTTGATGATATCCCGTGTGTTAACCCCGTTGGTTTTCCTATTCATGGGGATAAACATAAATATCCTATCCTATCCACATGATGGACTGGTTTGAAGCAATACTATCCAAATGATGCACAGGTTTGTCGGGATTTCTATGCATAAAAACATTTAACCAATACTGTACTTTATACATTTACACAATCGATTTAAAAGATTATTTGTTTAAAAATAAAACATTTCAAAACTAAACAATAAATTAAGTACACTATTGTTTAGATAAATAATATTGAAAAGTTAAATATTATTTTCGTTTTCTTACAATAATTCAACAATACAGTTCTTGTAAATATATAAATGTATACACATAGACTACCAATAGTTAATTTCCTAGGACTGAAAAGACTTAAACTTCAGGAAGTTAGAGGTTACTTGGAAAACTAAAAACTGCTGACTGTTTGAGTATTAGGCACCAACTAGCTTGACTTCGCAAATAATAAACAAAAAATCTTTTTATAATTGCACATTTACAAATACAGAAGTTTACGTTTTAACTGGTAAATTAAAAAGCCTGTTGCTAAGTTGGTAGTAAAAGGGGAAATTAAAAATTAATGGCGGTGATTGTGAAATTTACTACGTAAGCATTTGAAGTACTAAATAGAAAATGTTTAATTTAAAGGTAAGTGGTTGGCCTAACCCCCTCAATTTCAACCTTTGTTTCGTAACATGTAAACACACCTGACCCTATGTCACCAAGTCCTGAAACATGATGGAATAGTAGATTATAAACAAACAGAAAACCCCAATAACCCAGTCTGGAAAGCATGGCAAGTGCACCTGCAAGATTTTTTAAACTATCATAAATGCACCAAAAAAAAAACGGAAAATACACCCATGCTAAGTAGTAACCCCACTTTTACCTACCCTTTCATGTTTTGCCAACATGTCCATGATTTCACCATCAGGACCCACCCAGCCCCCTAAAGCCGACCCAACCAACTTCTCCAGATATTCCTCTTTCCGCTGATCACTCCAGAAGTAAGGATGTGCCAGGAGCTACAAGAAAGTTTGACAGTTGATATAAATTCACAGACTGATAGCTGTTCGTTTGTCATAAACCTGCTGAATGGGTACCGTGCATGTTTCATGGATAAAAACAAAATATGCATGCAGCTAGTTGGTAAATAGTGTTTGGTTTCCAGTTTTAATTGTACTCTACTTCACATCGGGGGTGGAATTTGAAAGCCAAGGATAAATTTGCGCTGTAACTTTATTGTGTAAATTGTTGATAAGTCCATTAAAAATTGATTGATTAAAAAATGTAATCTGAAACATTTTTCACTTTTGTAGCATGTGGACTATTTTGGACCATGATATAAAATTGTCAACATTTTTTATTTAAAATAAACTGGAATTCTGCATGGTTATATTTAAATCAGAAAAAGTAATTTACCTTACCACCATAAAACATTGATTGAATAAAAGTATTATTAAACCAATTGGTCACTGACCTCATGCCTTTTTAATCGATGATCTGCATCCTTCTGAATAATGCTCTTTATAAGGTGATGGGGGTATGGATCGTGGAGCATTTTCAAGTTAAATCTGGTTTGGAAGAAAGAGTTTTTATGCCTACAATTATAGGGGTAGATTTAAGGTTGACAGAGGTGACAGTAGCTTAATTGACCTTTAAATTGCATGCTAACCACCCCTGGAGGAAACAAAACTGCTTTATGCTTTAAACTCAGAGTCAAAATGATTTAAATATATTTTTTTTTAAATGGCTTATCTACTTTTTCTGTATTCACACTTATGATAATTTGCATGCTTTGTATATTACATCATATTATGTGATTACACAGAGGTAACTTGAAATTTGTATATTTAAAATCACATCTGACTTAAATCTGAACAGCAAGAACCTTTAAAGATGATTCAATGAAAACTCCGAAATGCAACTTTTAAGTCATTTTAAAGTATAGTTCAATATCAGGCAACATAAAAAGCGCAATTTAAGTATGTGGGCTCAAAAAAAAGAAGTTATAACACTTACGCGCCACGCACGATGTTGCTGATGCACACACTTGGCACCGTATTCGGGTCGCCGAACGGGTGACAACCTCCACTAAGCACATAGAACATAACCATTCCAAGCGACTGGGAAAATAATTTTGTTACAACCGTCTATATCATCTTCAGGATATAAACATGCATTTTCTATTCTATTAGAAGTACAAAATCCACAAATTAAACTGTCACATGTTGCAAGCAGCATTCCGAATCAGTTTTCCAAATTTATTTACAATTATGATTTTGGTATTGAGGGATTTTGATTATTAAAAAGAGTTGTGAAAACAAAATATTTATGCTTCCGTACAAATCTCCATTTGTAAACTCTGAATGCAGTTTGCTGTTGCGTATGAAATATTTTATTAGAAACTCTTTTAAATAAAGTGGGTGTCCTAGGTAGCATAAAGGAAAGGAAATGTATTTCATAAAGGTGTTTTACTTCCCAAATGTCATTTGACAAAATACATATTTCTTATTAAAGACAGTGGCAGGTCATAGGAAATTTTTTTTAGATTTTGTTTTTCGAGATTTTGTTTTGCTAATTATCTATATAGGAATACAGGTTCCATAAGTCCAACAGTTTCAACTTCTAAATTAAATCCAATAATTTCACATCCCACACTCACTGCTATATCCGAGGCTTTGGTGACATCACAATGATTCTGTATGACCTCACTAGCGAGCCAGCACGTCGATACGTTGGTGACGCTGGGTACAAGGGGTTTCCCCTCGCTCTGATGCTCCCTCATGTGGATTCCATAATCCCCGAGACGGATCTGGTTGTCGGCCCCAACGAACACGTTTTGTGGCTTCGATGGAGAGTGCGAAGATGTTGGTTTGGTAAATTATATTGATTTACACAGATTAAAGTAATTTACTTAGATTACTAACACACATAGGCGGATAGTTTTAAAATGTCGCAGGGTTGCGAATGCAACGAGGGTTCGGCGGCATTCTTCCCCGGGAAATTTTTGTTCATTTTAACACTTAAATTAGACGTTTTAAATGCGTTTACGCCCGTTTAAAAAATGTCTGATTTAGAATGGAATACACGCTTAGGTTGCTCTAGGTTAAAATAATTAAAATGTGTTTCATTTCCGCTTTCTGCGTCACAATTATTTATTTGCCCTTAAACGTTCAACCCTAATCTGTACTCTTTGATAATCCGCCGATCAAAGAAACAAATACCGCCACGAGTTGCGGTTGCTACTATAATTGCAACATTTTGAGAAAGCGAAGTTTAGTCAAGCTTCAGATTTATTTTAATTCTAGAATTGATTTAAACGACCATTGTGCGATTTGTTCTATCAATAATTATTATCGGGTCTAATAGGTTATTATGATTCTGTTTATTTATGCGATGCTTTTATTTAAACGGCCACGTTACGATACGTAGTATACCTTTGGTTGTAATAAGTAATATTGAGTTAAAAATCAAACAATCAACGTGTGAATGGTTGCGTATATTACGTTGACAATCAAACAATCGACGTGTGAATGGTTGCTTATATTACGTAGACAATCAAACAATCGATGTGTGAATGGTTGCTTATATTACGTAACAATCAAACAATCAACGTGTGAATGGTGTTATTTATAATTGAATTTTATAAACTAACTATGCTTATCTGTTTTGTTGCTGGCACACAATACGTTAAATAGAAACAACGCAATTACGACAAATTAAATGTGGTCGGTAAAGTAACCTTTCGAAATAATAATGAACGCGGTAACGGTTATAACTACAAGTAGACTAACGTAAAAGACATGGAGTTGCCGAAAATATTTAAAACGATCGAAAACGTTTTTTTTTAATTATCGAACTTTAGCCTCCAAATTACAAGGGTTGCCTGGCAACCCCGCAACCCCGGAACTCGCCGCCCCTGCTAACACATATATATTTATATATAAGTCAAAATATGAGAGCTATGATGATATATTGCATAATGATGCTATGTAAAAGCTGCATCACCATTAATGTTTTTTTGGCAAAAATAGTCACTTTGCAGGCTTTTTACCTTCCAACTTCGAGAATTTTTTAGGAAGACAGTGGGACAAGAGTCCGAAATGGTCTATGTTAAGTTATTATTAATAAAGAAAGGTGGGTTGTGGTTTGTAGTAAAACATCAGGACCTGAATGAAGGCACAAAATGCCCGTTACTTACTACAATCAGGTCTAAATATGTGATTTTTGTATATTGTCAATTATGTGTCATTAAGTGGTAAGATAGCCGACTAGATTCTTAATTCAGTTGAAATGGGCAAGGATTGCAAAAAAACACTTCTGAAAAGGTTGCATAATTAGCAGAGTACTCACAAGATGAATTCAAAAAAGGCATCCCACTATACTGCAATTATCAATGGGCATAATAAGAAGTAAATGTCACTGCAGCCCACTAACTCGGGATGTAATACAAGTAGTTAATAAATTATTTAAATTTAAAAACTGGATGAAAGCAGGCAATTTCTCACCTTGACAGCCATGTGTAGAATACCATGTTTATGCAGGAAATCCAGGCCATGACTGATTTGCATACAACAATCCTGGTGTGTTGTTGCTAACGTTAAAAGTTTGTGCTTGTAGATTTGCTCAAGTGAGTATTCTCCCACAGTTTGGATCTGTGGGTGGGGAAGGGGAGAATGGTTTAATACTACGGTCTAAATATTGTTTGGGTTGGTTTACATGTCTCGGTTTTAAACCAATGATCACTGGTCTCTGCCAGGTCCGTTTTTGTATAATCTGCATATGCAGTATTAACTCTTTCCCTCCCAACTCGCCATATATCGCGAGTTGGTGGTAAAACATGGCATCCCGACTGTACATAAATGGGTGCAAATCTAAAAAACGATTTCTCCGCAATGCGTAATGGTAGAGACCTCAGCTATGGCTCATTCGATCAAGGAAACCCTATATTTTATTCTCTGTGATATCGTGGAGAAATAATAAAAATGCGAGGAGTGATAGCCTTTCTTTTTCAAGGCTTCGCCTCTTATTTCTATCGATTTTACACGAATTTACACGTGACTAACTCAGCCAATAGGAGTCGTGTTAACTTGCAGAGAAGCTCTTTTTGTCAAGCAAGTCTTTCTTTACATTCTCTGTAAATTTCGTGCCGTTGAGATAAAAAGGAGAGCGTTGGTGACGTTTTCGCAGCAGGCGGTTATGCTTCGTGTTCACCAAAGCATGAATCCAGCTGGGCCTGCTGAGCGCACGATAAAGAAAAAGGCGGCGAGACTAGCTAGTTCGGTGTGCCCTGCTTTGAAGAATATTGGATATAGTATTTGCGTTTGTTTGGTTTTGTATGCCCTTTTTACACTTCCTTCACTGTTCTTTTTTATACTTTTTACTATTTTAGTTCTACAAAACTAAAAACTTCAATGCGTTTTGGTTCAAGTTTTCATAATATAGTCAGAAAAAAGGGAAATTTCAATTACAAATAGTAAAAAAACTACTGAAGATAGAAATACAGTTCGAATTTTTCCTGAGTACAAAAACTATTAGACAATCTACATTCCAATTTTCATCTCATTTGGGCATTTCAATAATAAGTGAGTATTTCGTTTGTCAGTGCACCTCAAATTTTTCAAAGTCGAGCAGAATTTTCTTTGCATAAAAAGTGGTGTTCACTAAAGTTTACATAATATATTCTTTATTAGAGGTAGATTTTAGATGTGCAGCTTGTTTAAAAGAGGGATAAATTATCTTTCCAACCATACTAAATATTAAATCATAGCATAAACTTTAGAAAAACTGTGCTAATTTGAAAATGACTAAAAATTGTAAAAAACACTGCGGGACAGCATGTTTGAATTAATGCATTTGGCCGGGAGTGAAAGAGTTAAAGGCTAAACTAACGGTTTGACATTTTTTGCCTTTTTAGATGATTCGCCTTTATAAACTTATAAAATAAAGTATAGTTGCACTAGTATTATCTGAATCAGACTCCAGTGTACGTATGAGTCTTAATACAATTTTTATAAACAGCTATTTTTATCTTTTATACAAATTTAAAATAATTACCATTGGTATTTGAAAAAACAGGTTTTCTTTTAATAAAACTTGTCTTTAAAATCTAATCTGGTTATTGTTTTATTAAGTTTTTAGGATAAATTTGCTGAGTAACAGCCACATTACACACACCACTTTCTCATCAATTATGACATCACACTCGTGTCACAATGACAATTGATAAAACACAGGAAGTAGGGTTGTTTCAAACTAATCACTCATTGTGATGTCATAAAACTAAATTTTCTAAAAACAGTTTTAAATGAAACATGTAAATATGAACTAAAAACAATCAGTTTTTATAAAAAGCATACACATAACTATGTTATGGCCCTTATATTGAAATTTTCTCAAGATCAAAGTCTGGGATATTTTAAGATTTTAAGAGTGGACCATAATATTGATATGACAGGAGCTATTGCAGTGCAACAGTTAACCGGTAAACCGAGTTTTTTCTGAACAGCGTTATTGGAATCTGGGTTTATGCAAAAATGTAATAAACAAACTCTTCTATCACTAATCACATGTATATGCTACATAATAATACTTTTGTACTCACAACATAGAAATGAGTCTTTTCTTTTAATATCGAATAATACTTGTTGATATTTCTATGTTGAGGTATCGATAACAACGAGGCGATTGTGTCTCGTTGTGACAACACAGAGGCTCTTTTCGAATTGATCTTCTTGATGGCAACTTCAACGCCGGACCCCATTAAGCCGAGATAGATGAGGCTAAAGTCAGGGCTGTGTATAAAATAAGGCGTTATTTAGCTAGTCATGTTTAAAACATGAATAATGGTGAGGTTAAAGACCTGGGACTTCATGTTAAATCATTTGGTGTAAATGTTCAAGGGACTTTTATATTAAAATCATTTTAAAAGTGAATCATAACTATAACCAGTTGAAACATTGCTTTCATTAGCAGTACTTTTATTGAAAAAAAGTATGAGAGAGACCACTTACCCTGCTCCGATGTTTAGATGCTTTTGTTTATCACAAAAAAGAACCGAATCATTTTCCCATGTCAACTGTCGCAATTTATCGATTTCCATCTCAGATAAATCCTCGAATCTCGGAGCCCATCGGTTCGATGCTGACCTCCATGTTATGTTGGTTCCAAAGTCGTTGATTTCAACGTTCGTGTCGAAATCTATTTCTGGGTCCGGTTTCGGGGCTTTCAGGTTGCTGTAGTTCGGCGGGGGTTTTACCTTCACTTTCAGGGGTTGATCTCGGGGTTTTGTGCTCTCGTAGAAGGTGAGGGGGTGTGAGAAATGGACTGATTTGCGGGCTCCGCTGCTGCAGTCTGAGGAAGAAGAACTCTGGCGCCGTCTCCTCGACTCCTGGAGGACCAGCTCCCTCCAACCGGATGACGTTGTGTGCTTCGGTGTCTCCTCTTTGGGGGGCGGGGGTTCATGCTGGGTTGGATGAAATTTAGTAATTTTTTTATTAAAATTAAAATTTGTAACAATATACACATAGGGTGGTATACCCTGTATAGTTTGAATGACTATATACACATATGTAAAGGAACATTACAGATACAACTTTTGTAATAAAAAAAATCTTTTTTACTGAGCTAATTCTATTTTAGCAGATACAATACTTTTTTTTCTACTGCATAGGTTATTTAAAGTTAAAACAACAGTTATTAAAAACATTAATGTAAGAAAAATAAACCAGGGAATGCCAGACAACCTTTAAAACCAATGATTAACAAAAAATGAATAACAATATAGAGTAGGCCAGATTATTAACTATGCTAAAGGATTTTAAGTCTGATCAGTTTAAATCAAAAATATAATACGAACAAAAACAAGTCTTTAGGATTATAAAGAAACCTAAACCCAAACTGTTTTGATAGTATTATAACTGTCCTTATGTGTCGTCACTCTCATCACTGAGGATTATGACCAAGAAAATGGAGCTTTGATAGGCTATAGCCTCACTGTCATATATGTGTCATTTATAACATGTTCTTACTGTATAAATTATACTGTGGATATTTTCCATTTCCACCAGTGAAAGGAATATTAAATGTAAATATAACCTTATGGTAAGACACATTTTGGGATAAACAATATAACAATATTAAATCAGCCTATGTCCCATTACTTTTGGAATTAAAATGGCTTTTTAGACTTCGAACTGTCAGTAGTGGGATAGTGTTTGGTTGATTACTATCAGGTTTCATTGATAACAATTATTTACACAATTACTTAGTGTGACATCACAATAGTACCTGTGTTGTATCTTCTACCGATTCTTCTTTGTTTACCTTCTTTGTCTGGTTCTTCTTTTTGTTTTTTCTTTTCCTTTTACCAGGTTTCGGTAGTTCCCCATTAAAAACTAAAGTGTCATCTGATTCACGTTCGCAATTAGGAGCGGAATCCGGTCTATTTTTACTTGAATTTTTAAGTTTTTCCGGTATATCTAATTGTATATTCGCCGCGTTTTGTTTATTTTCACTTGAATTTTCTAGTTTTTCAGGTATCTCTAATTGTATATTCGGCGCGTTTCGTTTATTTTTTGATTTTTGCTTCTTTTTTTTGCTACCGTTCCGAGTGATTGTAGCATCGTCCAACAACTCTGCTTCAAATTTCCGACGTTCTTCCTCGAACATTCCACGTTGACTTTTGATCAACTGCATTGCAAAGCGAAGTTAATATGAAACATGCAATGTATGACTTATGGGATCACTTTGTTTTCAATAAAAGTATTAAAGATAGTAGTTGCATATATATGAGATTTGTAAAATGCAATTTTTAAAGTTGTTTTGATTGAATATGGAATAAAGTATAACCATCCAAAACAAAATAAGGTGGTTTATTGTCATTATGTTTTTGCTCATAGCAACAAACCAACTACTTAAGCAAATATATTAAACATAGAAATAATACAACTCAAAAACATAACAAACCTTTAGACACCGGCGCATGTTCCGATTGGATGAATTCTTCACGCTTGGGTGAATCTTGAGCAGCTCTTCAATTTCTTTGGAGAATAAAATTTCCCGGTCGTTTTTGAACCTAAAAATAGTTGCATACAATGAGTGGCCTAACTAATTTAAAATGTCTAACAACACAGTCTTATCAAGGTCATGACCATAAAGGTGCTTCATTCGATTTTAATCCAAATCACTTTCTGCGCGATCGTGCTCTTTGGGAAGGCATTACCAGAATTTGCATCCTTCAGGTAAAATTAAAGGAATAAAGAAATTCCAACAATGTAATATGTTAACAAACTATGTTAACTCTGCCAACCGGACAGTATACACAATATAATGTGGTGAGTTATCCTATAAAACTGACCGAAATAAATATATCATGTATTCACAATATACAGAACTTAATTTTATTGTAAATTACATTATGACGGTCCCAAGAACTGCATTTAGTATGTCTATAAATGAGTTCGCGATAACATCTAAAATAGAACTCTGGCATTCCCTGGCTTTCATTGTGTTATCCGATGACATAACATATAAGCTTACCACATAGGTTATCCACTATACCTTATGTATTAGGTCTAAACCTTTACACATCAAAGCATTTTCTACGGTAATTGTTGCAAATTTTAAAAATAGATCAATTACCGAAAGAGAAAATAAGAGTCTTTTAATTATTAATAAAGCGATGTTACACACAATAGAGTTATAAGTTATCTTTTATCAATCACATGCTTTGCACCACAAAATAATATAATAATTTGTTTAGCTACACTACAAATAAAACAGCAATGGATTAAATATTGAATGCAAAATTAATTGAATGCAAAATAAAAATAGGCCTACTATTCAAAAAATTTTTATTTAAAAAGTTTTTATTTTAAAAATCAACAAAATGTTGATTTCACCACAAATATTAAGTATTTATCACCTATCCATTCCCCCACCTGTTAACGAGATCCAGATGACCATGCTCCACTGACTTGACCACACACTCCCCACTCACGGTGACCCCAAAATCTAGCAGCAAGTGAGCCAAGGTGGCGTCTTCTTCAAGCGTTCTGTAAAAATATAAGGTGGTTGTTCGTATGAGTGGTCTGATATAGAAAGTGAATTCTAACTTAGAGGGTCTGGTAATTATAAAAAGCTCACAGTTAGACATATAGTATCAGATTTAAGAAAATGGCATTGTAT
>CH003412.1:2922660-2954030 GCA_000149265.1 Ciona savignyi | reverse complement strand
TAAATTTAAGACAATTTTAAGAAACAGTCTGAAGCAAAAACTGTACAGAAAAGTTAATATTTAAATTGGCAATAAAATGACTATTCCAATATGTACCAATTGCAAAATGAAAATTTAATTTGGGCTTAGCTTAAAGTATTTAAATATTAAACCTATTTTTCTTACTTGAGTAGAACTCTCTTCTCAAACTCAGACCCGCTTGTTGATCTCAGAAGCAATCTGTGGGACGCAATTTAATTGTCACCATACATTTCAGTATTTAGCAGTATTTTGTTAAAACAAATGTTGTAATGCACCGAAACAATAGACTCCAAAAGTAAAAAATGCACCCTTGTCTTCCAAAAACTATGGAAATACACATTCGCACCCCTGAAAAAATATTAAGTTTACTTATGTTATAAAACTGATGGGTCGAAATAATATTATGTAAACACAGTAGGGTTGTTCTAGAGTAGTGGTTCCCAATGTGGGGTCTGTGGACCATTAAGGGTCCACTTTCAGGTTCGCAAAAGAAATTTACTATATTTTTTCTCTGTGTAGGCCTATTTTTCACAATACGGTACATTGATTTTGTGGTTGAGAAAAGGTCTGTTGTGAATTTTCTAACAACAAAATGGGAATCACTGTTCTAGAGCAACAGCTGTATGTGTCTATAAACAATGGAACTGTTAGTAAGCTGTATTGGATATCACTGTGATTAACTTTGGTGGCAGACACAGTAATACCTCCTAATTCGGAAAAACAAACATAATGTTATAGACTGATATTAAAACCTTCATAACGACTCTCTGGGTTTTGACAAGGTTTGTATTATAGGATTCACTAAAACTATCGTTGTATAGAGATTATGACATCACAAATAATCACCTCGTCACGTGGTTGTCTTGTTTCAATCGAAAATATATCTTGAGAAGAAAGAAGAGGAATTGCCAGATGTGCGATTTTTCATTTGATTTTTCCGGTTCTGCATGCCAACATATTACTTGTAGGTGTAGCTCAGTTAAGGAGTTTGTTATAAGGTCTAACACCACTAACAAAGTCAAGAAATGGTGAACCCATTTATGTGTAATTTAAAATGTATAAAGTCACTCTAATATGTAGAAGAGTAAAAGATATTATATGGAAAATAGTACTACTGTATAATGTAGTTCGAAGGGTTTATATTAGAATGCGACAGATGTGACAATGCCATGTAAAAGTTTTCGATTTAAAAATAAGTTGTTAGAAATAGCTTGCTATTAGAATCAATACATCAGTAATACTGATATAGAAAACAAAAAGCGACACAGGAAGCTAGAAGGTCTTCACATGATAGGACGTACAGATAATGGAGATGAATTTAATATTCGAACAAAGCTGTTTATGTTTACCTTAACTACCACAAGAGCACTTAACTAATATATTAAAAACCAATTTCAGAAAAGTACAAATGTGTTTAACAACAATCTAAATTGACAATTCTGTTTTAAGAAAGGTTTTTAAATTAGAAATTGGTTGTGGACGCATTTTGCTTTATTTGATATCGATTTAGGGCATCAGTATTGATGCAATGTAATTGTGGCAGTGTGGTACCAGGGACAATATAAAAAATGTTGATTTTTTGACTGGTCTTATATTCTATGCCTTATTTTTTTTTATTTTGTTTTAACATTCTTACCACTAGGGGAATTGTAGTCGAGAAGAAATTTGATGAGTCGTCCAATTCTTGCCATGTCCTCATGACTAAGCACACGGAACTGGTCCAGTATTATAATCCTGTAAAAAAATGATAAATAGAGCTTTAGTTTTAAAGTTTTAGTCATGCTCACTGTCAAAAGCACTTACAATTGGCACTTTACAATACACATTTATCTAATAAACAAAATTGTATTTGAAATTATATTAGCTATAAATCAATTTTTTCTGGGGCAATATTTCAAATTTAGGCCATGTAAAATTTATTAACTAGGTCAGGGATGTCCAACCTGCGGCCCGCGGGCCGCATTGCGGCCCAACTGAGGTTTTTGTGCGGCCCGCCAGTCATTTTCACTCCAAGTAGTATTTTGCACTTTGAATCTTAGCCTAATTAAAATGTATCAGTCTGCTTTTAGGGGCGCAGTAATAGTAGGCTATAAGTATGGGAGAAACAGAAAGATTATATATAGCTATAATGGTTTTTAAATGTTTCTTTATATACCCATTTTTTTTGAAATTTAATAGGTTCTGCGGCCCATTCAATTATTTTAAGTGACAATGCGGCCCACTACAATAAACGGTTGGACATCCCTGAACTAGGTGATTGCAATAATGATGATAGAATTTCAGTAAAAAAGATGAAAATAATCTTAAACACCAAAAAAACAAATCGACCAAAAGTTTTCAAACCCGACCCACCGGACATAGAGATTGGAGGAAAATACATCCAGTGTCCTGAAAAGACAGTCACACAGCTCTTGGAATTGGACAACGCTTTCGGCATCACTGGTGTGATACCTCGTGAGGTCTTCTGCCAACCTTCGGAGCAAATCTCCCCATTTGAACAACTTTACCAGGGATATGCAGAGCTGGAATAGATAAGGCTGGATAATTTTTTTACCACAAAGGCGATTGGCAATAAATACAGGGAAAAAGGGGAAAGCATTCCAAAAAAATCAAATAGAAAATATTACAGTGTTTTTTATTTAATTATATACCATTCAAAAATTCTTGTAAAAATGTTTCAATAACATAAAGTATATTTGCATTTTAAGAGTAGCCTATAAACTGATATTGTGAGATAAATAGCCTATACGACAAAACTGACCAATTATCCAAAAGCTTTGTTACCGGTACCACAATCCTTTACTAACAAAATATTTTTTTTAATACCAATATATTAAAGTTTACCTCTTTTTGCCGATGCTTGCTTATTGCTACCATCTTGTGGACAGTATGCACAAAATCAAAGGTTCGAGAGACATCGTAAGCTCGGCAGAGCGCACGAACAAAGTTTTCTTCTGTGAAAACGGCGCTAGCTAATTCTGGACACAAGGTGGCATAAACACCCACACTATACACAGCAATGGGGTTCGCAAACACAGTGAGTGAGCAAAACATCTGAAAGATTCAAGATTTTATTCGGTCAGCATGATACTTTTATAATAGTAACAATCACCATTTACAGTAAATAAAGAAAAAAACACAGTGTCACAATATATAATAAAGAATAAAACGAAATTGATACTGGCCAGGGTGACAGCGAAAAGACTGCTAAGTCATCGAGTCACTGCCACCGAAAAAGGAAAATCAAAATGAACCAGTTGATATACATATTGCTGCAATCCGGCACACATTTAAATAAATTGTTTTGTAAACTTAAGAGCCATTACTTTTATTTATTTAAGTCTAAATACCCAATGTGTTACTGGTTATATTAAATGGGTGTGAGCTACAGAAGGTAGGTAATGGTAGAAATTGTTTGTTAAAAAAGAGATCTCTGTGGAAAAGACTGTGTATGATTTACAATGTCATTAGTCTTGTTATCATGGATGATTGTTTAATCATTACAGTGCAAATCGTAAAGGAATACAACCACACTTAAATTAACATTCCCCAAATCAGCAACTGATCTCGTAATTTTTAATTACTAGATAAAGAGATCCACAATCGTTACTAAATACATACCAGTAACCGAACATAGATTGCCAAGAAAAACAAACAACCCTAAACCCACCGATTCATACAAGATGCTTGGTCTGTCACTCATCTGATTGTGCTCTACTAAGTGTTGCGCAATTACTTTATACTGAGCATTTTCTGCCTTGTTTATGTCCTTCGGATAAACATTGTGCAACACTTGAGTGAAAACCTCCCAGTGTTCAAGAATCCTCTTTTCCTGGGAGATGTTTGGATTGAAATTTCGAACTTTTTTTATAAGGCATAGGAGCCTTAAATGTTGGAGGGTTTCTTTACACCATAAAGTTTAAGTTAAAAGTAAAATATAATACTAATAATTCCAAAATAATTTGAATTAAAATAACAACTTAAGCTCACCCCTGGACCACCAGTATAAACCAACAAAGCCCCAGCATCTAACAAACGGGTAACAACTTGATCGTGACCGTTGCGAGCAGCGAGAAAAAGGGCAGTCTCTCCTTGCTGAGAAAAAATGGATTTATTGGAAGATTTAACATGTTCGGATGATTTAATAGTTATCAAAATTTTAAATAAAATACCCAGTTAAAAGTTAAAAAATGGGATTTAAATAAAAAAACTTAGTTTGCATTGGGCAACAAATCGGGAGTTTAAACAATATATTTTGACCAAGCTGCCTGGAAAGGAAGTGGTATACATGCACAAGAAACAACATTTACAGTTAAGCTTAAACAATTTATTTGTGTTTACTTTTTGTGTTTGTCTGGTACACAAACATTTCTGCCAAACAACAATAAACAAACCTTAAATTTGTTTAGCATTTTAATGAAAGTATAAGTGCAAATAAGCAAAAAAACAGGATGTTGACAGTTCAAAAGTTGTACAAATTTACTGAAAAAAAGTAAACTGCAGCTGTGGCATAATCCGATTATTAATATTTAAACCTCCAACAGCAACAAAGTTTGGACACCCCTGGTTTACAAGTATTCCGATTAAAAATTTTAGCTGTTACAAAACATACTCTTAAAGAAGTGCCCGGAAATCCCAAACATATATATTAGGATAAACAGGTAAAATTTTTCATTAAACAATAGGAATAAAATGTTACAAAAAAAAACAATAGCGTATTGGGATGAAAAAAGACAAAACTGCTGACACTTGGCATTAAAAATCGCCATGACATTAATACCAGTAAAAAATGTTTGACAAAATTGCACAAAAAATACTTTTTTAAACTTTTTAACATTCAGGACTAAAAGACAATTCTTTTCATCAATGTGTTTAACCGATTTTTATGATCAGTTGATCATTACTATATTCTGATTATACACACAGCCATACAGATAATGGATAGCAGTGTAATAAACACCTGACATTTGAAGTGGACATCTGCACCATTATTCAGCAGGAAATCAATAATTTCAATATGTCCTTCTAACGCAGCCACGCATAATCCACTTGCTCCCTGCATATTGAAGTGTTGGTTTTGTCATTTTATAATATATGAGCTGGAAATGATGCTTAGGTTTATAAACAGAGGTGGAAAAAGGGGAATGAAGAGAATACTATCTATCTATCCCCATAGCTGGGTTGTCGAAGCTATTGCAGTGGGTTGTTTTCAAGACATTACATTTCCAAGAAATTAATTTTCTATATATATATATATATATATATTATATATATATATATACAGCAATTCAGAAAAGAGATTGTTTTCATTACATAACGCATAAACTAATGGCTGGCAACAGCTATGGTATCATTAGACTATTCAAAATATATCATTAGGCTATTAAATATTTATGTTTATTCCGTGAATGGTAAAACTAATCAAGTTAATACAGACAATCATCAGAATACCTCGCACCCACCGTCGTGTTACATGAGCTATTGTATTGTCTTATGTATGAATCACATGTTCCTTTAATTTAGTAGAACCCATTATTTTACTGGGTGCAGGCGTTCAGTGCCTTACCAATATATACAAATTGATTACATAAAGTGTAAAAAAATAAAAACATAGTATCCTACTTTTGGTAAGATGGAGCTCTTGTTATCAGTTGTACAAAATGAATCTGGTTTTACTCCGTTTTCAATAAATTCTTTAACCTTGGTTAAATTTCCCGTACTGCATTCTTCTAAAAATCGTACAACTTCGGTGCTCATATTTATATCTGTAATCAAAATGATTATTAATTATGATTTACAAGGTTTACATCAGGCTTAAAACACGTGTGTGAAAAAAATAAAAAAAGTGGTAACGCAACATTAGAATAAAACGTATTAAGTTTAATTTTAAAACCAAAAAAAACTAATACACACTGTTTATATTGGTCAAATTAAACTAAAGAATATGCACTAAAAACTAAACTAAACAACGAACGCCCTAGTTTAGTACCATCCCTGCATAATGCAAATTATGTTCTAGATTGGTTTACGAATCTTTGCTGAGTAATCATTTGACCACGTGATTTCACGTAAGCGTGACGAAAAAAATCGTATGGTTTGCGTTTGTAGATTTTTCAATTTGCTTTTAAAATTTTATAATATTTAAAAAGTTATATCTGTTCTTTCGTTTATATTAGTCTATTATTATAAAATACGTAGTTTTTGCTCGAATTGTTTATTTATTTTTTATAATTATATCAAATGAGAAAAGACTTTTGTTAGATTTTGTGTGAATGTTAACAAACTCGGCAGAAGTCAAATTCTTTACAGTCAGTTTTTCTAATAAGATTTTTCCGTTACCATTGTATACCTTATTTTCAAAAAATATCATAGTTATGTTTATTTATCTTGTTTTCTTGCAGATTTTTACTTTAGTTTTCACTTCAATCAACAAAATGTTTCAAAATAACTTGCCTCACCAAACAACGCTTGGCTATCCAGCCAGAATTAATGACGGCATTTTTCCCTTGCCACCCTGCAACAGCAAGCAGCCTGGGATAGTAAATACACTTTTGTACAATGGATCAAAGTTTAAAGGACACCAAAAAAGCAAAGGGAACTGTTATGATGTAGAAGTGACTCTACAGGCAAATAATAAATATGATATTTGTTTAATTGGATGTTAGGATAGGATAGGAAATTCATTTTTCTCCCCGTGAATGGGAAAACCAAGGCGGTTAACGCACGGGCAATCGTCAGATCACCTCGCGCCCACCGTCTGGTTACCAGAGCTATTGCAGTGTGTTGTATATCATAGACACATTCCTTTAATTTGATAGAACCCATTAATCCACTGGGTTCAGGCAATGTCCGTAAAATGCCTTGCCCAAGGACACAACCGACTAGCTATCGACCAGTTTCGCACTTGCAACCTTTCGATTAAAAGGCGACGCACTTAACCGCTAGACCATACGGCCGGACTATGTTAATGAATAATTTGTACGCTTAACCTTACACCAGCCTGGAAAGTATTGCGTATACATGCATATGATAAAAAATTAATCCCATAACTAAAAAAAAAAAAATTAATAAATTTGACACGCAGCATGACTAAAAAATAATGAAAAAACATCACTGTTACAATGTTTTTCAAACTGGCCTTTACATGGGTAAATCAAAAACTAAAGGTCGAACTAATGTTAATCCTCAGCTTACCCATCCAATAGCAATATAGTGTGATGGGATATTATTTGTTCCCAATTCTGCACTAGTTGGCTGTCCCACAATATGCACTTAACATACATTGCTTTAACTATGAGAATAAATAGGTAGAACAAAAACTAAAGCCATCCCTGTTTAATCCAAAACACTAATAAGCTACTTTAACATGACTGTGGACAAATTTAAAGGTTGTTAGTGTTTTATTAGACCTCGCATTTTTCCAGTGGTAACCACTCGTGTATCCTTATTGAACCCGGAACCTGGTGTTTTAGTTTTTCTAAAAATTAAAACAAATTAAATTTGACAGAATGTGGATCTCGAGAATTCATTCTTGTGCGGTTATCTTAAGATCAGTGGCTTGACTGAGGAATTTCCCACAATGATCACATTCTTTGATGCCGAGATCATAAGCGAGCGATATCCGTTCCTGACTCGGAAGTGGGAAGCGGATGAGGAAGTCGATATCAAGCACTGGAAGAAGTTTTTATCGTTCTACCAATTCGCCAAGACCTTCAACAATGACAACTTCGACTATTCCGAACTTAAAAACAGCGATTATGTTTTCATGCGGTGGAAAGAGCATTTCTTGGTCCCAAACCACAAAATTGAGAGCATTCATGGAGCATCCTTTGCTGGTTTTTATTACATCTGCTTTCAAAAATCGACAGCTACCATTGAAGGATATTATTATTACCGGACATCTGAGATGTTTCAATCACTGAACTTGCGACACTCTCCTGAACCTACCACCCCCGTTTATATGTTCAGATAGTCCCCTTCATTGTGCATAAGAAAAATTACAACCTATAAAAACGATATGATGCATTACCATGCCTACAAACAGTTACTTTGAAAACCACAACCATAGTATGAGGTTATTACATGCTGTGCATGTGGCATAAATAGCTGAAGGCAAGAAAAAAGGTTTGACGACCATGATGTTTATCTCATATCATTTTTATCGCTATAATTTTTCTTATCTGTAAATAATGGTATTTCAGAATTGAATGTATCTTGCACTGATCGAAATTTTAGAAATCTTTATTGTTTTGTAATAGATTGCATTCAGTGTTCATGATTGATTTTTTGTCCGTGGCTGTGGTCTTGTGAAAATACCTTTGTTGAAGCGAGATCATCTAAGACAGTAAAATTTCAGGCATCTCCATAACCTTAATGTCATTAATAATTGGTAAACCTGGAAGGTTAGATGCGCGTTTATATACAATTAAAAGAATTCAGATTATATCATGTCTGTTATTTATTTGCGAAGTTTTTCATCTTGCTTTAAGTTTTTTGAAAAATTATTCTTTTTTGCACTCTTTTTTTTCTCTTTTAATTTTGCTTTAAATTCATTTAAAATTAACTAAAATTTGGGCTCTAGACACAAAAGTTGCTGTATTTCCTTTAAACAAAAATTCTGCCTTGTTTAAAATAACGAATTCAATCTTTTTATATGGAATTTTTCAGATATTTATGATGTTATTTCATTAAAAAACCTTTAAAATAAGGGACATGAATGTTACAATGACATTTTCAATTAAGTAGCGTAGCTCGCTGTCTAATTAATAAGTAAAATTGTTAAAAATACTAATGGTACAAAATTTGGAAAATTTATTTAATTTATTTCTCATGTATTATGTTTTTTCTAACCTTATATACAGAAATAGAAATAATAATGTCATTAGCGGACGAGCTGTTAGCCGATTTAGAGGAAACTGGAATAGATGAAGACGGAATAAATGCCGACATCGGTGAAAATGCAGACGAAATTGAGGACATTGCTGATGTGGATGTTTATATGGATACAGGTCAATCTGGCATCGATCCTAATAGCATTAAAAGTGTTGCCAGGTTTGTTGTTTTTCTATGACATGTTGTTAAGAATTTTCTGCCGTGTTAATCTGTAATTTTTACATTGTTAGTACAATAACAACGTGAAAATTAGAGACATTTTCTTTAAATCCACTAAATGTTGTTCTATAATTTTAACATTGTTGGATATTGTAGTAATATTAAGATCTCTATGTAATGCCGGCTGGGTTCTTCTCTTGTCCGCCTCTTTCCATCTTAACACACTTATAATAAAAGACAGTGGACAAATATAACTAAGTAGTACTAAGCACTTCTTGCCGATGGTTTTGTCGTCTTGTTGCAATTTAAATTCTTCACTGTTTTTATTTTAAACCCAAAATTAATTGTTTTCTAATTCCATTAAAAGCGGTTATAATGTTTTGTCACGTAATGGTTTGTCACATTACCATTAACTTCTTTCCCATTGAATGTTAATATAATGTTTTTTAAATGAGGTAAGCACCGCACTTATAACTCAACTCACCCCCACACAGATTGAGCAGCACAGAACAGTTCAAACGGGTTGTGAAAGGCATTGACGAGTACGGCAACCAACCACAAAACACATCAGTTGGACTGATCGAGTCCAATCCCGAATATCAACTCATTGTGGAGTCTAACAATCTCACTATGGAAATTGATAATGAAATAAATATAATCCATAAGTTTTGCAGGTAGGGTGAAAGAAACACTCTCTTTATTGCTATGTCAATCTTTTCTTTGATTTAACATTAAGCACAGCCTTTTTTTAGAAATTAAGCACAGGCTAACAGTAATATAGAATATTACTGATATCCTGGTGTGAATACAACCCTTGGTTTTCCCATTCTAGGAACATATTGTTATGGGTTTAATGGGCACAGGCGCACAGCTATTTTCTTTGATATTAAACAACCATTGATGCTTAGTTGCTTATTTTATAAAGTTTTTAAATCAAATAAATAGCTTTGTTTATGCTAATCAATATCCACAATAACCATGATTGGATTTTAATTATGAAATCATAATGATAACTATCTACCCACAGAGATTATTATTCGAAGCGTTTCCCGGAATTGGACTCGCTTGTACCAACGCCGCTTGAATATATCAGAACTATCAAGGAGCTCGGAAACGATTTAGAGAAATACAAAAACAATGAAGTTTTACAGCAGGTAATATTGTGGCAAATGAGCTAAGACTAATGAAAAAAATTAAAATCTAAAAAGAGAAGTCAAAAAGTAAAAATTTAATAAATAGTCGGTAGAGATTTTTATGACAATTGATTTTTATTGCGTGGTATTGATTAAGTCATTTCCTCACTAAACATGAGTATTCTCCCCCCCCAATGAGTTTCTACCCCCAATAACATGTAAAACACTCTTCAACCATAAATTTCCAGGTGATGTCTAACGCGACAATCATGGTCATCAGTGTCACTGCCTCCACCACTCAAGGCAAGCTGCTAAGTGAGGAAGAATTGAACCGCGTGTTTGAGGCCTGCGATATGGCTGAGGAACTAATGGCAGCCAAACTGGGCATCCTCACTTACGTTGAATCAAGGATGGCATTCATTGCTCCCAACCTTACTGCGATTATAGGTGAGCAAAAAAGTGCAACCAAAATTGATTTCTTTTATTCGACTTTCAAGTATTTCAATTAATGGTATAACACTTAATATAAATATAATAATAACTTTAAAGTTGGATATTCATGTTTATACCTATTTCTTTTATTCAATGCTGTAATCAACTAAACCAAATGAATGGATATGGTGATCTTGTAACCACGCTTAAACATGTTGAATCGACTAAATTAAAATGGTCGACTATTAAGTCCGTAAGATAAATAAACCTTCTCAAAATTAAACTTGTATTCCAAAGAATGCTTTACCGACATGCACTTTATCCTGTACCACAAATCCTAGGCTCATCTGTAGCAGCGAAATTAATGGGTGTAGCGGGAGGGTTGATTGCACTGACCAAGATGCCAGCTTGTAATATAATGCTCTTGGGTTCGCAGAAGAGAACTTTGGCTGGTTTCTCTAGCACAGCTATCAACCCACACACAGGTATGAACCCTATTTTAAGAAGGCTGTTAAACTCAATGCACTTTTTATATTACGCTACTTTGATTTACATGATGGGTAAATAGGATATTTATGTACCGGTACCTACTTTACCCCAGTAAGAATTTCATTTGTCTGGAATTATTATTTTGAATTTATAATTTTGACTTCATAATTGCATCTATCTATGTAATATATATATATATATCATCTATATAAATAGATAGATGTGAATTCTAAATAGTTTACCTTCTTATTAGTTAATCTTGAAAATTGCTATTAAATATCGACAAATTTGATCCAAAACATTCATTTGAGAGTTAATTTACAGTTAAATCTTATTTCACCTTATTTTGACAATTTACAATTCAGTCTAATTTCACACTTGAACGATAAACATTCTTCTATTCTATAACTATTCTGTGGCATAAGATACGATTCTGAAACACTGCCACACTAGGTTTCATATACCACAGCGAGATGGTTCAAATGATGCCAGCCGATTTAAGAAGGAAAGCTGCTAGACTGGTGGCTGCTAAGGTGGTTTATTGTTTGCATATATATAATGGTAGCATGTTCTGGTTCAACCATATTATGTGTTTTTACTTAAACTTTTACAAATTTTTAATAAATATCAAGCAACATATAAAATATTGTTTCGTTTCTTTGTTTTAAAGTTTTTTATTAAAATATATTTGTTTTGTTAAAAACATAGTTTGTTTAAAAAGTCATATTTTATTATGCACCACAAACTTAAACCCAAACTTTTTTAATCTAAATTATTTCTTGGTTAAAGAGACATTATTAGTTTTCCGTAAAGACTCAAAAAACAGAGGTGGTTTCGTTAACTTGGACATTTTATATAATTTCTATTAGATCACTCTTGCGGCACGAGTGGACAGCTTTCACGAAAATCCCGACGGAGGTGTTGGCTTCGAATTTGCCCAGGAAATCAAAACAAAGTTCGAGAAGTGGCAAGAACCGCCTCCAGTCAAACAGGTGAGACGCAATAAATTAGATTAAATTTGTTGTTTTGTTATTAAAACTAAAAGCCACAGAATCATGATACTAAAAAGGCCAATAAAAGTTTGTAAGTACTTACATAACAACTGAAAAAATATTTTTTTTCTTTTTAACACCAGAAATCAATAGAAATTTTTGCATTCCAGTAATATAATTATATCTTATAATATGGTACTACATTGGAACATAGATCTGAATTATTCTTTTGTCAAGGTTGCAGAACTATGCATTTTAGTAATCGATTCGAATTTTATGGAATGTGCTATTTTTTCATAACTGGGAAATCAACACAACGCCTGTGTTCCTACTAATCTATTAATCTCACATTAACCCCACTAATAGATAAAAGCACTCCCGGCCCCAATAGACCCAGCGCGGAAGCGCCGCGGTGGCCGACGGTACCGGAAAATGAAAGAGCGCTTGGGCATGACCGAGATGCACAAGCAAGCAAATCGGTTGAACTTTGCAGAGATAGAAGAAGATGCTTACCAGGATAGTATCGGCTATTCCCTGGGGCAACTTGGAAAATCAGGGTCCGGAAGAATTAGATCAGCTCAGGTACGGTTTTGTCAGAAAATTTTGATTTTTAGTTTTTTCTTACGGTTCTAATTTCGGCCCAGTTACGGTTTTGTCAGAAAAGTATGATTTTTAGTTATTTCTTTAAGCATGTAATTGTCATGATTGTTTTGTTATGTGATTTCGGTTAAATCTTTAAAATTTGCCTACTTAATAAATTAATTGTTTGAAGCATTTTGATTTCACATCTTTAAAGTGCAAAATACTTTTGTTTCCATGATCGGATATTTTAAGTATTTCATTGTTCTTGTATAATTTTGTATAACCTACCATTTCATTAATTACATATGAAGTTTTATAAATTTGCATAGGCCATCATCTATACACAAACGGCAGTCATCAGTATACACCTGACACTATAACATTATATAAAATTTCGTCCGACCGGTTAGTCTAATGCAGTGCTTCTCAAATGGTGCGCCGCGGCTCATTGGTGCGCCACAGAAGTTAGCTAGGTGCGCCACACTTCCATTTCGTAAATTTACGACAGAGTGTGCATATATTATAAACTACTAAACTTTCGAAAAGCAAAAGCTCTTAAAGAAACAGTTATTTCGTTATGTGGAAAATTTGGTGATAAAATTAATTAAATTAAAGTATAATTTTTCCTAAATTGTTTAAGTATTTAGCATATTGTTTTGACTCGCCGTGCGAAGTGCGCCCGTTCGTTTCCTAATTGATCTCGGGTGCGCCACGAGGTCAGAAAGATCGAGAACCACTGGTCTAATGGTTTAGTGCCCTTCAACAGAAAGGTTGCAAGTTCGAAGCTGGCGCTAGCTAGTCGGTTGTATTTTTGGGCAAGGCACTTAACGGAAATTGCCTGAACCCAGCGGATTAATGGGTTTTACCAATTTAAAGAAATGTGTTAATCATACACAACACATTGCAATAGCTCCGGTAACTCCTAATGGTGAGCACGGGGTGATCTGACGATTGCCCGTGTGTTAACCCCCTTGGTTTTCCCATTCACAGTAATAAACATAAATATCCTATCCTATACTATTTTACCGACTGGGATTCTAACAACAACGACACTCCACACACCCAGGTTGACAACAAGACTCAGGTGAGGATATCGAAAACCCTTCAAACCAAAATGCAACGGATAAATCGCGCTGGCTCCTCCACATCAATCACATGGGGTGGGAAATCAACCGTGCGTGACCGGGGTTCCGGAATTGCTTCATCCGTTGCGTTCACCCCGCTTAAAGGTTTGCTTGTTAATTTATTGGTCATGCCCCAACTTGAAAATTTTAATTGTAAGAAATTAATTCAAATTTGACTCCCAATGTTTTTAATCTGAGCTGGCCCACGTAACACTGCCAAACAGCTTGTTTCAACTAAGGTATTAGAATCTATTATTTTTGGTATAAATTTTTATTTCCTTAATGCCATATTATTTCAATCCGCTATTTATGTGGCGAATGACACGATTGCTGACTTTAATATGGCCAGTGTTGTAATCGAAATAAGATTGCTTAGATTGCCTTTTACTAACAGTCAAGTTAGCGCGGCCATTGCATTGTGTTAAACCATACATTGTCTGCTAAGTTTCTTCAAAAAAAACAACCCACTACATGTCCTCCGAGTTCATGCCTACCACCTTTGAGTTGATGGTCCCAACATGCTACAATTGATCTAAACTAATGAACTATTATACTCAGGGCCGGTTTTAGGCCGATTTGACCGATTAGATCAAATTGGGCCCCGCACCTTGAAGGGGCCCCGCGCTAGCGGGGGTCTTTCTGTATTACGAGGTTGAAAATACTACTGAAACGTAAAATAAAAAGTGAAATAATATTCTTTCTCATAATATCAATTTGGCATCGTAACTAAGTCAAATTTATATCTCTGTGTCTGTCTGTTACGTCATAATGAATATGGTTGCTTACTTAGGGGCCCCGCCATCACATTTCTAATTGGGCCCCGCGGTTCCTAGCACCGGGCCTGATTATACTAACAAGTTTTCTCCGTTCATAGGTATTGAGATTGTGAATCCAAACGCAGCGGAGAAGAAACAAGAAGAGGAAGACGGCTGCAGTACTTACTTTTCCAATATGGCGTCCTTTGTTAAACTTAAGCCAAGAAATGTGCCAGCTTGAATGGGGCATATTTGCCGAAGATACAAAACAATTAAATTTGGGTTAAAATATTAGCCCAACAACCGTGGACTGCAAATCAATTCGACTTACTTATGTTAAGATTGAATAAAAATTAAAACCTTGCTAATGAAACAACTTAACTTCGCAAATTAATAATGTACTAAAGTGGATGTTTAAAAGCATTTAAATCAATATTTACTATAAAAATATTTAGCCAAAATAGATATTTGTGAGGTATAAGTGGATATGCATAGAAAGTTACCATGGTTTGGTAGAGCCTACACTGCCCCTATGTTAAATAGCATACCGCTTTTGGGTCGATTAGGCATATTCTTCAGTTGACATGTCATATTTTTTCAAGGACAAAGGTCGTTTAGGTTAATTTCTACGATGTTTAGTTTCTCTTTTGAATCAAGTGTTTTATCGTGTAAACGAGTAAACATTTATTGCCAATAAAATATCAGTTTTCAAAATGTTTTTACTCATGAACGGAAAAGTCCGGTTTCGTCCACGAGCTTTGAAAGACTCTGACATGGAAGAAGCTTGTGTTCGATGGACATGGCTTTACAGATATGTTAAGAACAGGTGTTCCACTCCTCAAAGAATATTTGTCGATTCTTCCTTGTGAGCGTACTTGTTTCGACCAGAATTCCTACACTAGGGTGCGATAAGTTTAAACGGGCACAACACTTTCGCTCCGGGGTTTATTAAGCGCCAGGAATATTAACGAACAGTAGAAGTTACAACACGCTGCTTACCAATTAATTATCGCTACAGGTATGTCGAATCAGTAAATTATATCAATCAGCTTCAGTAACAATAATTTTAGTTAACCGTTCAGTCTTCACTACTTCGGTAGAAAATACTATAACACGAGCAGGGTTGCCAGACGCAAAGTACGCTTTACGGCCAAACTGTTTTTGCTTTACGGCCAAATTCGGCCAATTTGTATCAAGTGCAAAAAAAACTATTTAATTAAGCCAATTCGGCTATTTATCTCTTTATTTGTTGAAAAATTGTATAATTTTGATTTCCTCCAGATTTGTCGAACCCGTTCATACGTATATAGGAATACCTATCGTTATTATTTTATTTTAAAACGTTATAATCAGCTTTGTGATTTGGAAATGGGACAGTTGATATTAATTTATTTCCATATACAGTCTCTCTTTTTCCCTTTTTTTCTACTGTAGCGTAAAAATAATACGACGCTTCGGCCAAAAACTTGACAATATGCGTATACGGCCAAATTCGGCCAGATTTTACCGCACGGCCAAACTATTTTTTTTGCGGCCGGGGCGATTTTGGTAAGGCCAAATTTCTGAAATTTGGCCGTGAAAAAGGCCAAATGGCAACCCTGAACACGAGGCAGTAAGGCATATTAGGCAAGTTCGTGACGTAACAAACAACGTTGAAATATTGGAATCGCCAGGTATAGCATCAAGTGCCATCAATGCAAGTCACTCAAAACAAATCCAAACATAAACGACGTAAACACAGATGTTACAAAATATTTGATACATTAGTTTGTGTATTGGAAGTGTTACGGCTGGTTAGGCAGAGTAGAAACGTGAAGTGCGTAAACTTGTTTACCAGTCGCCTTTTTCTCGTGCCTATTGCGCACACAGCCTTTTACGTATTTACTTTTTTTGATTTTAAACTTGAAGGTAATAGTATGGATTATGATGTAATAGTAATCGGTGCTGGTGTTATTGGATCATGGACAGCTCTTCATTTAGCTAAGAATGGAAAAAATACTCTGCTGCTAGAAAAGGTAAAAAATGTACATTATATTAAAAAAAGGTAAAATAATGTACATTACTTACGTTTTTAATTTGTCAACTTTAAAATAATAATTGCAACAATAAAAATTTATTTTTTATAAATAAAATCGAGTTGCCAAGTAGGCATATATAATTTGTCATGTTGTCAGTTCAGACAGAATTTGTACAATAATAACCAGATAGGAGCCGTTTCTGCTTCACAGGCTGTGACACCAACACCTAACGTAACCCGAGTAGTCTTTTATAGTACAAATGTCCCATTTACTTATTGAGTAAAAACTGTTTTTAATGTTAGTCTGAAGAAAAGCTCATTTAATTCGCTAAACACTAACGTTTTCCAAAATAAATCCGCTCCTTTCAACTTATCAATGCCTGGCAGTACATGAGTTTAATGGTTCATTTAAAATGTATTGCATATAACGTTATAAAGAAACAAGACAGGAGTTAGTATCGCATAAATCCCCATTAAGCTATAAAGAACTAGCTAGAATTAGATTTAGATAAGCCACGCGTTCTAGCATTATACCAATTCGATAATGGCTATAATAGACAAGAAGCTGTGTGAATGTAGAAGTAGCTCGCGCGTTGTTGGTATACTCAGACTCTAGCTAGAGTGTATAAACAGGGAAACGTGGGCATCGAGTGGCTGCAGACCGCCGAGACTCTTTCCGAGTGAGCTATTCGACATGACACGTCCGGAACGGCTTAGTACGTAAACACATGTACGATATAGTTTAGTACGTGTGTTCATTCCCCAGTACCTACTCCCTCACACTCATGGAAGTTCCCACGGGCCATCGAGAATAATTAGGAAGATATACAAGCAGGGACACCATGCCGCTATGATGCCGGAAGCTTATGCGTTTTGGGAGAATTTGCAGAAATCGTCGGGGGTTGAATTGCTGAAGTAAGTTAATGAAACATTATAATAATATCTCCGAACAATTTATATCTGCGGAACAGTATAGGATAGGGATAGAATATTCATGTTTAACCCCGTGAATGGGAAAATCAAGGGGCTTAACACACGGGCAATCGTCAGATCACCTCCCGCCCATCGTCGCTTCTGGCTGGTAGGTTGTATCCAGAATTTGACTGACTCCGCCCTAAACCATCGGACAAGTATAAGTAAATCTTAGTAGAAACGTCCTTAAATATACAATAAATTGAAATAGGTTGGAGACGAAGTAATCTGACGATTGTCCGTGAAATAAAATTTTCCTTCGCATTTCCCCATCCATCGTGTTTTACGCAAATCGTTATTTTCGTTTTGTCACTCAGTTATAGTCTTGTGCTATACGCCATGCACTGAATTCTACCTCATTTTTAACTGAACTAATTTATATTTTCTCTTCAGAATTAATGGACATCTTTCTTTCTCTAAAAAGAATACCGAACAAATACCTCATATTCGAGCGACTTGCGAAAAATTCGGAATCGAGCATTCGTATATGACCGGAAGTGAGGTAAACCAAAGATTCCCTGGATTACAATTAGACGACGTTTACGAGGTGGGTCGTGCAAATAATAAACCAATGTTATGGTTTAATGATTAGACTGAAAGTTAGTCTAAATTTGACAAAGATAAGACCTCTTTATACTTACCGATTTGCATAAACTACTAATGGTCTTGGAAACTTATGTTCCAATATATATTGTACAGGTTGTATGTTTACCCCGGACATATATAATAAATTGTTTTTAAGGGACTGTTTTAACATTATAGCTTGTTATTTCAGGCAATCTATGACCCAGCAGGAGGGGTCCTTGATGCTGATAAATGTCTCGACGCAATCCAGGTATGCGTTCTCTGCCACATTTGTAATGCTTTGTCGCCCTAAACCGAAAGGTTGGTTGTGTCATTAGACAAGGCACTTTGCGAACGTCGCATAAACCCTATGCATTAATACATTAATAGATTGAAATTAAACACTTGGAATTTTAATCATGCACCACTTACCGGTGACAACGGCCTTGCATTTTCCCACCTAGAATGATAAAGTATATGACTATATATCGCATTTTAACTTAAACAACTGGAACGATTTAGTCCTTTTTAACCATCTAGAAAGAGTTCATCAAGGTTGGTGGAACATTGCACGACAACAAAAGTGTTCAAAATATCGAACACATCAATGATAATGTGGTTCATGTCCACACATCCAAGATGAAACACGCAGCAAAATCAATTGTAATGTGTTGTGGGCCGTGGACTAATAAATTGTTAAAACCGCTGGAAATACAATTGCCTCTAAAGGTAACTTCATTTGCAAAGTTTAAATTTTTGTATAAAGTATGTTTTAATTTAAAAGAATCAGTTTCTACATTTATCTATAATGTAAAATTTTACCTTAAAGTAGTCGGTGTAACGCAGCATACTACATTTTACTTCACAGGTAAGCAAAGTGCGTGTTACGTATTGGAAAAAGCGGAATCCTAGAATTTATACAATTGCCAATTTCCCAAGCCTTATTAATTACTTTGGTGTGGGCATGTACGGTTTACCTTGCAATGCGCATCCTGACCTTTTTAAGGTTAGTATTTTTGATTTGGTTATAACAGATGAATACCTTTTTTCTGACAGTCGGAGATAGATATATTAATTTATCACTGGATATCCTGTTAGCGTTGCATGGACGGGGTATAGGGCTGGAAGGCATATCTAAAAAGAGTATCGAAAATGGTTGTGTGTCGCTGAAGTCCTCTGGTAAGAACTTTTTTAAACGTTACTTCAACCCACTGGATTAATTCGTTAAGGACTATACGTAAAGCAATTTTTTTTAAACTTCCCCTTGTTAATGCAATGTAAAGAATAAACATCAGATGAACAATTTTTTATCCGTACAGTTTTGCTACCACCATCACGAGTTGTGCGACCCAGACGAAGTAGATTCGACATTTAGAGACCAGGAAAATATTACCAATGACGCCGTGATCACTGAGTTTGTGAGGAAACATCTTCCTATGTTGGAACCTCAATTGCTCGTCATGGATACCTGTCTGTTAACTGTAAGTTCTCGCCCAAATGGTGGTATTAAAATAATCAATGATGTAACCATCTCAATTTGATAACATGATTTTTTCATTAGTATGGGTAGGTCCACGGTAGCTCCTGGGCCAGGAATTTAGGACATAGAAGGCCCATTACTTCATTGTTAACATGATGAAAAAAACTTCTATTTTGCACAGAATACACCGGATGGGGATTACGTCATGGATCGCCACCCAAAATACAAGAACATAATTATCGGTGCTGGGATGTCAGGTATGTTGGTTTTCAATTATTTACTTGGCAATGTTGTGCGTAAAACCAAAAAATGTGTGCCAATCGTAAACTTACGTCACTAAAATTCAATTACGTCATAGGGAACGGGTTCAATACCGCTCCAGTTCTTGGAAAGATTTTATACGAGATGGTGGACGGCGTCACTTCCAGTTACAATGCACAGCATTATGCACTTGATCGGTTTCGCAAAATATAAACCCAATTATTGAAAACTGAAACCACTGATAAAATATGTACTGAAAACTTCGTTTATTAATTTGCCGGAGAGCGTCCACACATCCAATCCACTAATTTTAAAAGTTAAATGTATAGCCAATATGGAAAGAATAGCATTTTTTGGAAAAAAATAAATTTATAAAATCGTAAAAATACCGGAGAAAAACGTCGTGTAAAACAAGACTCTAAAAAGATATCAGGTTAAAACTTAACGTAACAAATGTGTTTTCGATTACTAAGAACCCCCTGATTGGGCTTTAATTGATATTAAACAGTCAGTTTCCAAGTATTGGTACAAGCGATGTCAACCACGTGTGAACCATCACTATTTATAAACCTCTTATTTTTCTGCATGCACAAATGATCGGTTTCCCTGGCTACCTCATCACCCTTGGTATATATCTTTTTTAAGGCGTATAACGTTTGTTTCTACAAGCAGAAACTAATGGGTTCGCGAGTTACAAATCCGATCTTAATATTGACATGTTTTCTGAAAAAAGTATTTGCGTTGGTATATACTAAAATAATAGAAAAAAATGAAAATTGAATTATTTGAATTATTAGGCCGATTGATTAGCCTGATGGGTTAGTGCAGGGGTGGGTAACTTCTCTGGTCGGAGGGCCAGATATGGGAAAATGAAGTCCCTTGTGGGCCGGATTATTACAGGAATAGTGTTCAATATCTTAATTACATATTTATTCACTAAATTATTGCCATAGTTTTCATGTTTCGTCAAATAATAACGACTAATGTTGTACTCTTTTAAACCCGCAAAACTCTGACCACACAGTAAACATATTGCTTTGTTGCCAACCTTTGTAAAAAAATATACTTCGGTATCCAATCTTTGTTAAATGCTCAACACTCTCTGTCAACTTTACGTTTCTTAGGATATTCCATGGTTAATAATAATCCTTAATAATTTATAAAATCCATTTATATTTAGAAGTTAAATATTACTGGTAACAGCAAAAGAAACACTAACACTAACATTCACGTTGTTAACAGTACTCAGTAGTGGGGAGTGTTTACAACGCTCTATGCTTTGACCTTATATTGTAACACAATTGTTTGTTTACTAAGGCGATTGTTTATTTCACCAGCTCGCAATAACAGTGCGGTATGAGTAGAGCGATATAGGAAACTTTTAGGAATGATGCGTCGCACCACATTACAGAGTGTGGTTGGATACATACAGCGGGCCGGACCTGGGCCACATTACAGGTTATTGTTAGATAGTCTGGGGGCCGGTCAAAATCTCTTCACGGACTGGACCCGGCACGCGGGCCGTATGTTGCCCACCCCTGGGTTAGTGCGTACCTTTTCAGCCGAACGAAACTAGTCGATAGCTAGTCGGTTAAATTGTGTCCTTGGGCATCAAGGCAATTAAAGGACATTGCCTACCCAGCGGATTATTGAACTCAATAATTGCATTAACGTGTAAATTATACATAACACACTGCAATAGCTCCGGTAACCCGACGGTGGGCACGACGTGATTTGGCGATTGCCCGTGTTTTAACACCTTGGTTTTTCCATTTAATGGGCTAAATTAAAAAATACAGCCCTATTCTTTCCTTATTGCGGGTTTCGAAGATTTTTAACACGGTGTTTTTCAATGTTTTTGTAATAATCCTTCTATTTTTATACTTAAACGCATTTCCCGTGTTTGTTAACTTGCGGTATGTAAAGTCCGTTTCTACGTTTCTACGTTTATTTTATTCAGCTTCAACTTTCCTTACAATATAAAAGGAATAATCCTCACCAGTTTCGAAATGACCACTATTATAAAAATAACCGGTGCCGAACATTTCCAAAATGCCGTCGTACTTATATTCTTGGGTATAAAGGGGAAACCCCCTAGCTCAGTGATGGCCAACCTTTTCGAGGCCGCGTGCCACATTTGCAGCCTGAAATGAATTTGTCTGTCCCGGCGTGCCAGCCGTTTCATAAACATCAGTTTTCAATAAACAAAAACGTTTAGATTAGACACAAACTACCGCGGCCAAAACTTGTGGTAAATAGATCACGCGTAGCCAACGCACGACTATAGGCCTACTATCGCTTTGTTCCAGGCACCTCCAGGCAAAATTCGGTCTTCCCTCATGATACAATTGCTGAGTAATGTTATGTAGACCTAAGCGATCTTAACTACCTGCAATCCAACTAAATATAAAATGTAGGCTAATGCAAAATTATACGATTTAATTTATATAACTAAGCAACACTTAAAATGCATTAAGTGAAATGAAGAAAATAACCTTTCGGCTGATATTACTCCGGACTTTTCCATGACAACCACTCATACGTAACTAACTTCTTTTCACTTGGCATCTTTGGATACGTAACTAACTTCTTTCCACTTGGCACCGTGGAAATATTTAATAAAACGAGTTAGATAATAACTGTATATCATATAATTCCACAAGGGCTTTAATCGAAGCTGGTTTTGAATAAAGATAGGTTTAAAGTTGGCCGTAAGTTTGTAATAAAAAACGTTTTGCGCCGTTTTTTTTGGAATGCGTGGCATGCCAGTATTTATGATCTCGCGTGCCAACTTTGGTGCCATAGGTTCGCCATCACTGCCCTAGCTCAATTCACTTGAATTTAGCCATTGCACATCCAAGCCATATTAGCAAACCCTTCTAGATGATTCAACTTGATTGGTTTCCTTACGTTTTATATGGACCGTAAATAAGATTCAGATTCTCTGTCTTTATATTTTGGACCTAAGTTCTCAGCTGTTTAGTAGTCTTGATACGAGTCTATTCATAATTGCTTAAGCATATTTTATTTTGGGGGATTTCCTGGAGTAAAGTGGTTTTCGAAGATTCTAACACTAAAGACACTTGTAGTCGGTGTCCTTATGTAACTGATATGTTAAGAACACATGTGTCAATCGTTAAAAGGATATACTAGTTTATTCATGTATGTGCTGGTAACGATATGGCTGATGAACGAGAGAAAGTAAAAATGTGTAACTTGTTTACTATTCGCCTTTTTCTCCTGCCAACTACCCGCACAGCCTTCTATTTACTCAATTGTTTTCAAACTTAAAGGAGATAGTATGGGTTATGATGTAATAGTAATCGGTGCTGGGGTTATTGGATCATGGACAGCTCTTCATTTAGCTAAAAATGGGAAAAATACTCTGCTAATAGAAAAGGTAAAAAATTCACATTATATTAATCACATTTGTAACCCGAGTAGTCTTTCATAGTACATGTTTCCTATTTGCTTTTTGAGTAACTGTTTTTAATGTTAGTTTAAAGAAAAGCTAAATTTAAATCAAGACAGGAGTAATTATCGCATAATATCCCATAATAAAGCTAGAAAGAACTAGCCAGAATTAGACAAGCAACTCGTTATTGCATTACACAAATTTGATAACGACGAGGCAATAAGCTATGTAAATGTAGGACTAGCTCTTGCGTTATAGGTCTACTCTAGCTAGAGCGTATAAACAAAGAAACGTAGACCGCCTGCAAGCCGTCGCAGCAATTGAGCTATTCGACATGGCACGTCCGGTACGGCTTAGTACGTAAACACATCCGATATAATTTAATACGTATGTTCATTCCCCAGTACCCACTCCCTCACACTCATGGAAGTTCACACGGGCCATCGAGAATAATTAGGAAGTTATACAAGCATGGACACCATGCCGCTATGATGCCCGAAGCTTATGCGTTTTGGGAGAATTTGCAGAAATCGTCGGGGGTTGAATTACTGAAGTAAGTTAATAAAACATTATATTAAATACCGCAGAACAATTTATACCCGCTGTACAGTATAAAACATAAAGTGGCCATCTTGACAAAAGACCTTCGAATATCGCGAAAGTTTCCGGCTAAGTTGTAGGATACAAACTTGGTGCTAGCTGGTAGGCTGTATTTAGCACTTGACTGACTCCGCCCTAACCCATTGGACTATTAAGTTAACCTTAGTAGAAGTCCTTAAATATACAATGAGGTGAAATAGGTTGGAGACAAAGTAATCTGACGATTGTCCGTGAAATAAAATTTCCCTCCGCTTTTCCCCATTCATTGTATCTTATGAAAGCCGTTCATTTTCGTTTTGTCACTTACTTATAGTCTTGTGCTACACCCCATGCACTGAATTCTACCTAATTTTTAACTGAACTAATTTATATTTTCTCTTCAGAATTAATGGACATCTTGCTATCTCTAAAAAGAATACCGAACAAATACCGCATATTAGAGCGACTTGCAAAAAATTCGGAATCGAGCATTCGTATATGACCGGAAGTGAGATAAACCAAAGATTCCCTGGATTACAATTAGACGATGCTTACGAGGTGGGTCGTGCAAAAAATAAACCAAAGTTCTGTTAGGTTAACTTAGACAAAGAGCAAGTGTCATATAAAAAGACCTCTTTACTTTCGGATTTGCATAAACTACTAAAGGTTTAGAAAACTTTTATGTTCCCGTTTAACACGAAAATATTGTACAGGCCGTGTGTTGATTGCGGGCAAGTATAATCGTAACTAGTTTTTAAAGGACTTTTCTAACATTATAGCTTCTTATTTCAGGCAATCTATGAACCAACAGGAGGGGTCCTTGATGCCGATAAATGTCTCGACGCAATCCAGGTATGCGTTCTCTGCCACATTTGTAATGCTGTGCGCTCTCAACCGAAAGGTTGTTGCGTCGAAAACAGCCGCTAGCTAGTCGGTTGTGTCATTCTGCAAGGCACTTTGCTGACGTCGACTGAACCCCATGGAGTATGGACGAATCATTTGCATTAGTCAGTAAGTGCATTAACAAATTGAAAATAAACACTATAAATCCTAATCATACACAACTTACCGGTGACAACAGCCTTGTCTTTCCCCACCCAGAAGGATATCCTTTATATAAAGTATATAACTATCGTATTTTAACTTATACAACTGTGACGATTTAGTCCTTTTTAACCATCTAGAAAGAGTTCATCAAGGTTGGTGGAAAGTTGCATGACAACGAAAGTGTTCAAAATATCGAACACATCGACGATAATAGGGTTCATATCCAAACATCCAAGATGAAACACGCAGCAAAATCAATTGTAATATGTTGTGGGCCATGGACTAATAAACTTTTAAAGCCGTTAGAATTACAATTGCCCTTAGAGGTAACTTTATTTACAGAGTTTTTAATTAAAGTACTTTTGATTTTAAACAAACTAAATTTAACGAAACATTTTTAACATATATTAATAACACAAAATGTTGCCAGAATGTAACTTGTGTAATACATCATATAAACATTTTACATTAGATATAATTTTACTTTTCAGGTAAGCAAAGTGCGTGTTACGTATTGGAAAAAGCTGAATCCTAGAATTTATACAATTGCCAATTTCCCAAGCCTTAGTAATTACTTTGGTGTGGGCATGTACGGTTTGCCTTGCAGTGCTCATCCTGACCTTTTCAAGGTTAGTATTTTTGATTTGGTTATAACAGATGAATACTTATTTTTACCGGTAGTTGGTTACCTGGGGACATATAGGGTTTCAGATGTCACTCGTTATTGGACCGTCATCATATACAGGATACGACATCGAAAACAGTTTTCTCTTCCGTATATCTTAGGTAGGGACATTTTGAGACTTTACTTCAACACAATGGATTAACCCGTTGAATATACTTAAAGCAATGTCTTTATTGTATACAACCCAATGCAACTGTTCGAACTTCTCTGTGAACAAGTGGTGTGTTTCGTTTAGGAATGATGATGGAAATATAATATCACTATTTCGTTACTGTATTGTAAAATACAAGAGACGAAACATTATCCGTACAGTTTTGCTACCACCATCACGAGTTGTGCGACCCAGACGAAGTAGATTCGACATTTAGAGACCAGGAAAACCTTACAAATGACGCCGAGATCACGGAGTTTGTGAAGAAACATCTTCCTATGTTGGAACCTCAATTGCTCGTCATGGATACCTGTCTATTAACTGTAAGTTTTCGCCCATATGGTGGTATCAGAAGAATGTATTACTTGGAAAAAAGCTCAATGGAAGCGTAATGCGCCATAGTAACACTGCAACTGGAATATATTAAAACACCGATAGCCAAAAGACACTTCTGTAACATTTTGTTGCGTATGGTGAATAGATTACTTCACTTCAATATATTGAAATTTGGAAAATTGCGCGAAAGTTTTGTAGGACCAAACAGAGACAATTCGTTGATTTTGGCCAATAACCTTCTACAAGCCTTATTAATGAAGCCATACTTGCCCAGACTACACTTTCTCAGCATTATATATATTTATTGGGACCATCTTCTTACTTTTAAAAATGGTGAAAACTTCTATTCTTGCACAGAACACACCAGATGGGGATTACGTCCTGGATCGCCACCCCAAATACAAGAACATAATTATCGGTGCCGGGATGTCAGGTATGTTAGTTTTCAATTATTAACTTGGCAACGGTGTTGTTGAAACCCCAAAATAGATGTTACTGTTAAACGTTCGCTACTAATAGCATGACATTTTTGTCATAGGACACGGGTTCAAAACCGCTCCAGTTGTTGGAAAGATTTTATACGAGATGGTTGATGGCGTCACTTCCAGTTACAATACACAGCATTTTGTTCTTAATCGGTTTTCCAAATTATAAACCCCCGTGTTAAAGTGTGGAAAATAAAAGCACGGAAGAGTGTGTGTGCGCCCATAAATCGAGTCTACTAATTTTAAAAGAAAATGTAAACCCTATATGAAAAAATAATAAAGAATGCCTACCAAATTTGGGGAATTTAAAGATCGTATACACTATACATGTTTGTTTTTTAATATTCGCGCTATAGCACGAATGATCTAAAGCAGAGGGGTGCAACATACGGCCCGCGGGCCACAGCACGGCCCGCGGTACCTATTTATGTGGCCCGCTGCAGACTTCATACTTCGTAGCCTAATAGTTTAAAAACGTTTTCTAAATTGTAACGGCATCATTGCCATTTTTAAAGACAGTATAAGACTACTTCACACTCCGATTAAATTTATGTTAACATTACTGTGACGACTTCCCATTGTTACAAAATAATGTGCATTGTTGAAAAATTGCCTTGTTCCGGCAGTGGTACAGTATTACGTGATCTTACTTTATTGGAGCATGTTATTATACAAAAAAGCTTAACCAAGTTCGAACGAATGTCTACCAAGTTAGTTACAAAACTGAGCATAAAGATAGCTGAAGCAATTGCCGAAAAAGGAAAGCCGCCATACAAAATATAAGTTGTTTGATGGTATGGCCCCCGGTATCTCTATACTTGTACGTTGTGGCCCATTGCGCTAAACAGTTGCACGTCCCTGATCTAAAGTGTGTTTCTACTTCAATCTTAGGAGGGCTATGTCACTTGGTTCGTGCTATTGAAACAGTAATTAGAGCCGATAAATTACTATCCTTTCCCGGATTTTGCGGACATCCATGTCAGTTGATTGTCCAAGGTTTAACCCCCGAGTTTTTTAACCTCTACCTCTAGGGTTAAACACCTCATGTTACCTTCTGTGGTTTACTCGATTGCTTTTCTTAATTTACATATATATACAATCCTGTGTTTAAGCCCGGCCAATATTACAATTCTGTTTCACTAAATTAAAAAAGTACCAGTCTTTACAGCTTCCGATGAAACATTTAAATCAAAGAAAAAAATGCGAAAATAACGCTAAACAAGAATTGTTTTATTTTCACATTGGTTAGCTTTTAGTTACAAGTGGTTGAGTAAGTGTACTGCACTTTCCGTCCCACGGGCAGGTTTTTATTTACTAAGATTTTTAATGCAGTTTAATATGCAAAACTGCCAGAAGCCATATTGTTTTGGAACTAAACTAAGCGGGCGATATAGTTTCATATCCACTTAAGCCGTAACAACTTTAACTGGTATTATTAAGCCATATTGCATATTGTTGCACTCTAGAAGTATAATGCTTATTGTTTTACGGAGTATAAATGACGTACGACTTTTATATGAATGACGTCAAACTTTTTCGCCCACGTGATGCATTAAGCCAAACTTCCTTTTGTTTTCCTTCTAACCTCAGCATTATTAATAGCGCGTAAAAGTACAACTTCACTGTAAGGTGTTTATTGACTAACTTTGCTAAAGGCTGTTGATTTTTATATACAGAATCAGAACTTGAACAGTTGCCAGTACAAGTTGTCTTCTCGAATTAATAGCTATAGAGGATATAGTTATAGACTATAGATGAGTAGTCATGTCAATATGGTCTCTGTGATGTAGGTAGTTTTGTATTTTGATCGGATCTATAAAACAAAAAATAAGTTAAAAAGCATCATATGTTTCTTTTACTAAAAAGTTGAGATAAGACAGGATATTCATGTTTATTCCCGTGGATGGGAAAACCAAGAGGGTTAACACACGGGCAATCGTCAGATCACCTTGCACCCACCGTCGGGTTACTGGAGCTTTGCAGTGTGTTGTGTAAGATAGACACTTTCCCTTAATTTGGTAGGACTCATTAATCCTCTGGCGAAGCTGACCCCTAGACTAATCTATCGGATGATAAAAAGACTAAAAGGAATTAAAAGGTTTAAAAATTATGACGATTTCTTTAAGATAATTTTACCGATATATTTATAAAAAGTGGTTAATTCGAACTAAATTTGAAGAAAAAAAGTATGGCTTCTTCGTGAATGCTATTGTGGCTGATAACTTTTCTTATGCTTTTACCGTTCTTATACGATTTGCTTTCTGTTTTTTTTTTAATATTTTTTCTTTATTACAAAAACAGAGTGAAACCAGTTAAAGAAATTAAATTTGCAAATGATATCTATGAATTTATCGTTTCTTATACTCATTTACATGCTTATTGGTACGATACGTGATGGAAGTCTGAAACAAGCAAATTCGCACGGTGCAGTTAAACTACCATTTATGTAGCCTATAAAACCCACGCCTGTATACATAAACACAGGTTATTCAGTTAAAACAATTTATTAGCCTATACAAATTTAACCCACTTTAAAATTACTATTTAAAAAAATTTAGATAGGATTAATGCTTCAAAACTTTTACGTTGTTGTTTTATGTGCCATTCATTGTATACTACTTACAAGGAAAAGGTTAAACAAATCTCTTCACTTTACTTAAGATACTTCAATATATCACAACACGATTGTGGGCAAGTGGTGTTGTGATGAATTTCGACGTTTAATGAATGTCTCCTCGATGGTAACGTGCGAGTATTCGTATCCTATACTGCGTGAATATATATAGAAGGATGTTTTAGCCAAAATGGAGGACATGACAAGAAATTTATGGCAACAGTCTTTTTTTCTATTTTACTATATTTTATAAGGTTTCGTTGCGTGTTTTCATTGTGGAAATGAAAATATTCTTAACAAATTAAAAAATAAACATTATAAAAGATCTGACCGTAAACTAATCGTCCCATTTTTTACAGGTAATGGGGGAAATCAGTTCGATTGCCCTGCGCCGCCTGAAACCATTGCACCACTCAGCACCAATACACCTACTGGAACCAATACACCATCTAGAAACAATACACCAACCAAAGCCAATAAACCATCTAAAACCAATACACCAACTGCAACCAATACACCAATTCGAACCAATACACCCACTGCAACCAATACACCAATTCGAACCAATACACCTACTAGAGCCAATGCACCAATTGGAACCAATGCACCAACTGGAACCAATACACCTACTGCAACCAATACACCAATTCGAACCAATACACCTACTGCAACCAATACACCAATTCGAACCAATACACCTACTAGAGCCAATACACCAATTGGAACCAATGCTCCAACTGGAACCAATACACCTACTGCAACCAATACACCAATTCGAACCAATACACCAACTGGAACTAATACACCGTCTAGAACCAATACACCAACTAAAACCAATACACGATTTATAACCAATGCTCCAACTGAAACCAATACACCACCCGACACAGATACACTAAGCTCAACTCTGCGGTATATCAACAACGCAAGAAGCGTTGCGACTCAGGGTTCTTTCTCGGTGAGCTTATAAAGTAAGCCTTAAACAGTTGAGTGGACGAATGATTACCGCGTCCGTTTTATATACATCGTATCATTACGAGCCTAAGACGGGTTAAAAAAAAATTCCATTTTTTTTCTAAATTATTTTGATTAATGTCTAAACTATCTTTCAAGAAAGCGACTAAAAAAATAAGGATTTTTTTCGTAAAGAAAAAACCGAAATTATTTTACAGCAAGATGATTTTCGAGATGTCATGTCGTTCCTCAGCGAACATGCGATTGGTCCGTTCAAAAATAGCTCATCGAAACCAAGTGAGGCGCTACGTGAATTGCGTCGAAGTATTGAAGAAAGTGCAAAGGATTTCGCGAAATCTGTAAAGTTCAACGAAACTCAAAAAGAAATTGAAGTTCGAACAGAGGAATTCACAATTCAGGTATATGAACGTTGATATTAAAAGCTTCCAACTTGATTAAAAAATTGCACCAAAGTAGACAATACAGTGTCATTGTTTTGTGTTTTTTACGGAGACAAGTTTCGAAACCATAATGGACCGTTGTTGTATAGGTTATTATATATGTATCGGTCGCGATAACCATTTGGTCACATGATTGTACACACAGTGTCATTGTAACTGTGTTTTTTCTGTTTACAGAAATAAATATCTTATATATTTTTATTTATTCAATAACCAAAATACCTTTAGGTCATTGACCTCTCCAACAACTTGACAAATGGGTTCCGCATAAAGTCTGGTTACATGTCACCCAACTCCAGTTCCCATTTCAAGTCCCATGAGATCTTGATACCACCTAGTGTCTTGCACAAAGCATGGCCACTAGGGAGCGCTGGGAACGAAACCATGCGATCAGTTGTATTGTTCTATCAAGATGACGTCGTGTTTCAAACAAATAATTCCGCAATGGGGGTAACGTTTTTATTTTATGACTACCTTCTTGTTCTTCGAAATGTATATTTCTTCAACCACAGCAGTTTTATCCGAAATTCTATTAAAGCACAACCACTTTTGCTAATTGGGCAGTCCAGTCGTATTGATATATCGTGAAATTTATATCGGTCAAAATATTACCCGTATTACGGGTATAAATATATAAAAAGTGTGTCCTTGAAATTAACTTTGTCGGTTTTTGAAAGTTAAACAGTAAAGCCGCTTGAAATGGAACTTGGTTGTTATAAATTTATTTATTAATGAGCAGTCTATAGTAAAACAAAGAATCCACTTTACCC
>CH003412.1:2861774-2921234 GCA_000149265.1 Ciona savignyi | reverse complement strand
CAGAGTTGAAAGAACCAATCACCATTAAGCAGATATATGTAAAGAAGAGTAACTCGGAATATCAAATTGGAAACAAATTCTACAAGGTCGGTCTGTTTGTATTAGTAAGAATGTTGAGTTTTATAATATATTATTATTTCTTTACCGCTTGCGTTTGGAAAATGTCAAAGCGACAGCTGCTTATTGACGGTTGCTCACCGAATGCCTCGTAGGACAGCAATATATATCGCGGTTTACAGTTGTTTGTTCGACTGATTCGCGCGACCGATACATATACCAATTCTACACAAAATGGTCTTAGGCCTAAAGCCTATTTTATGACAACAAACTTGAAACAATACGACTATTTAGCCTTTGACAACCTAGTAATGTCTTTTGTTTCTTGCCAACTTCACATTTTTTAAATTCCACCAACTTTTTATTGATACTATTTTACAACAGACGCGTCCCACGTGTGTATACTGGAACTACACTGAAGATAATTGGTCTGGTGATGGTTGTTATCTGGTTGATGAAGACCCGCCTAGTTGTCGATGTGATCATCTCACCAATTTTGCACTGCTATTTGTGAGTATTCTGTACTTCTTACTCAATGTTTAGGTCATTCGGTTTAACGTTATCGGTTTCCAGTCTTGGATAATTAAATATAATCATTTGTAAATCATTTTAACTATTTGTAATGAACCTAGTGCCTAACTCACATGATCATCAAATTCCCCCATATATCTAAACATGTCCTGATCTATAACCGTATCTATACTTAGAGCAACATTTTATTCCAGACGTCAGAGACGCAGCTGAATGACGTAGCAATCAACGTTATAAGTTACGTAGGTTGCGCGGTTTCGATTGCGGGACTAGCGCTTACCATAGTAGCGCACCTGACGGACAGGTAAATAATTAAATAAATTAATGTCTTTTTATTCTTTGCAGTCGGAACAATTGTTTAATATAAGTACAATGTGTGATACGTTCATATCATTCTACATACACACGTTATCATCCACATGTCTTTGCTGTTATTTAAAATTTATTAACTTAACGTTGTCTTAAAATATCTTATAAACCAGTGAGGTACGAAAACGACGACCCACCAAAATCTTGATCAACCTTTGCGCAAATCTGCTGGTGGCCAACGTCATTTTCATCGCCGGTGTGAAAGCTACAGCGACATCTACCGGTTGTACGATTGTTGCGGCTCTACTGCACTATTTCTTCATGACGTCATGGGCGTGGATGGCTATTTATAGCTACGAGATGTACATGTCTCTGGTCAAGGTAAAACATTTCATAATAGCTAATAAAACAGACGTACAAAAACGCCATAACAATCTTGCATAATTGTTTAAATAATTTGTGTAATCACATTAACGGTAATTAAAGAATCAATATACAATTTTACCCATGAACGTTACCTACTATCCGTATGTAAACTTATCCTGTGGTCATTGAAGGTTTAAAATTATAGGTGTAAAAAATATGTAATAGGACGTGCCTGTGTAATTTCCTACATCAATACAGTACATTCTTCCGAAACGGATCTCCCCTAACTCTCTAATAAAATATTTGTTATCTAAAGGTCTTCAGAAAAACAGCTTCGAAATATCTCCAGAAACTAGTTGCTATTGGTTACGGAATTCCCTTAATCATCGTTATAATAACAGTGTCTGTCACGGTTGGGCACCTTGATAAGCAAGCAAACTTCAGTACAACGGGTGCGTTTTCTTAATTAAGGATTATATATTGTTATGCTGTACTTTGTATAGTTTCAACCAAGTGGTATATAATGAGTGCGCCATGTTGTAAATAACACGGTCGGCTTTGGGCAAGACCGTATTAATAACGTAGTGTATAGTGTGGCATGGATAATAAAATGGTGTACAAAATTCGTAAATATATCATAGACAATTACTTATTTTACATCCACAGGCCAAATTCTCATTGAATCAACCTACCGGTCATCTACTGTATGCTGGCTTCAAAATAACGCCCTATATTATTCATTTCTTTTACTGGTAGGGGCGCTGTTGCTCTTTAATTGCATCATCTTTGTTTTGGTGACGTACGAATTGACAGCGAAAAATAAAAAGGTAAAAAATTGTTTTATTTTTTTGCTTGATTTCTCATTTTTGAATATCCAAACGACCAGGTGACATCATCGTTACTAAGACGAAACACTGCCCAGTCATTGGTCATTGCTGTTACCATGGTTACCATAATGGGTATCACGTGGTTGCTGGGTTACTTGACTCTGCTATCCACGGACTCGTCATACACCTACGTCATGAGCTGGTTATTTGTCGTTTTCGGATCGTTTCAGGTTTGAAGATTTCACAGTTTTTTCAAGTGTTTTTTTTAAATATTCTCAATTAATATCGTTTCAGGGACTTGCTATATTTCTACTCACAACATTCCGGAAGATAAAAGTGCTGGTATTCTCATTGCTAATATGTCAAAAGTATTGCAGTTCAAGCGGAAGTTTCGATATAAGCGATTCAACTACCAACTCAACTTTGTTAAAGAATAAACAATCATCCGTATAGTGACGTAATATTGTGACTGTCTAACTATCAGAACCTAGCCAACTGGTATTGTATGTAGCAGTGTATTATAATTGTGTGAATTATTTTTTTTATCTCATCTAATTAGATTACCCTTTGTAATATAATAAGAAACTCCAAAGCCTTGGTTGTGCTGGCAATCGCATGGTTTACACAAAAGTTTTAATTTGTTACATTAATAATCATCACTACAGAACAAATGATACGTTGGTGTAAAACTGTAAACGGTATTTCCAGCACATACCAAGGCTCCCCTATTTCTTATAAGGATCTTAAATCTTCTCCTGCTTAGTATTTCAAATTTCACTTTGTATTGTTTTAAAATTAAACATGTATTTCGACAGGCTAGCGACGTTAAACAAAAATGTAACTCAAACCTAGAGGCGTTATAAAATGTTTAATGTTAATAAATAATGTAAGTTTTTTGGGCAGTTCTAGAACTGTACTTTGTTGCATAGCTCGGATACATTGCTTTTTAATATTTAGTTCAGTCCATTTGGTTTTACCAAGTATCGTTTATTGTATTTTAAGTATTTTGTCATACAAGCGTTAAAATGTTAATTAACATGATATGATGTTCATTTTTTATCTTGGTAACTGGGATACACAAGGGGCGTTATCACACAGACAAGTGTCAGATCACCTCGCGCCCACGGTCGGATTATCGGGACTATTGCAGTGTGTTATATATAGTTTAAACTTAGTTTTAGTTTAGGTAGAGCCCGTTAATTGTTGATACATTTTTTTTAACATAGTGGTAACAGCTGTATGGTATCTAGATCCTACCATTTTGCAAAAATCTTTTTTCTTTTTTTTGAGACCAATACCCGACACCAAAATCTGTTTGGTATCACACGTTACACTGCAATAATTCCATTAACTGACCGGTTGATTTTGGTCCAATCCGACGATATGTGTTTTAATATTTAGGGGTATAAACCGCGAATTTACTTTTCCCTATTGATGTAACATAACAGTTCGAAATAAAACTATTTGGTCTTATTACCCTCGAACTCTGGGCAGCAACTGTCCATAACTCATATGATATATGGATAAAATAGGATATTCATGTTTATTAATCCCCGTTAATAATGGGTATACCAATGGGGTTAACACACGGACAATCGCCAGATCACCTTGCGCCCACCGTCGGGTTACCGGCGCTATTGCAGTGCGTTTTGTATGATTTGTACTTTCATTCAATTTAGTATAGAACCCATTAATTCGCTGGGTTTAGGCAATGTCCGTTAAGTGCCCTACACAAGGACACAACCGACTAGCTAGCGACCAGTTTCGCACCTGCAACCTTTTTATTGAAAGGCGACGCATTTAACCGCCAGACTAATCGGCCGTGAAGGTTACCATTAGCGCGTTGTTAGGCTATGAGTGTAGCAAATTATAAATATCTCTGAGATTAATTTTTTTTTCATGGTTACAGCGGGTAAATCAACACTTTAGTTCATAAAACCCACATGGGACACTACAGATAAAGGTTAAACATAAATAACCAATAATATCACTGACCTAAACGATAACAACAACAGAAGGGGTGTCTCTAAATACTACAGGACCGCTTGGAGCGCTTGGATCGCTTGGATCACTTAGATTGCTATGGAAAGTAATTCTAACCCTGTCCTAAACACTAATCTCAACCCCAGAACTAACTTTAACCCCAACCCTAACAATATTATCGTGGATTTTGTAATTACGAAGTATAGTAAGCGATCCAAGCGTTTCCAAGCGATTCAAGCGGTCCAAGCGGTCCAAGCGGTCCTGTAGTATTTAGAGGTACCGCAACAAAAGGCAATAGATTTTTGTTCATTAGAACGATTTTTAATAGTCATTTGGCGACATGACTGTTCAATTGAATAAAGACTTAAAGGTTTTTGGCGACTTGTTAACTGTATTCTCGTAAGAAAACGACACTATATGTATAGGAGTTTAATTAATTATTTGTCTGTCTCTCCAATACAAACTAACCTCACATAAAGGGCTGTCAATCAAAATTCTAAAACAGGGAAGTCTTAAATTTTTTGACGTAAGAAATAAACTTTACGTCTCACCGTAGTTTTTGCGACACGATATATATTGAACTACGGAGAGATATACAGAAATTGCTGTCCACAAATATAATGCACAAAATCATAAAAGTAGTCAAAATTTTGATATTTTTGATAGCGTTTTGGTGAGAATAGGATCAAGCAAAATATTGATATCTGACAACATACAGCACATTATTACGTCACTACACGGATGTGTTTTGACTCCTTAACAAAGTCGAGTTGGTTTTTGAATCGCTTATATCGAAACTTCCGCTTGAACTGCAATACTTTTGACATACTGGCAATGAGAATACCAGCACTTTTATCTTCCGGAATGTTGTTAGGAGAAATATAGCAAGTCCCTGAAACGATATTCATTGAGGATATTTAAAAAAATTATTCATTTGACAAAAACTGTGAAATCATCCAACCTGAAAAGATCCGAAAACGACAAATAACCAACTCATGACGTAGGTGTATGACGAGTCCGTGGATAACAGAGTCAGATAACCCAGCAACCACGTGATCCCCATTATGGTTACCATGGTAACAGCAATGACCAGCGACTGGGCAGTGTTTCGTCTTAGTGTTGATGATGTCACCTGGTCGTAATTATTGGATTTCAAAAATGAGAAATCAAGCAAAAAATGAAAAATAAATGTTTTACCTTTTTATTTTTTGCTGTCAATTCGTACGTCACCAAAACAAAGATGATGCAATTAAAGAGCAACAGCGCTCCTACCGGTAAAAGAAATGAATAATATAGGGCGTTATTTTGAAGCCAGCATACAGTGGATGACCGGTAGGTTGATTCAATGAGAATTTGGCCTGCGGATGTTAAATAAGGAATTGTCTACGATATACTAGGTTTGAAACAAGGCAGAATCAGCTATTCTACTATAAGAACGACAAACCACACCTGTTGTGCTGAAGGTTGCTTGTTTATCGAGGTGCCCAACCGTGACAGACACTGTTATTATGACGATGATTAAGGGAATCCCGTAACCAATAGCAACCAGTTTCTGAAGGTAATTCGAAGTTGGATTTCTGAACACCTGTACAAATATTTTATTGAAGAATATTAAGTATGTACCGCTAAGGGGAGCAAATTAAAACTTGCTTTAAACCCATGACAACCCGTGGCTAGGTCGATATAAAATAAAGTGTATGAATGTATGGCTTTAGAAATTGAGTCACTGGTCATAGCCTGTGTAATTCAGCAACAATGTTTACAGAATAACCAAGAATTAGTACACCGATATTCATATGTGTTGTGTTATGCCTCTTTTGTTTTTGTTTAAGCATAATTTAGCTAGCCATCAAATGTTTAATCTTAAAAATGGGACCCCGATACCTTGACCAACGACATGTACATTTCATAGCTATAAATAGCCATCCACGCCCATGACGTCATGAAGAAATAGTGCAGTAGAGCCGCAACAATCGTACAACCGGTAGATGTCGCAGTAGCTTTCACACCGGCGATGAATATGACGTTGGCCACCAGCAGATTTGCGCAAAGGTTGATCAAGATTTTGGTGGGTCGTCGTTTTCGTACTTCACTGGGTTAAAGGATATTTAGGACAAAGTTAATGTGAGAGTATGTAACAAATAAATAGGGCGTGTTGGAATAAAAACGCATCTCACATACGACGAAACGCTTTTTTCCCCGGTTATTATAAGTACAAACACGACCGGGTGGGATTGTCCGTTATATATTGCACGACTAGTGTTGTAATGAAGTCAGGAGACCATTCAGCAATTTATTTACCTGTTCGCCAAATGCGCGAGTATTGTAAGCGCTAAACCCACAATAGAAATCCCGCAACCTACGTAACTGATGACGTTGATTGCCAGGTCATTTACCTGTGCCTCGGAAGTCTGAAATAAATATTGTTGTTGTGAATGGTTTATATGACATTTTGCAACTGTTAACTGTATGACATTTTGACAATTGAACCGTAAAAAAGAAGGATATTAGTGATCATATGGTTTCGAAACCATGTCCCTCACAGGTGGATATAATTATCCAATAAGCCCTTATTGAACAATGTTAAATCTAATTCAGAAAACACCAAGTAAGAAGTACAGAATACTTACAAATAGCAGTGCAAAGTTGGTGAGATGATCACATCGACAACCAGGCTGGTCTTCATCAACCAGATAACAACCATCACCAGACCAATTATCTTCAGTGTAGTTCCAGTATACACACGTGGGTCGCGTCTGTTGAAAAATATGTAAAATTAGTGAATAATGCGGAATATAAATTAAGTATCTCTCATGGAAAAATATTGTATGCTATATCAATATTGTTAAATACTCTAAGCACAAGGCCTTTTGCTTCTTGTGCTGAGACTCTTGTTGTCTTAACACTTGAAGTTACTAATTAATGTAACGTTTTCCTATGGTTACTATTCGAAATACCGAACTTGAACGGTCATGTGGCAGTATGGTTAAAGCGATCCCTTCATATATACATATATATAAAATTATTGACGAGCCCATCGGAGATTGCAACTTGACCCGGAAAAACAGATATACCTACCTTGTAAATCTTGTTTCCAATTCGGTATTCCGCATTACTCTTCTCAACATAGCTATGCTTGATGGTGATTGACTCTTTTAAATCTTTGATCTTGGTGTTAGTGGTCAGTTGAATCGACGTAATCTTTGGAAAGCTTATTGTTACAGATCGAACAAAATGGAAAGACTAGTGGTGACCAAATAATAACAAAAATGTAGTTCATTTAAAGCAGATTAAGACCCAATATTCCTTTAACAACTGATACCTGATTGTGTTAGCCCCTTTCAACTAAGATGCTTTTAACGGAAATTCTCTTTACTCACACTCTATATTTAATTTCTATAAAGCATAGACAACCTTTGTTTAAAATCGTACTGAGCTCATATTTAAAGTTTAAATGATCTCTACCAGTTAGAAGATTTTAAGTTGAGAGGGCAACAATTGAAACTGTTTCCGTTGTAAGCGTATCAGTTATAAGAACAATCCAATAGTCTCAGTTGTTAAAATCTCACTTGAAAAAATTTTATCGTCTAGCAAACAGAAGCTGGTTTTTAAATTATACATATATACATAAAACTGTTGAAGATCATTAAAAAGTCATAAAATAATAACGTTACCCCCATTGCGGAATCATTTGTTTGAAACACGACGTCATCTTGATAGAACAACACAACTGATCGCATGGTTTCGTTCCCAGCGCTTCCTAGTGGCCATGCTTTGTGCAAGACACTAGGTGGTATCAAGATCTCATGGGACTTCGAATGGGAACTGGAGTTGGGTGACATGTAACCAGACTTTATGCGGAACCCATTCGTCAAGTTGCGGGACAGATCGGTAACCTGATGTGTTTGTGTGGGTATTGAAGAGGTACAAACACGGCCAGACGTGACAAAACAGAATTACTTTTTATACTCGACAGAAAACTTTAGAATGCAGCAAACTAAAAAGGAGGGTTTTCGCAATTACTACAATGTATACTAATATTGTTTTGTTGAAACAACTTGGTTTTAGAAAAAAACCGGTAAATGTGATTTGCCCAAAGACCTTCACCGACATATTAGGTGGCAGATCTATAGGATTTAGATCCTACATATCAAATGGTTGTCGCTACCGAATGAAATTCGTGGTCTATATGTCTATATTACAGAAATTAATATAAATGCTTTTTGTACCTGAATTGTAAATTTCTCTGTTCGAACTTCAATTTCTTTTTGAGTTTCGTTAAACTTGACAGATTTTGCGAAGTCCTTTGCACTTTCTCCTACACTTTGGCGCAATTCGCGTAGCGCCGCACTTGGTTTCGATGAACTATTTTTGAACGGACCAATCGCATGTTCGCTGAGGAACGACATGACATCTCGAAAAACGTCTTGCTGTAAGCATTTTCAGTTGGATTAAATAAAGAAGATCAGTCATTAGTTTTTTCCAAAATTTTATTACATGTATATTTATGTATTTTACTACAATTTATTTACTACAAAGATATATAATGTAATATTTAAAAATTCTGGAAATATTTAATTTATATAATATAAATTACAATGCTTGGTTTTAGTATTTATTAAAAAAATAACGTCCTATTTAAAAAAAACATTAATAATTCATCAACAAAATACAACTTGTATTTGTTTCATTATCATTTTATGTATATAGTTCGCGTTAACCATTCGGCTACGCGACTATTCTATATCCCTCATTCTAAGCTTACCGAGATTGGACCCTGATTAGCAGCGTTCCTTGCGTTGTTGATTAACCTTTGAGTTGTGCTTCTGTTTAATTGAGCGTTGTTTGGGATGTTTCGCAGGTCATTGATCCCTTGTGGGCCCTTCTGGTAATTCTGAATGTCAGTATGACTGGTACGGATTTTATGTTGTAAAACATTGGGAGTTCGACTAAAAGAGTATTGACTGGTAACTTTTCAATATTGACTAGTCATTATATTTATTTTGGAAACTGGTTAAAATGTCCAAATTAATTTTATTAATGCATGAAGGAAATACAACATAACTTCTTACCTTCCCTCTCTTGGTGCTGGATGATGTAATCATGTCATATGGAGTTTGAGTTTCAAGTGGCTTATTTGTTCCTAATGACGTTTTTGTCTCAAGGTCAGTTCCAGATGTTGTGTCGGTGTAAGTTGGAATGTTTGTACTAGTTGGCGCATTTGTGGCTAGTGTGGTGTTGGTGCCAGTTGGCGCATTTGTAGAGGGTAGTGTGTGGGTGGCAGTTGGTGCATTTGTGGAGGGTCTTGTATGTGTGCCAGTTGACGCATTTGTGGAAGGTGTTGTGTGTGTGTCAGTTGGCGCATTTGTGGAGGATATTGTGTGAGTGCCAGTTAGCGCATTTGTGACAGGTGGTGTGTGGCTGCCAGTGGGATGTGTCAAGTTGGTTATTGTTGATGTATTGTAGTTTGATGTGGTGGTAATGTCGATATCTTTACATATTGTATCCTTGTTTAAGAGGAAATTCGCACAAATCCCTGTAAAATATAACGATGGTATATATAAGGCGTTTGTGTTTTGTTCCCGTAAATAGAAAAATTCTATTGCAGTACGTTGTATAGGATTAAAAAGGTTATTCAATTTTAGAAAAGCATATTAATCCGCCGGATTCAGCCAATAACCACAAAGTGCCTTGCCCAAGGAAACAACCAAATAATTGGCTGGGGACGAATTTCGAATATGCAACCCTTAAATAAAAGGCGATGGGCTAAACCATTAACTACAGATTTGTCACTTTTAGTCCATCTTTGAGGCTTACCCAAAAGGAAAGCCGAGCGTATTTGTTAGTTAACCATGCGGTCGTTTACATTTATACCATTTCAGGTATTGACACATGTAAGCTTGGTTACAATTGCTGGTACCGTTGGTGTTAATATATAACGAATAACATATAGCAAGAAAGGGCAGCAGCATACATGGTAAAATTGGCGATTAAATTTAGCCGCTGGTTAGTTTATGCACTTCCCGGATATACATTCGTTTTTTTAATAACAGGAAGTTTCATTTTTTAACAATTTCCTTCGGTAAAAAATTGACATTAAATCGAATAAAATCGGCCAATTAAGTCGATTAACTATCGATGAAAAATTTTTTGAGTGACTCTTATAGAGTAGTAATCACTCAAAACGGACGTCTGTTTTTTATACCTTAATGTTTAAGAATCCTTATAACATGTCGATCAAACATGCCTGTAACAAACCTTGCCCAAAAATAAATACACTTAAATACATTTTAACTTAATGGTATATAACAGGGGTGGGCAACCTTTCTCGGCCTGGGTGCCAAAATCGGCTAAAATTAATGGAAAAATCCTTCCGCGTGCCAACTAACAATTCGTGAGAACATATTTCTGTTTTTGAATGTTTACTCCTACTATAATAGGAGTTGTACTATTTCCTACTATAGTAGGAGTTCTGTACTTTTGAATTGCACTAATGTGACATCAAATAGCTTCTTGTGATGTCATAAATGCCTATAGCCTGTAAGCTTTCATGACAAATTGTTTGTTAAGTTAATTGGAAGAAAAGTTGCGTAAAAACTTAATTTTATTTTTTATCTTTATTGCAAAATAAGCAAGCGCTGTACTATTACTGATAGAGCAAACCTTAGGCAGGTAAAAAAGTGTGTTCAACGATGAATTTTTACTCTCATTAACGCAATTTGATAAACGTAACGATGAGCTTATGTGAAATAAGTTACCGGTCTTTTTTACTTCCCGAAATATGCATTTATGACGTTTACCGATACCGAATGACCTTACCGGTACATCGTACATCATGTTTAGCCTTATAACACTTTGTATCTCAAATTGCTAACAAAAGTAAATTAGGATGCTAAGGGTAACTGATATTAACTACATCTGGTTGGCTGCACAAATGTACAAATTTCTCTCAGGTTCGTCTGTGGCAGCAGGTTAAGAAATTTGCAAACTGATTGTTGTACTCTTTGGTGTTTGTTGAGTAACAATAACACGGTAATAAATAATCAAATCTTTACAACTTACGGCAATAAACAGTTTATGCATGTGGCCAAAGCTCAAATAATACAACAACTTTTAAGTTATCATCTTTAAGAGAAAGGAATCTAATTTCCTTGAACTAGCGTGCCAGAAATATGAGATCGCGTGCCAAGTTGGGCACGCGTGCCAGGGGTTGCCCATGTCTGGTATATAACAACAGCATGCGATGCAATGAAAACAAAATAGATTGATAACTAAACTTTTATTTACCTGTGCAATTGGAATTATGAGATATCTTTAACAACACACAGTTTCCTTTGCAATATTGATTTAAAAAAGTCTTACACGGTATTATACAACTATACTCGTTTGTTAATATTTCAGAACATAGTTGAGTAATAGTTATTTCACAAAATAAATTTGATTCTGCTTGTCTCGTCCCGAAAGTCCAAACAATGCACAACGTTAACAACTTAAAATACATTTTAAAGTAATTTTTATTCTGTAAGGAAAAAAATTAAAATTATAACTTGAATGTCAACCACCTGTTAACTTCCAATATTAAAAAAAACAAACAATTTAGTTGTATTCTATATAGGTATGAATGCAGAAACGACAGGGTTGGCTTGTTACGTAATCACAAGTTTGTTTGTGCAAGCAGAAACTTATGGGTTCCCGAGTTACATATCCAAACTTAATTTTCATGTTCTCGGAATAAAGTATTTTAGTTTATTTAATTCGTTTTTTCCCTATATTGGGTATACATAAACAAAAAAAATTAATTGGGAATTATTTTTATTGGAATTAAAATAAATATACCACTTTATAATTATTACATAATTTACCCATAAAATTTAAGCTATTTCCTATAGAAGTTTGATTTTGATTGGATATTTCTTTCTTACATGTTTGAATGTAATTAAGTTTATGGGGATTTCCGGGAAAACCATAGATGTTTATTAGATGTCCGCCAACTGTTTTATACACGTGGCAATAATAGTATATTATAATAGATTTTTTATTTTAATTTTGCGGTCTTTTCGAGTGAGCTGGGATAATTTAAATCATGTAATTTTATTTTTATTTCATCCTTTTAAATTTCTTTAAAATTTGAAATAAATTGTCATTTTCAGGTAAACGATATCGAAAAAAAGGATTGGCCACTAAATGCCCAAAATACCAGAAAACGTTCGTCTTTCATGTATCAAAGGGAAACCATGGTTGGACATTCTGTTATTAAAGTGGACAAGGTACTCATTATACGTCAATTTTCTTGTTTTTTTCTGGGTAAATTAAAGACAATATGGCTAATATACTACCCTCTACTATTAGTAGAATACATTCTATGCATTATAAGACAAACTTTAAGCATATAACCTGTAAAGTCTCTATATATACATATACAGAGGATATATTATTATATATATTTTCAATTGTTAAATATTAATGTCTTTACGTTAATTCTATTAACGATTTTTTCTTTATTTTACCGGTTAATATATTAAAGTTAACTTTTCTCTAAATATTATATTCTAACCATAAAAAAGAAAGAAATCACCCATCACCAGCCATTCTGGAAATAAAACTTTCGTGAGCAAACTACTTCTTTAACTTTTCTGCAATATCTATTTCTGTTAGGTATTATGTTGTATTTAAACGGTATCCATCGGAAAAGTAGGCGTAAATATATACCCTACCTAGCTGTGCTGTAGTATCCACACTGTTAGTAAGGCTGTTTTGACGTAGTGTTACATGTAGGCGTGCGTATATTTTTTAAAGTGTTGCGTCATTTGTATTTTTATTTTTAAAGTCTCAGCACACTCTATGAGTTATAGCAAGAATATACTTTAAAAAAATAAATAATTGCATAAACAGGTTTTTGTATATAACATTTATTAATATTTATCCATACCCTATAATAAACCAGGACCCCAAGTGTAGTAAAAAAAAAGGACACAAAATACAAGATAATAACCCACCAATTAAACATATGACCAATGTTTGAAATTGCCATGGTTAATCAAAGAGTGGGCTATCTGCTAAATACGTATGATCGTTCTGCAAAAAAAGCATCATTATTGTTGTCCACGTATGTAGATAATCCTATCTGACTCAATACTGATTCCCAACCTTTCAAAAGATTAGCACACAGGACATAGATTTAGCATGGTCCGCCCGGTTCTTGTTTTTTAACGACCTACTTGATCACGTTTTTGCTATACTACAAATACAACTGTTAAAAACACACTTAAAATGTGGTAAGACAGCCCTTGGAACCACATGAGAATCCGTAATACTTAGTTTTGTCGTAAGCCCAAATACAAGCCATGTCTAATTCAAGCAAAGTGAAAAGAAAACGAATGAAAACAAGAGTAAAATATATAGAGGCCGACGAGAAAGCGGTCATAATGTACGATACAATGAAACTAAAATAAAACAGGATTTTAATTAATCAAACTTTTATTTACCTGTGCAATTTAGATCAGATTGGTTTTTCTGAAACACCGTACAGATTGTCATACAAAAATCTATACGACTTTGCATACTATGGCATACGATTTTATAAATTTTGTTGGCATCCATTTTTGATTCTCCTTGATCTATTCCGAGAATGCAAATAACAATAATTAACTTAAACAACACAGAAGACATTTCAAATGTTTGTTTTCAGTCTGTAATTTGTAAAAAAAAATGTTTGTTAAAATGGGCAAAGCTCGCCTCGTGAGTAAACCGGCTTGGTTTTTGTTTCGCCAACTTTTATATGATAAATTGAAGAATGTGATCGCCAGCTAGTCGTTATGTTCGGGGTCAAAGCACTTAGTGGATAAAGCTTCGAACGAGTGGTTTAATGATTTTTTCTGTCATAAAAGTTGTACTTTCCAAAATTAAAAAAGGTCTAAAGCATATACAAGGCATCACAATGGTTCTATTACCCCGATTGTGTGAATGGACGAGTTAGTTTAACCTTGCTCGAGTTATAATAAACCTTGCGTTTTCCCATTCGATGGGGGTAAACATGACTATTTTGTCATATGAATAAATTATAAAGGACAAAATGAGCAATGCACAAAGGTTTATTACTGTTTAGTAATTAAATCCATAAAATATTTTTATAAAGGTGATAATGTACTTTTTATATCGTTTTGAGCTCAGAAAATGCGTTTCTAAGTAAAACCAATACACGTGCATATATCTTTATAATATTAAGTAAAAAAACGCATATATACATACAGCATGTATAGCTAAATACTATTTATTGCTGAGTGGTCATGTTGCTGTTGTTGACGATTGCTTTCACTTTTATAAAAGAATAAGCCCAATGGTAAAATCGTTAAAGTATATTATATTTTAATAAAAATGTAATGCAATTACTCTAAGTAAGTCACACAATCCAGACTGTTATAGTATTAAACAATTTTGTCCTGTTAATACTATGTTGGACTATTCTATAAAATCTGTTTTGGTTAAAGTCATTTAATCAGTCACTATCAATTAAGAAAGCATTAAAATACACACTGCTTTTGCTGTAGCTGTTCTTTCTTTGATGACGTACCATGCCGTACCTAGACCGAATGGACAGTTTTGCATTACTAGTAATATGATTGAACCCAACAACAAGCATTATGAATCATAAGGAACAATACTTTGATACTGAATAATTGTATAATGTTAGCTACCTACTTGTGCAAAACCTAGAAGTTGCAAGCTTATATATTGAAGCAGCTTAAACTACTTATGTCTGAATTTAACTTTACCTTTGTTTGGCTAAAGAACAGTTCGTCCAAAGTGGATTTTGAATATCTGCAGATGCTGTAAAATCTCGATGCCACAATATGTACGAAATTAACCTAAATATGAAATGTAATTGAAAGTTTTATTTTCAATAATTTGTTTAGTACAATTAACACCTTTAATAGTTTTTGATGTTCAAAAGGGGTCGGTTAACGCCAATAGCAACGCGCTAGGTTTTGTGCCCACACATGTTTGCGACAATACTTTTAAATGTAATAGACTTGGTCGTGGAACACGTTTATCATGTTTATATCTACGAATTGTTACAGCGTTATTTTTTAAATTTTGTCTGGAAGTTTGGTTTTGGGACACTAGATGAACGTTTTTGAATGCACCATCTTTCCCATTTAAATTGATTGTTAATTTTCGTAAAATGGTCGTTGCCATTGGCAACCAAGAATATCCGTAATGAAAATGCGCAAATGAGTGTTTTTTTTTCTAAATTTAAACATTAACCATGCGTAAAGTAAGCGCAATATACAGCCCTTGCGTTTTCATACGATAGAAAGTAAGAGGAAGTGTGACGTGTACAGTATGGAGGTGTAACTGACGTCAATTGAATACTCATGAAAAACAATAAGGATTATGACTCATATTGGTTATTGTTTTGATATTTTAAAGTTTAATAACGACGTTACACTTTTTCTAACCCGTTTGAACAAACCTCACAGTAGTAAAAAATAACAATCCTGATAAAAACTAGGTAAAGGGCATGTTTGGCGGTGATATTCTTTGATAACCAAAATTTCACTACTAAAGAAAACTATTTATACCAAATTAAAAAAAAAGTTTTTATGTAAATCATAACAATAAAAGGCCGGCGCATATATCATTATCATGACAATAAACCAGCGATTCTTAAGCGAATCCAAGAAATACGCAGATATTGAATCCAACCCAAACCAATAATAATTTATGTGCTTGTCGTCCAATTTAAAAAAAATAGCATATAAAGGTTATATTACTTCTAGGTTAACAAACATATTAGTACATTGGTTATGATTTTATACTGATAAGGTTTATACTGATTTAGTTACATCAATCCGCTGGTTTTAGACAACGATCGCTCTGTCCCTTGTCCAAAAGATAAAATTGACTAAATAAGCGACTGGTTTTATGTCACAACAGCTTAGGCTTTATTATTAAAATTTATGAAAAAGACAGAAGCAATTCAGAAAGGATTATGCATTTCTAAGAGAAAGTTTGATTATAATACTTTTCGTTATGTTCACGGAGATCAGTAACAAATGACAACGTTAAACCATACACACTCTATACATAGAGAGATATGTGACGATTGCCCGTGTGATAACACCCCTTACGTTTACCCATTTACGAGAATAAATAATAAATTCGAGTTTAGGATAAGTTTATTTTTACCGGGTAATGTATCGAATCTGTAAAGGTGTTTAAATGCATACTCTATTTATACCGGCCGCGATAAAGGGTGATCTCAAAAAAAAATATTGAAATTTTTAGTTATGGGTATATAGGCAATAAGTGTTAAGTGCTTTATAGCGCTATAATTTCTTGGTAACTAATGGACCCAGTATAACGTCCGACGTACCAGTCTTGTGATCCGTTTAACCAAACACGACCATGAAATTTATACAACATGGTAATATAATTTCTATTGTAATGGTCCACAATATTTGTTAATAAATCAGGCACATTGGTTGTATTTACGGTTGCAATTCTTGCTTTTAATTGTGTCTTGCAACGAGGATGTTGAAAACGACAATTAAAAAAACGCCTGCTTTGATATGAGGTTTGACATTCAGTGTGCCGTTTATAAAGATTACCATAAAGGTGTTCTGGTTACCCTATTAAAATCGACTATTATACTTTGCCCAAAGATCTGTATTCCAATAATTATTTTAGTAAACAAGCAGATGATATATCCGAAAGTGTTAAGCATATAGGTTAATTAGTTGCCTAGCAAACCGGTTATCTATTATACACTTTTGTGTGTATTTATGTGTATTTTATGTGTATTTCTACATATGTGTATTTCTACTTTCATTAGCATCAACCAGGCAACACCACAACGGGTAAAAATAATGCAGAATAATAAGCCAACACTGCAGTGCGGTAACTTCGCGCCTTCGGAATCCCTAAAAGCATTTTTTCAGGCATGCTTCCACTAGACTACAGGTAGGCACTTCCTCTTAGTCACACATACTCCGATTTTATATAAAAAGATAAAAACAATGAATTTATATAAATTTCTGTGAATTAAATTATAATATATTTATAAGAAAAAATGTATGGACTTGTTTCATCAGTGAGGGGTAAGGCCTGATCGGATGGAATTGAACCCGGGCTGCGTCTTGCCGGGAGGGTGGGTGTTGTTATCGGTAGTACATGTGAGTGGAGGGTTGCCAGGGGCAGTGAGGTAGTCCGACAATGACTATACGTTCGTGGCAAAGGGAGTGGGTTAACAGGTAATATTTAAACTAAGTAGCTTTAAGCATAATTTATATATAAGGTCTGATTGAAGTTTTAGCGGGGACAGTTTGGTTTATGAAATGAGAAAGATGCTACTCAATTGCGCGGACAGCACCTATTTTATTTTACCCAGGCCGACCGCACGATGGCCGGACCTATTGGTTTGCTATTATACATTACTTATTAAATTTTCGGAGTAAGTTACCGATTTTTTAATCCGTCACTGATTGTCAAGATGTTTAACGATTTCCTAAGCCATTACTTTTATAGTATTTTAGCACTATAGGTATATTTGTCAGATATGTCGGTGACCTTACTTCTCATACATTCTGCCACACGAACGTCCTTCGAAACTTTCCATATATATACTAATAGTAGTCCATCGGTCCAGTACATGCAAGAGTAAATACATAATCCTATAAAATCATAACTTTACGATTTTAACATTAGAGCAACCATAATGTTTTTGACATTTACAATGTTTGCTTAAAGGCTTGTAGGCTAAAGCCGAAGCATGTTACATCAAATATGTCTATATCTTAAGCTATGGTTTTATAGCTAGCCACCAAGTGCCATTAATTATACTAATAAATTACCAAAAAACAAATGGTTTACTAAGCAAATAGTTCTGAAAACCCACCCGGCGATGTTACTTTGTCCGCCTACTGAATTCGGTTGTTTAAATCGTTGACCTTCAGCCGGTTAAACGGTCCAATTATCATATTTTGGACAATATTTTTACATGTCAAATTGGGAAGTCCCACATTCTTAAACCCATCTGATTGGTGCAAACGAATTCAGAAGATATACCTTGTGACTCGCTAAACATTCTCTTAAAGGTGCTTACAGGGGGACTACCACATGCAATCGTGCCCGCGATGTTGTTTTAATTTTATTTTATTGGACTAAGTCTTGAACCCAAGATAGGCTTGTCACTTTTTTTGTAGATTTTTTTGCCGAGTCAAGTTTCGAATCCATGGTGGCCTCGTTGCTGGGACCGTTTTTTGTATTGAGTATAGGTATATATGTATCGGTCCTGTAACCATTTGGCCACATGACCGTACTTTTTGTGTAGAATTTGGTATATGTGCCAGTAGTGTTTACAATGACGCCTACTTCAGGAGGTCTTTAAACACTTAAAAAGGAGATCTTTAAATATCATAAATTCAAAGGATTCCTGTTTGTTATCTTATCTCCGATGATAAACTTGCACTGCATATCTTCCGGCTAATAAGGATACGTTTCACGATACTGCTGATGCCAGTTGTCCAATGACGACGTTTAAATTATTCCATGTCACGTGATTCGTATTAGCTGTGCAAATATATTCTGTAAACAGCATTTCAAACAGGCTACGCTAATTGGGCACAACCTTTCCATGACGCTCTGCGTACTGGTAAATTGCTTTCGGAGAAGGCAGATTGTTAAACCCAGGTTTGTTCGCAACAGATTGGTATTACAAATGTATTGAAGAGAATAAACACAATGAAGTTGGATGTTGCAATATAACTTTTAAAATCGGTTTAATGGCGTTTTAAATCTAGCTTTAATCAAGGCCATATTAATTAAACATATTTTTGGTTGAAGGACTGCAGTATAAATATAGGTTTAATCAGGATAGGAAGCTTACTTTAACAAGTGTGAAAACGACAGCAATTTCAACAGGTATAATGAGAATACAATATATTTGATTTTGTTACAAGATTTGGGAGGTTAGCTGTGTTATTGTTGTTAGTTTGGTGAATATTAGAATCTAGAGCATTGGTCCATTATTTGTAAAGTGTAAACAGTGTAACATAGCAACAAGGCGAAATACTTACATAGATAGTCATATAGATAATTCTCCGAATTACGTTTCAATATATTGAAACGGTACTATCAGGCACCGTATTCCTATCTTCGAATAGGTATCCACACAAATTATGTTTAAATTACAACACAATAAAAATTCGGCAGTGTTTTCCAGAACCAATTAATTAGTAAAATTTTTAATATTTGTGAACAAGAATTGGTAAAACTTTTCCCTTGACCACTTGCTATAACCAATAATGGTATATTTGTTTTTACCATATGCTAACAACTTGGACAAAACTAAGCGGAAACTTTAACCCGCTACTAAATAATGAGATTAGAATGTTTACCAGCATCTAGATTAGTGGTCCGCAACCAGTGTGCAGCGGCAATGTGCTGCAAGACACTGCTGGGTGTGCCACCGGAAAATAATAATATTTTTAAACAGAGTTTTTACCGAATAATTGGATTGTCAGAAGACTTCCCATTGTACATATTTAACTTCAGTGTGCCGTCAAATTTAGTAAGTTTCTAAATGTGCCCAGAGACAAAAAAAGTTTGCAGAGCACTAATCTAGATATATAAGTTATGGATTCTGGTTGTTGAGTAATTAAGAACAATATAAATCATTGATAAAGCGTTTTTGCCTTTCTTGTTATTCTCTATCTTTTGAATTGTTCTTTTTTACTTTACAACGGTACTAGTGCTTGAGAAGAATACATAGTGCAGACTATATGCTTTTATCTATTTCATGTCCGTTCTATTATGCAATTAACGACATTTTATAGAAATGTATAATTTATGACGATATAAAAAAATACCGAAAGGGTTGTAGTAATTTATTTTTGCAATGACCGTTTTTACATGCACACACACAAACGTACCTTAGTTAGGTTATGATAGAGCAGTTGGTTGTACGGAGAGTATATACATACATATATATAAGGAGAAACTGGATATGTTATGGTGATTTAACCTGATTACTTGTAAAAGGTGTAAAAATAGTCCCCTGTTTTCAGAATCCGAGCAAATTAGGCGCAGGATGCACAGTAAGGGCAAATGCAGGGGTTGTATGTTTTGTATGACAAGCACAGCATTCGTGTGCTTCTTCGCCTTATACGCTCTCTACCACTACACCCTCATTAACGCTGATGACGTCATTATGAAGAATTACAATTTCGAATATGACGACTACGGTATTGACGTCAGCGAGCTTAGGTCGGCCGGTGACGTCACACAAGAATCTGATGCTGAAAAATGGGACAGCGCGATGCGGGCGGATAATGGAATACGTATGGGTTACGTCACGGACGATTGCGGTGAGTTGATGATTACGTCACAGTAATTCGATTTTAACATAACCGGGCATAATTGTGTTAGCGACAAAATAGCATTGCATTTTGATTAAAAAACATAAAGTACAAGGAGATATTTACCCATCATGCGTGAGAACTACGATCAATACGAGCACACAGGATTGTCACCGTTCCCACAGTTGACGGAAGCTATAAAATATGTTGCGTAAATTCCAAATTTTAGCTCTTTTTTAACACGTTAAATTTTATTTGGTTTAAATAATTTCTGTAAAAAACGTTCCCGCTGTCACTGAATAATAGCATTAGGAAAGTTTCGATCACATAATCTTTCAACTGTTGACTAAAATTTGCCGGCCGAGACAATGCAACATTCCATCCACAGATCACCCGGCTGAAGTTTATGGGATCATCTACCTCACTAAGAACAATCGGGGAAGTTTAAAAGTGGTGGTCCAGTTAAACTACACTGCAGGTTTGGTGGAATGGATTTAACTTAGGGACAACGGGAGGTTACCATTCAGATTATCTTTATTTATCTCGTTTCCAGATTCAGGTTACCAGGAGCTATTACAGTGTGTTGTAGACCTACATTTGATGTGACTTAGTTTTGGTATTAAATTTATTAAATTGAGTGCATTATGCTCAAGGACAAATGTACACAAATTGGTCGGTGTAAGTATTGCATCATAATCTGTCGGGCCAAAAACTGCGACTTTAATTTAACCATTTGTGATGCCACTTTTTTCTTGGTCATCATATTCTTTCTAAGTATTCAGAAGTTATATTGCCGGTTTAAAACTTTATAAATATGTAAACAGTGGCACCCGATACCACCCCAATCATTTATTGTTTATCTTTGTTTGTAGTTTAAACACTAACGCCATAGGGCGCGTTAAAACTAGGTACCTGGGCCGATCTAGCTACCACAAATGGTTGCCAGTGAGAATTCAATGCGTTTCAAGTATCGCTAGTGCGAACCAACCCATATACAAATATGTCCCAATTTCCTTTTGTTTGATGAACTTATTAATTTATTGGTTTTATTGATTAATATTCTACAGACCGTCAAATCAACAAAGGGAGTGGGGAGGTTACAATACTGGCGATGTTCGGCAAAGCAGCAGCGTTGAATCAAACGTTGGAATTGTGTTCAATTGACGAGGAACTCATAGGCTGCCCCATCGAAAAAGGTGACTGCTTGAAAAATAAAAAAAAGTATTGTCTTATTGCATTGAATACCATGAATATAAGCTGCTTTTGATTCGACTGCTTTCAATTAGCATTTACTACGACGGTGAACGCAAAGGTAAAAGAGTAAAACACAAAAACTTACTAAAGCCACCACCTTACATATAGTTTATCGTCTTTCGCGCAAAAAAGCAATCAAGATATAAGCTCCTGCGATTTAAAAAAAATCAGTTTGCGAACTAATTTAATAAAAGCATAAATTGCAAAAATGTGAATTAATTAAGTATAACCAGTTAATTTATAGGCGTGATAATAGTGTATTGTTATTAATTGTTTTTTATTAAAGAAGGGATTACCCGTGGTAATATGAGTTATTTGGAGGCCAAAAAGTTGACCTTGTTCCTTTTACTGTATGTCCATAAGACTTCATTTAAAATTTAGAGTACATAGCTCCTTTCAGAGATATCGGCTTTCATATAATATTGGAACCGAAATGACGAAAACGGGTTTCTTTTTATACTTTGTTTTTGTCGTAAATTTCCCTTGGATTTTAAAAAGTAATATGCCTTCGCACATTAACCCCATTGTAACTTCTGGTTGGTCAAATATTTCTTGACAATAATGGGTCCACAAATTATACTCGTCACGACCATTACGCAAAAAAAATTATGGAAAATATTGGAGTAAAACAATTTGAGTTTTTTTTCGGAATCAAAAGACACATGTAATAAATGTAAAATATGGTTCACGATTTACGAAAGTCATAAGTATCGTGGCCTATTTTTTCATGGCATCCTCGCTCATATCAGCGTCCTTTCGGGGTTGTCTCGGTCTGAGCAAATAAAACTTATCGATTATATCAACGTTATTTACGAAATATAGCACGGCGACCTGGAGAACGTTGTCCAGGGCTTAACCTGTAAAACAATGTCAATATGTCTTGATTATGATGTATTTAGTCATATTACTTAATATTTGCATTACTTGATCATTTATAAAATCATGTGTTCATGGGCTACATTTCTTATTTACGGTATATATATTTAGGTTGTTTTGTAAGTAAGCTACCGATTTAGATATATATGCAAGAAGCTTATATCCCATTAAATCATTCGAAACTATTAAAACTTAAAATAGGCAAATAAATAGTAAAAAACTGAATTATCCTGAATTATTTACCAAAGGTTGGGCATGTCACTATGACTGTGCATATCGATTAAACAAACAGTAATATCAATGTTGTTAATGTTTTAAGGCGTTTAATAAGGTTATGCAAACAGGTTTCCGACATTACAGACGAGAGGTTGTGTTGCCGAAATTTGCACCAAAAGTAAGTCAAGCTTAACTTTATTAATAAATGTTGTACCACAAGTGTGCAAATAACCAAGATATTTGTGCAAACCATACACTTTTTCGTTTTTTTCAAAAATACTACTTTATAACTAAAAATTGGCTCCCAATTATGTTTAAATCCACAACAGGGTCGCTACCACGGAACAGTCTGGATACAATATGCTGATACCAAGGAAAGAAAAATTTGCGCCAGAGGTCGGATGATTATTTAACAACCGCCCAAAGGAACTAGTAAAATTTCTAAAAATCGGCTAAATTTAAGCGATTTTTTCTCCAAATTATGTCATTTTTATTGCCGACATTTATTTTTACATTCTTTTTGTGTTAAATAATTTATTCGCCCGCTATGAAAGACATGTTGCGTTTTAGTGATCCGTATCGCATATCTGCCATGACGTTACCTGGAATAGTGCAGCTCGCTCGATAAAATCCAAATCAAGCTGACCCTATATATTACCACGTACAGAGCAGATGAATGGTGTTCCTTTACAAATCAAACTCTCCACTAGGAAAAACGAATGATTTTTGTGAAGTCATTCATGAATGGCATTATATCATCTATGACGTCGTAGGAAAATTCCTATGGAAATACGTAATTATCATTATGCCAACGTTGACGTTACATGAATATAATTATTTGTTTTTAATAAGGTCCAAGCGAACGAATTCGCAAGATTGCAGTTGGCCATTGCTCAGTGTAATCACATTACATCAACCACACGCTTATTGTAACAAAGGCGTGAAAAGAATTGTCTTTTCACGAAGCAGAATACATTTATATGAATCGACCCTCCTGTGTTTTCCTTTCATGATAAACAAAATATTTACACCGATATTGACCGGTCGGACCTTTTACACACAGTATTTACAAACCAAACACACAGTATTTAAAAACTTAAAGTATGCTTTCGTGGGATGGCGGTTTAGAATTTTTTTTTATCATTTTGACGATAGCCCAGGTGCATAAATCGCAATTGCGCTCGAATAATTATTCGCCAAATTTTGATGTGTGTTTTTTCGTTGATTTTCTGCGTTATGAAAAGAACATTTTATCATAAAAATGCAATGAACGCAAAAAGATAAGAGCAGTGTTTTTTTTAGATTATTTTAATAAATTATAGCAAAGAGCACCAGGTTCTTATTGATATAATGAATTGTCAATATGACTCGTTGTGATCTTTATTATGATCTTTAAGAAAAAAATATTTTGTACCAAACAACGCAAATTTATTACGCGGCTTGTACGCTAGTAATGAGCTGTAATATAATCTTTAACCACATTATATATCATAACTGTGTTATATAATTTATAACCCTATCATAGACCATTAATACCAGTTAATAATTAGCAATAAATAAATAACTAAGTCCACAAATATTTACACATCTTAGAACAAAACATTTCCGTTTATACAGTTATAAATAACCAGTTCGGTAGTGTTTAGTATAAAGATAAACTAGGTAACATAAAATTCGTTCACCAAATATTCTGATCATCAAAGAAACTTGTTATATGACGTCACACAGCGCTGTGTGGAACTACTGCCACTGACAACATAAAATTGAAAAGCCGTACAAACACAAATTTTATTTTAGAACCAAAATATGGAGTTTAGAAGTTTAAGTTTTCGGAATATATCATCGCGCATTAAATTTAATCAAGAAGATTTAAAGACAACGACTTTAGCTGGCCAGTTGGTCACTATTTTCACACTCTTTGACGTGTGTATGATTTTTGTCATTAGTCTTTTTATAGCTTGGGTCAAGGACCAAAAGGCGGAATGCGAGGTAAGATAACCAAGGTGTTAACATCCTGTCGTGATAAGAACTTAACGTAATAAATCTGAAGTGTCATTCTAACTGAAATTCGTGTTACGTTGCCAACATACATTAGTATCTACGGCAACGCCACTGCGGGCGTGGAGTGTGCTGTGTTACTTTACTTATAGATTACATTGCTCCTACCCGGTGGTAAATAATATTTACAGTCTACACAGTGTAAGTCTGGAGAGACTTAAACAGAACGTGCTTTATTCATGATTTCGTCAATTTTCTTGTATTTGAAATGAAATTCATAGCTGTACAAATAAGTACCCCCCCCCTTCGAAATTGACGACTTGCACGCAACGCAAAAAGCATCATCTACCATTCTCAACTTTTGCAGTGAACGTAAATAGGCTGGAGACTATTTTAAATAGATACTCACCGTAATGGTTTCAGAAATTTGACTGTGAACACGAGGGTTCTGTCAAACTTAAGTAAAATAATGTATATATGAAAACTGCTTATTTCATAGTAGGCCTATGTAATGTCGTTGCAGCGTCAGCCCCTTTTTATACCGATTCGACCGCCTGGCGGATTCCGCCTCTATGCGGTACTACTGGAAACTGGACAAAGTCCGGCAGGTGGCACCAGTGCGAGAGTATTTCTGCGAATGTGTGGAAAATACACGAATTCTCCCGCGTTTTCATTGCTCTGCGTCAATTGGCAGCGAATGGACAGGGGGAGAAAACTATTTGGAAGCCAAAACAAGGATATTTTCATTATTGCGCTACCGCATTACTTGGGTGGCATCGAGTATTTCGAAGTTCTAACCGACAGAAAAGGAGACAGTCCCCCTTGGTAGGTTAAATTAGAAATATACAAATTTGTATACTAATTTCTTATTTGTTAACTAAAAATGGGTTAAGTACTAACTGAACTGAATACCACAAATGTTCACATTCAAGGTTCCGGGCATTTTTTTCAATAAAACAGCTATAGGTAATGCATAATCAACAGCTTCATATCACGAATCTCTGCTCATCTATTAGAAAATTGCACAGCAAAACGAGAAAAGCCTAACATATGTCTCTTTCAACCGTACCAACATTGGGTAATAACAACTATTGTACCACAGCAAACAAATATTTAAATACCTTCTAGCAAGGTAGATATGTGGGTACCACACGCCAGTTACGTCCGCCCATAGAGAGCAATTTAATTTGTTATTACCCATCTTTATTTTACAAGTATGGTGGTTGACATTTACTATAGGCGGTAATTGGCGGAAACCGCCACACATGCAATGGTATTTAACCGAGGCAATACCACCAGGTTTCTCAGGAGCATTCGAGTGATGTGTCTTGAGAACCACAAGTGTTGGAAGAGCAAAGTAGGTGCGTGGTTACGAGGCGACATGAAGCCTTACAAGATACGAGCTCATATCATTGGCGCTCTCAGCACAAGAGAGTACCTCACAAAAGTATTTCTACAGAACTACGCGTGGGCTTATACGTGGCACAGGTACAGGCTAGTGTTAAGTTTTCTTGTTTGGTAAAAATGGGATGGGTGAGATAGATTATCTTGATATCCCAAGAAAGACTACTTACATTAATCCGGTCGAATAGGACGACATTGTCTATAACTGGCATGGCTTTTTCGTTTTTTAAAAAAGCCACTTGTCGATTAGGCTAAACTAAAAAATTATAAACGCATCACACTGTAATAGATCGACACCGCCCGAAACCGGGTACGTAGTCTAATGCGGGTTTTGGGGAATCCAATTGGTGGAACTTAAAAAAAACGATTTCGCCAATAAATGCGTGCTGCCTCGGCGTTAGACATATACCCAGCAGGCCTACCACACATATATATATTTATCGTCACAAAGTAGCCATTTATTTTCGTTATATGTATAAAATAAATGACAAAGTATGTTTTAAAAACATGCCCGGGCCCGCAGTCCCGTTACAGGGGCCATTGCAGCGTCTTGCATATGTTGAAAATATTACCTTGTTTTAGTCAATTAATTATCTGGGTTCGTGCAATAACCACCAGGTGCTTTTGCCAAGGATATTACCCTCTAGAACCGGTGTGCTGCGATATATTGCAACATTTCTGCGCGTTGTGTTGTTTAAAAGAGCGCGTGAAGTGTTCGTAGAAATTACAATCTTCCCTAAACATCAGTGCGGCCTTCCACGTTTATTTTGCGCGGATTAGGTTTATAGTTTAGTATGAAACACTTTTTTCTTCGGCATATTATGCTTAAAAAGTTTGAACTACAATCTGCTTTCAATTAAGAACACTAGATCACGACTAACTAAAATATGTCGAGCTAAAGGGTAACGGCTCGTTTTGAAAATAACCCACTCTCACTGACTAACAATTACGTTAATTGCAGACATCTGGGGTCGTCGTTTACTTCTGTTCAAAGATGCCTCGTCCATTGGGCATCATTCGGCTGTGCGCTTGGAATCAGTCACTACCAGTTGTACAACGTTGCGTTGTTGGCTCATGTGCGAAGCGGATCGATCACTACTCCTACCTACACTGCGAATGAGGTCGCGCAGTCTGCCGTTCTTGCGTCCCTAGGTGGCGCTATTTTAGGCTTTTTCATGCGGGTGTTAGTCCGCGAAGCAGGCGGTGGAAACAAATGGGCGAGAGTTGACGATAAAGATGATTTTTCACACCTCATGGGGCCCGGGAATTTGGAATTCGCAACAGGCGCCGTTGTGCTGCAACCAAAGCTGTTGTTCGATGAGTGTTTGGTCAACATGCACCTTACCAGTGAGCAGATCCGAGCTATCAAGCACATCACTGAGTGTGGGATTAGCAACTGCAGTTTGAAAGCGAAATTAGCAGATCCGGTGTGCTCGAGTGAAGTGGATTGCTGTTTCACCAAGAAACCAGAGCCCATCGAGGAAGAAGTAACTGTTGAGGTGGAGGAAGCTGCTCCAGTGCCAGGCCTTGATCCCGCATCCGCTGTGCTAGAGTTTAACAGGCAGATGATGGCGGAACGGCGTGGGTATGCTGATGAAGTTGTTGAAGAAATGAACACTTTGCATCCAGAGCAAATAACACTAAAGTCTCGATCAGAGAACACCAAGTTGAGAACTGTGGTTAAGCGGTTATGGGGAGAGTCTGCCTTTACTGACATCAAGAAACCGTCGAACACCTCTGTACCAATGGTGTCTGCAAGAGTTGTCAGTGGCAGCGACGACACCACTTCAGTCGAGTCGGAACATGGAGAATTAGAAGAAGTTGACATGAAAAAGTCAACAACCTCTAAATTGAGCAATGCGAGTAAAAAAGTAGATGGATATGACTCGCTCTCAGAGGAAGAGTCTGACCAAGAGATTGTAACGAAATCAGCTAGAACAGATTCTGAGATGAACCTCACAAGACGACCAAAGCACATCTATGATATCGCTCCTCAGTGGAATGACCGTAAATTTGTTTGGGTTCAGGCACCGGAGGGGGGTGCTGAACACCATGCTCTAGTAAATGAGCGGTACGAGATCACAAGTGATGCAGATTTCTGCTGCCTGCGCACCAAATCTGGAATAACGGTTGAAGACGCAATAAACCACTACAAAGAAGAGGAGGATAACGCTCCACCCGGCACAGTAATAGAACCTGATAGCTCACCTGCCAACACTTTAGCTGGTCTATTTGCATTGGTTGGGTTGGCAGCAGTGGGGTACACAATCAGCCAACGCCTTTTTATGCCTAACGCCGACACTCTTTTGTACTTGTACTCCGTTTTGTTCATCTTATTTCTCCACCCGGTTGTATTTACAGCAGTCGACGCAGTGCTTTATGCAGTAGCCGCTTCATGGGCGCGAAGACAACGAATATTAAAATCGCGGAGAGAGAACGCAGATCGATTAATGGAAGATGAAATGGTGTCCGACAGTGTGACAAGTTTCATAGAATAAAACGATTCATTCCAGATGTATATTATTCTTCAAAATATAGATAATAATAATACTTTAAGAAATAGATAAAAAATAAGATGCACACAGCAGGTGTTATTTGAAAGAAAAAAGTTCGACCAAGCAATTTGTACTTCTTACCTTGAAGAGCAAACTAAAGATGTATAATGTTTTATTAAACGAAACGGTCTTGTTTTTTAAATTTTGGTTATAAAAACAAAATTTAAATTTATTGTAAAATTCAAACAATACAAAGGAATTCAAGAGAACTATCACAAGACACAAATTACTTTCATTAGACAAATTCTAATAAAATGTTTTGAAATCTAAACAATTTTAGTTGTATAACAGTACAATAATAAAATAGAGTTTTATCCACTTAAACACAGAGAAACTAAACAGAGTTAGTGGAACAGAAAATGCGTATTTAGGATCGGAATATAAAAATTCTAAAGAAAAAAAACACTCACAAATTTATTTTGCATCTTTGCCAAGTAATTTCTTTCTCTTAGCAAGGGCATCTTCTTCTTTAACCCTCTGATACTCTGCTTCCTCATTTTCTCTGTAAGTAAGGAACTGATCATACTCCTTGGCATCCAAATGTCTTACAACTTCAACTCCCAGTCTATAGCTTTGCTCGGATATTAATTCGCACATTTCTTTCATGGTTGTATTTCTGATTTTCACGTTTTCTTGCTGCATTTTTACTTTTGCTATTTCATATACGTGCTTGTGAGTAATTTTACCCACCGGGAATTCTTTCATTGACCTTGAGCCTTTAGATATGCCAGCAGCCTGCATTATTAAATATGATGTTTGCGGTTCTAAAAGTTGAATGGAGAATTTTTTCCCGTCAATGTGTATTCTTGTGGGTATAGGCGTACCAGGTTTTATATCTTTTGTAAGGCTGTTAAACTCTTCAACGAACTTCACAATGGGTAAACCACGCTGTCCAATAGTGGGGCCTAAAGGGGGTCCGGTTGAGGCCCCACCAGCCTTCATTATTGTCCGTATTACACTTGGGTGAAATATTTTTTTCACATCTTTAGAGGCTCGCGTCACTTTGGACATGTTGAGTTATTTAGTTGAAACAGATATTGCATAACCTAGACAAAATGTTTGAAGTGATAAGTTGGTTTTCAGGTTCCAGGTGAACCTATTTTCTATTTTTTCAGAGGTGAGAAATCGAATCCTCTGTACCCTTAGGAACCTTTAGAGATATAAAATTTTTAGGAAGTAAATAAATACTACAATTTTCTACTGGAAGAACTAGGGAAACAAATCACAAAAAATTACTCTTATGTTACCAATTATTGAATATTGTACATGTGCGTATTGTTTACAGGTACAGACGTTTCGACAATAATTTATTCGGAACATTTACGATAAAAACCATAGAAACCTTTCAATATTATTTTACTATTTCTTTAAAAAATAAAAAAACTGTAGATTGAATAATATGTGGCGGTGACTTAAGATAACTCCGGCTAATATATATATATATATATACCTAGTAGTTCGTTGTTGTTTATCTAAAGATAACAAATATGGTGTCATGGTTTTGTTCCGTATATAATGGATTTATACTTTATACTACAAATTTAATTATAATTACAGATTGCAAATTTAATTACAAGTACAATTTTATTAACAATTCTAAAACGTCCCTATTATAAAAAATCACTAAATAAAAATTATCGGCGATTGCGGTTTTTGACGAAACCACTAGCCAATGTTTTCTAACAAAAAGTTAGGAAATCTTCAAATTTACAATAGTGGGAAATTCTAACAAATAAGGAGATAAAGACACATAAAATTTTACCATAACTTTTAATCAAACTACCTGATTAGAAATCATAATATATAAAAAAGAAAAAGTAAACATTTAATGCTTTAAAGTTTTAAATTGGTAATCCGGTCAACTCAATTAAAGCATGTATTTTGTTTTTGTAGGGTGTTAAAATTTTAGGTTAACATTTATGTTTAGGTTTAAACTTAATTAACAGTTTTTGTATTTAAATTACCAGTGAAAATGTAATATGTGTGCTTTTAAATTGGTATCAAGTTTATTTCACAAGGCAACGGGGCTAGCGTCAATTACAAGTGCCGTATGGCAAAATGGAAACACAACGAGTTTTACAAAGATTTCGAACATTCTTCGAATTTCCAACCCTTGTTACACAGTGGTACCTGTAGCCGGGTTGAAACGTCATTTCGCGGTCCACCTCCGTTGTCCACATTGTCGACTTGGGAAAACTGACGGTCGGCTTAGTGTGACGTGTAGCGTTCACCCACGTCACAATCAACTACAATGGGGACGACGTGGCCAAAAGAGATTGCACAAACCATACGTGTGGAGATGGCCTGATCCTTTTGATAAAAAGTATTCCTCAATTTACTATGAAGATCGATATATTAAAGCATTCGAAAAATGAAAAAGTATTTTTTGAAATTGTATTTGATTGCTTCCTAGTAACTTTTCAAAACCTGTGTATTAAATATCCTCCGCATTTTTAAATTGTGGTGTTTTGGAAATATTAAAAATTTAGGTGTACGAACTGCACATCTGTCGTACCAAATTGCAATCCTCCAATAGAAAGTAAGATAATGGTAAAAATTATCATTATGATTTGTGTAAACTTAAACTATGATGATTTACTTTTGGGTCCATGACAAAACAAAATGATCACATTTTTTCATTGTAGTTTACTCTGCTGGAAATGGTGGTAGCGTTGTCATAATAAACTTTTCATGTTCTGATGCATCAAAATAGTGTACATTTATCCCGGTGTACATTATAAAACAGATACTGGGACACTAGCGTCTTCCCGTTAATGGACGCCACATGAACCTCACTAAATGTATCTACACTACAACCAGTTGTTATCTCATTTATTAGCACAGTGACACATGGGGCAGTGTAATATTCACAAATCACAAAGCAGCTTCAGCATTCGGAGAAGTTTCTGGATTTTCTTTGTCTTCCAGTTGTTGTTGTATTAACAGAATAGTTCCGTCTGATCGTTTGATCAACAACTCTCCATTACCCTGAGTTTAGGATGTTTCATCAGTTTTGATAGAAGAATTTTGTATCTAGGTTTTTACTGGACATGTACAATCCATGTCCTATTGTTACTCTGTGTTTACTGACATGTTATTTGCTTAGTGGAAAAATGCAATGGGCATGAACACACATTTGTTTCCTCATGTCCGCTATTGGGTTACTGAAAGTATTACAATGCATTGTGTACTTGGTTAAAAAGTCTTTTTTGGTTAAGTACATCCATTGGGCCAAGATAATGCCCGACAACAGACACTGTTCCTTGCTTTAGAGGTTTGGGATCGAACAATTTTGCAAGGCTACCAGCTGTTTAAAAAAATTGTAGTTGGCGGAGAGTTACTTGTGTGAAATAATATTATTAGAAAATTGCTGAGTCATTATAACTATGTAAGTTCGAGATATAATCGGTTTCACATGTTCCTAAAAAATTAATAATATGGGTTTGTATCAGAAACGGAAAGTATACCATCTGCTTCTGTCACAACAACTGAAAAGGTTTTGTTTTCTCTCTAAAAAACACATCATTTACCCTAGCTATGAAAGTACATCTTAAAGAGACTTGGTTTTTGTTCAAACCCATTAAATTCCAAGCAACACCAACACATTGTATTATAATAATGTCGATGCCAAATCTTGTAGATGATCCATGAACTATCAGACAATCGAACTCACCCTTAGAAATACCAGATCTCCAGGTTGTTGTATTTGTTGCAACAAAGTTCCCTCCGGACCAGTTAACTGTATCACGTGAGGTTCCACACTCTGGAAAAGTGGTGGGGTAAACAATATTAACTACCATGGTAACTTCACTGAGTGCAAAAAGAGTTTTACTGCGCATTAATCACTTGACTCATTTAATGGGTCATGCAAATTAAAAGTTGTATGGGATTACAAGCCAAATTAAGTGTACTATTTTATAGATAAATTATGCTATGTTTTTGCCTTTATTTTTCAGTTAGGGATTTGACGATGTTAAGTTGCGTTTACCCAAACCCTAAAAATAAGGCACTTAACGGACATTGCCTAAACACGGATTATTGGGTTCTACAAAATTAAATAACTGTGTGAATCATACACAACACACTGCAACAGCTCCAGTATCCCGCCGATCTTAATCAATAAACATAAAAATAATTTATCGTAAGTTCAATGATCCACTCACGTTTACAGGGATTGCTTCTATGTTGACTGGTTGAGTTTCCAACAAGAGGTCTTTGTTTAAAACCACGTTTCCTGATAATGGAGTGTCAGCTGCTGCCCAGTCTGTTGGGAATTTGAATGCTTAGGTGATTTGGAGAAACAATTTTAATGCTAAAACAAAAAGTTAATAAGCCCAGGGATTTATAGAAAAATTAAACCGAATATTTAAATAAAGCGACCCGTAATTATTGTCATAAATTATGTTTGCTTTTTCTTTTCTTGATTTTTTTATTGGCATATTGTACTAGGAAGTAGTCTGGGTCACAAGGTAGGCCATGGATGGACTACCTTGACCAATGTCATAGCAAGTGCTACACATATTGACATTACTCACTTTCATTCTTATTCTCTCTACTGGGTTGGATTTGTAAGACCATGCTCTCTCCATTCCCGAAATCCATTTCCAGGTCAGGTTTGGTGGAAACTTCCTGGTTTTCAGTGGGAAGTTACAGCTTTTGTTTAGTAAAAAAATAGGTGCAAGTTGCTACTTGTGACTTATTGGTGTTACCCAAGCGGTTACGTCAACAATAATTTTTTAAATATAAATTAAAGTCTTTAAATTAAACAAAGGAATTGGAAAAGAAATGCATGAAAGTCTTTAAATGTAAGCTTTAAAAATAAGAAGTTACAAAATTTGGAAAACAAAATCAAATTAAAGATTTAAATAGCAAAAATAGCAGACCTCTTCCTTTGAAACTGTTGTGACCACGCCGTCAGTTGATATGTTGACGATTGCTTGTTGATTGTTGTTGATCTCAGCGTTTCCCTGGTGTTGTTTGAAGTGTTGATTCAACCCGTATCGGTCATGCGTGGAAAAGTGACATAATCCGCACACGAACTGCTCCCCCGTGTGCTTACGTCGAACGTGGTTGTCGAGACAATGCTTTTGGATGCATCTGGGTAAACAATTTAGAGTAAAGGGGGGTGTTTATTTTTGTTGCGATCCCAGTCACACGTTTAGCTTTTTATTAAGCTAAATTATAGATGGTTGAATGTAAGAATGCTTTATAACAGTCAAATTTGAATTTCACTTAACTATTCTATTGAATACAAAGTAATTGAAAATACTTATTGGCTGATATTTTTTTTAATGCCCTTGGGTAAATGTGAGAATAACTTAAAAGAACTCATAATTAATAATCTTAAAAGAACTTTTATAAAACAGATCAAATAAACAGAATTAACATAAACGCTCAAAACAAACTTGAAAACCGAATCAATACTCACTTGTATCCACAAAATGAACATTTGTACGGTTTCTCGTCAGAATGTCGTCGTTTATGCCGTCGTAATGAAGATTTGTCTGGAGTGGCGTAGTTGCAAACATCACATTTGTACGGCTTCTCTCCTGGGAGGGAGGGGATTTTGAAACCAGACAAATAGTTTATAGATAAAAAATGAAGGGATCAAATATTTTAATAATTTTTACGGGATCCAATCTTAATAATTCTACTGGAAATGACGTGTAGCAAATTATTTCATGGTAAAAATTAAATAAAATCACATATAAAATGTGTTTTACTATACCTGAGTTTAACGAGTTTCTAGAATATTCTGTGGTATGAGGCATAGTGTCATGATGGAGCCATTAAAAGCACAAGGTGCCATGATTAGAACATGTTAACTTGAGACACAAATTGTGGTGAAAGGGGATAAGACATTGTTATAAACACTTGTAACTACAGGCGAATAAAACAAAGATATGTTATAATAGGAAATCAAAATACTGTGTGTCACAATAATATATAATACCGTCTAAACTTACACGCAATCTTAACAGATTACCTGTGTGTAGCCTCTTGTGCATTATAAGAGATTCCTTGAGTCGGGTGGAATGGCCGCACAAATCGCAGACAAATGGTTTCACATCAAGGTGGATTTCAAAGTGTTTATCGAGACTTCGTTTGTTGCTGAGCTGCTTCTGACAAACGCTGGTGGTTGGTGTGGTTGTATTAGAGAATATAGGGAACACAAAGCCTCAAATGAATACAAAGCTTTAAATGTAATGATTGACCTATTAAAAAGAATTGTGATATGTCATAAAATATCTAATGTCGGCATAAGAAAATGTATTGTATGTGGCCATTAGGTATCCAAAGCTTGAATAATATCGCGCCACCTTGATGATATAAGCAAATTACACACAAAGATTTCTCTTGCAACTCGACAAAGGGTATGGGGTGTATTACGATAATCTACAACTTAAAAAGCCCAGCTTCCTACACATAAATAAATAAATTAATGAACAATCGCAGTCGTAATAATTTCAACTAAACAATGAGCACAAGGCACCATGCACTACATGTACAAAAATCCATACAAGTCTCAATAACCAATACGTTCAAACCTGCACACGAATTTCTCGTCTTTCTTTTGAGTTTTCAATTTTCCTGTTTCATCTAGGCCGGCGCATGTGCGATGATGTGCGACCATGTTTCGTCTGTGTTTGAACTGCCGGTCGCATCTGTATGATTTTTATGTCAGTATGCTGGGATCGGATATTTTTCCATATCAATGGATTTTATTTGATGATAGTTAGTTGAGGCATTATTGTTGTCATTATTCACTGACTCAACTTGAAACACACTGACTCGAATGATTTGACTTAATCAAATTGACTCTATTACAACACTGAAGCATTTAACAACTTACAACAAACAAATTTCAAGTTAAAGAAAATTGCATTTAATGTCTAACAAAGAACATTGTACTGCAGTACCTCACTAGGGATAGGATAGGGATTAGATATTTATGTTTATCCCCGTGAATGGGAAAACCAAGAGGGATAACACACGGGCAATCGTCAGATCATTTCGCGAGCACCGTCGGGTTACCGAAAGTATTGCAGTGTGTTGTACATAATTCACTCGTTCCTTCAATTTGGTAGAACCCAATAATCCGCTGGGTTTAGGCAATGTCCGTAAAGTACCTTGCCCAAGGACACAACTGACTATCTAGCGACCAGTTTCGCTCACCCATACCATCCTTACAAATAAAAACACAGAACACAAAGCTATATTGACAAAACCCATTATCGAACTCCCTTCATTTTTCGTTTGCTTTAAATACCCACATGTGTTTACCCAAATGGCAACGAGTAATTCTAATAATAAAATTCTGAAAAGAGAAATATACATACTTAGTACAGAGCCAGTGTTTGTCCTGGCTGTGAACAAAGGAATGCGCCGATAGATCACTTCTGTTCATAGATGAGAACGAACACTTCAGACATTTGTGTGGCTTCTCGATACCATGGCTGAATAAGTGTTGGTGCATCTGTGTAAATAAGTGTTTACTTTTGATGTTCGCAAAATATGCTCTTTTTTTAATTCTATGTTAAGATTTTTTGTATTTAGAAATATTTTACATTTTTTTGATAATTTACTGTAGAATTTACAAACATCATATTTGTATTAAATTTTACAAAATATTGTACATCTCACTGTTATTCACTTTAAGATATAAAAACAAGAAACGAAGTACAGGATAGGATGGGATATAATTTGTATACTTGTGAATGGAAAAACGCAAGGGGCAATAACCACCAAGCTATAAGGCTTTAGTATTGTCATATACAGCCCTCTAACCTATAATAACCTTAAAATAAACAACTATTAATAAACTTACTTTGGGCCAGTTGTCAAACCTTTCTTCGCAATGAAAACATTTGTAAATTTTATCGATGGTGGTGTGACATTTACTATGCAGGTCTAAGTCCTCGTTACGTTCAAACCTGGCAGAGCATCTACAAATAAACATAATTAAAGCCATATTGTCGTGCTGTCCTGCTATTTTTCTGGCATTTGACCTTACTGAACAAGCTGGCAGGTAACCACAGTCGTGCACTTTTCTGATTATAGTTATGGGCGCGAACGTAATATTTTTACCAAATGTGCAACAGTAAAAGGGGTATTTATGTTTATCTTTTTTGTTAAAAATATGATGGGGAGGCATTGTAACATGGGAAATTGTTAAATAACCTCATGCGCACTCTTTGGTTACTGAACCTTTCAGTTTTCTGTTAATGCTCTAACCCAGTGGTTCCCAACCTTTTTTAGTGTCGGGGCCAAATTTCAAATTTTAGTTTTAAGAAAACAGTGACGTAACAATAGCAGCCTTTTCACAACTTTCCTTGCCTCTAATCTTAACTATGAAGTAAAAACTCTTTTCCCAGCCTTTAAACTAAGCAAGGGTAATTTTAGAATACTAATTTTATTTTATTTTATTATTAGAATCAGATTTTTCTAATATGTTTAGGGGATTTTCAATGAGTCAATAAGAGCCGCAAGAAGGCTAGCTGGGAGCCGCATGCGGCCCTCGGAGCCGCGGTTGGGAATCACTGCTCTAACCTATTGAGCAGTTTAGCCAGACAGTTATTCGGAAAATAACACATGATGATAGAGCAATAAAATTTAATATTAGTTTTAATTAATTTTTGAAATTTATAAAGAAAATTTGTAGTACACATTCTGGAAGAACTGGAGGTAAGTTTTAAAAAGGAATAAGCAACATGTAGTTCTGACGCTTAATTTTAAGCCTATGAGAGATATCTACAAACCATTACAATTTTACATCAAATATAGAACAGTCAACAAATCTATCATAGTTTTATCCATTAAGAAAATAAACAAACCTTTCACATTTAAATTGTTTTTTGCTTTGCTTTTTCGTTTTATTGCCAATGAGATTGCTTTTGAAGCTCTCCTGAAATAGTACATCTTTATCTATATTAAACTAGGGATAGGATAGGATAGGATATCCATGTCAGCGAGCCAGATGTGGAAAAATGAAGTTGGTGGGCCAGATTATTACATGAATAGTATTTAATCTTATTTACAGGGTATGAATGTTCAGTTTTAATATTATTTGCTTAGATTATCTTACAATTCCATGCATCAAGTCTCAAAAGAAAGAAATTACTTTGTGTTTGATTGGAGCTTTAAGTTTCTTCCACGTGTTGGTTTGTGTTACGATCTCACGACGCAAAAGCTGACCGTCCAAATTCGTGATCTCACCCGCTACTTCAAACTGGAGGTCAAGTTCCGTATCTTCGTTTGTTATTACATCACCTAGTAGTGGAAAGAAGCAATGGAAAGTTTTATACTATTGTTTTAAAAGGTTTTTATAAAAGGAAATTATATATTACGTTGACCATTAAAACAAAATGTAAAACTTTATATTGACAGTATGTATGATGACATTATATGTATGTAATAAAGAGGGTAGATATCATCCAAACGGTCCACACTTGGATTATTAACAAAATTTAATTTCGCTTTAATTAGCCTGTACTTTGCACCAAAATACCAAAACATATTTAAATTTAAGCTTATTTAACATAACAACACAAGGAGTTTTTTAAAATCATTTCCAAAACAGTTTTTGAAAAACATTTGGACAAAAGAACAAAACACCACACACCTAAACCGGTTTCATCATAAACTTGCATATCTTCTTTGTTTGGAAGCAAGGTGACAGTAAACTCACCACCACCCTCATAATTATCGAGTTCCCCATCTTGGAAGTAGCTTTCGTCTTCTATAACCAGGTCGTCTGCCTCCGGACCTTCCGTCAAAATGATCTAGCAATGCACCTCATATTAGCTGGGAATGGAAAAGGTTTGCTACACAGACATCTGCATACAATTGCACAACCAGGACGGTGACCTTGCATATTGCATCAATGGCTTCTTTATTGTAAACTAAATTTAAGAAATATGATTTATTATAATTATAACTTTTGTTTTAAACCTTTTATAAATTACAACCATACATACAAACAATTAAATATGTACATAAGCACTCGGGCAAAACAAAAGTTTTCTTTTATGAAAACTCATGTTTAACCCGAAAAACACCAAGTGTCGATAAAACACAATTAAACAATCGACTGAACTCTACATGCTTACAGTCAGGTTGGAGAAACTACCATAGTGAGTTTAATTCTCACTATCTTTAAACTGCTTTTAACCTGTTTAGTTAAAACTTGGTTTAAGCTAGAGATACATGCTTTTTTTCCGAGATTTTAACAGATAGAATTGGTAGAAAATGGTTGCTGCTAGAATACTCATAAATAAGTCCAAATATTATTTAATATGGAGTAGGAATTGCATAAAAGCAGGCAATATTGTATTTTTCTACATTTTTGACTGAAACAATGATGATTTTATCAGACGAAAATATAAAGACAAAACACCCACCACTTGCTTATCGGCTGTGGAGATAGATTTTTTTTCATCGTCATTGATTATTGCAGTTACGACCTGGCTTGGGTCAGTTGCCCCTTGGGATTGTTGGGGGTTTCCCCCAACTACAAAACTCCGAATCATCTCTTCGGATAAGTTTGAGGATGTCACTGAGGAAGAATAATGATGGTTATAATGTCATCAACTTTAAAAAAAACATAGGCGCCAAGTATTTAAAAAGTCTGGAAAAGCGGCCAAAAAATTGAGTGCGCGGCACTCCCCGCACCCCCGTACTTGGCGGTAATGTCATCAACATACAGCTCTAGCTTTAAGCATATTTTTAAAATTTGGTTTACATTAAAAATTTTATTATTTTTTAAAGATTGTGTGTATGAATGTGAAAATTTATGATACTGAAGAAGTGTGGGTATAAGCTAACAGTCAGGGATAATGATGATAATAATAAAAGAATATAAACCATTATTTCGTCAACATAAATCGTGAGGTGGGCTATTATAGTGAGATAAGGGTTAAAATTTCTAAACTTTGCTGCGCAATGCCTTATCAAATTGATTAAGTTTATGATAAAATCTGTGTATTTTCCTTAAATGACAGATTTTGTTTCATTATTAAGTTTCAAACTTTTACCAAAAATGGTAATAAATGATTATTAGCGTTGCAATCTATTTTTTGCTTAAAAAGTGTCACCGAACTTGTGGTATAGTCGCGAACTTTTATGCACAATACACACAGTCGTTTAGCAATGCTTACTAAAAAACGAAATAGATGGATTCCTACTATAGCTCTGGGACAATAGAAGTATTCACCAATTTTCAGAAGCTTTCCTAAGCGGTGTATATTCAATTCATATTATCATGGATTATTAAAGACTTTTTACTGAATAATTTATTTCAATGAAGAAAACAGAAATAAACCTTTACATGTAAGTCTAATTGATAAAGCCTGAAATTGCAAATTTAGTTTCTGTGCAAAATTACACTCTTGTGTGCACGACTCATAATAATGTAAAATCCAGTTTACTGTATACTAGAATATTCATTGATCAATTTATTTGTTTTGGTGGTGGTGTTCCACTCATCATGGTTAAATTAAAAATAAAACTTTACATTACACATATTCTGTTGTAAACACAATGATACAGTACGAGGTACCAGCTTCCTTGCCCTAAAAATATTATCCTTTTAGCTTAAAATGACTTAATCAAGGTGTAGTGGCTAAAAAATTGAAGAGCTTTCACCAACCTTGCGTATTAACATTGCTGGTTCCCTGGTTTTCATGTAGAATTGATAATATTTGCGAGCTGTCACCAGACGCAGTGTTGGAGGTATAGTAAGATAGAGGATAGCTCAAACTGGAACTTAAGTTCGTTGAGGTACCAACCGATATATAGCTGTCTTTGAATAAATTTGAAGATTCCCCAATTTCCTACAAATGTTATAATATAATTTTATGAAGTAACACCTTCGGTGGTCAACTTAAGCCAATTTAAAAGATATTTTGATCAAACAGCAACCAACAACTAAAAGCAGTGCTTGCCCAATTAAGATATTAAGTGTATAACATACTGGATCAGATATAAAACATATACTTAAACCGGTAAAAAAACAATTCAGAAAAATTTAAAATGATATAGAATAAAGACATAATGATACTTATGTTTATCTTTTGGGATGTGAAATGCATGGGGACGTTATAACAGGGTCAATTGTTAGAATACTTCACAGCAACATTTTAATTACTAGAGCTTTTGCAGTGCAGTAAATATAAAGGTGACAATGTTATTTTTTTAAACCTATTAAACCACATGGTTCAGCCAATGTAAGACAGCTAATTGCCTTACCGACTAAGACATTCAACTATTTTGACATGGTTTAATTAGGGCTGCAGCGATACATATCAATAATTGCGATACTATCGATACTACTCAGCCACGGTACTAATAATAGCGTATTGCGATTATTGTACCACAGATGGATTATTCTATTAAAATTTATTTTCACCTGCAGAACTTAATTAATGACACACTATAGTTTTATTGTCGTTAGGAAACCCATTTAAATACCTTAAAGACGACTAGTTTAGATTTTTTGAATCCCCAATGTTTACAATTTACAACAATCGCGATTATCGCGATACTTGACCCGTGATTATCTATACTTTTATACAAATATTGTTGCAGCCCTAGTTTTATTTACATTCGACAACAATGCTAAGCGCTAACAAGGCTGTGGGAAACTGAAAGAACATCTTAGTCAAATACGACACTGTGCAATAGCTTTGGTAAAAGGGCAATCTGACAAATCTGTGTTATGACTTCTGAGTTTTCTCATGTAAGAATATAAAACATGAATATCTTCTTCTATACACTAATTACAGTTACAGCATCCTTGAAAGGGTCGCTAACAATGTATCGCTGAGTGCTTCCATCACTTCCCTCAGTCGTGAACAAATAAATTGGAAGGTTGGTTGGATTGGGAGAATCATTGGACGGTATGAGGTCACCTTGGTTCGAGGTATCTGTTAAAAGGGGATATAAAATTGAGTTTCCACAAACTGGGCAAAATAGCATTGTTTCTGTAAGAATTATTATTATCCTTATACTTAAATTATTTTCATTCAAATTAATTACATATCGATACTGGTATCACTTATACAAATATAATTCTTTTTTTATCCCTAAAAATACAATACTGTAATTTTATTACGACAATCAATTTATATTTATTTTTTTGAAAAATATAAATTTTCTTTAACCCCAGTCATTAAAAGAATGGTATCACAAATATTCAGAACAATTTGTACCCCTTAAAATTAAAACTATATTTCACCCCAATAATTAGAAATGTCAGGTTTTTTCAATCCAACCCGACTTATATATTAAATCAGTCGGCCATGCTCATTTTAGATTAGTGTGTAGAACAGCTATGATAAGATCTTTAGTTTTCTTTCCTAGCTGTCCATTTGCAATAAATCAATATCAATCAATGATCTATTTTTTCGAGTGTCACATACTCTTGGGTAACTCACTGTTAAAACATTTCCAAACATAATTTCCAAAGGAGAGCAAAAATGAATAATACACACATAATAACATTTACATCAGAATGTTGGTATGGGTACATTTCCATGTAAGCCCAAGTGAGGAATAAAATACAAAATGACAGAACTGGCATGCAATTTGTTATGCCTTATATCATATTGGTCAAACGCTGATCAAATAACGCAGTGTAACCGAACAAGAGCATTTCGTTGTTATCAATCAAATCAAACTGTGATATTTCAGTTCATCAGAATTTGTCAACATTTACAGCATTATTCATTTTCAATCAAACACAAAAAAACTAAACATGTATATATTTTAGGCCAAGGTCAATGAGGTAAGAAATAAAAGCAGTATTTTACCACCGTTTTAATTGTTGCACAAGAATACAAAAAATTTTGCAGGGGTAAATGTATGCAAGACTTTGTTATCTTCGTTAAATCAGCGTACCTATAGAATTTGTCGTGAAATTTTCTTCGTTCAAACCTGTCTTTTCTTGAGCTTGTGGCATCATTATTTGAGGGTCTTGCAATATTGGGACGGAAATTACATTTACATTTTCATTTTCATGTTTTTCAAACTCCATCCCTTTAAATAATGACAAGAGCTATAGTCTGCGAAAAAATTGCTGATTAAATAAACCAGTAACTACATATATATTAAGCTATATGTAAAATTAATATTGGGATATATTAATCAGTATCTGATATATAAATGCTTTATCTGTGAGAGTGACTTAAATTAGTTTGTCTATTTATTTTGATCTTTGTGGCAGTAATTAAGAAAATAGCAAGAATAAATTAAACAAAGAAGCAGGGCGAAACTACAGTAAAATGGTAGATTTTGCAGATAATTTAATTTAATGTTTAAGGCCTTTAAAAAAATGAGCAGAAAAGCGCAACTCAATATTGAAGGGTGGGGAAGGCTGCTTTCAAGGTTGAAGTGCATATATATTATGTATAACAATAATGCATTTTAGGCTTTATGGCCTACTTAAACTGATACATAACCAATATAAGACTAGATGTAACTGTGTAGAAAAGATTCACTGTTAATTGCAATAAGATTTAAAAAAAGGTCCAGATAAAGATGTCCATTGATTAGCCTACCAATTTCCTTGAAATGCAATAATATTTTAGTCTTACATGCCTAACAAACATTTGAAATGCACGTTGCAACACTAGGTTTATAATGCAAAAAAATAAATTTATTTAATATGAAAAAGATGGCCAATGTTGTTAGACATATTGTCATTAGACGTTTTAGGATTACCTTTGTAAAATATAGGTTAGCACGCTGAAATTTCCGTAAATATCAAAAAAGATCATTCGTATTGTATATGCAAAATTCTATTTAGTCCTGCAGTGCTTCAGTGCAACTGTTCTGCAGCAAAATTGCAACAAAGACAATATAAAGCTACAGAATAAATAACTTTACAATCTAAGAATAGCATACAATAAAGAAACCATGATGAAGCAAATCATATACTAAAAGAAGTATTTGTTTGTGCATGGCTACCAATTCATAACAATGTTCTTCACAGTATTAAATCGGTACAGCATATATAATAACCACCAGCCTTTTCAGTAATATCGGAAGGTAGTATATTTAACAATTTAAATGATCAGCATCATAGTTTTAAAATGCTTCATGAATATATGGAATTTAATATCATGGAGTCAAATGAAGAAATATGCTTATATACAATAATAATACAACAATAGTACTGGTACGCAACTCCTAAATGTAAAATACAATATGCACAATTACTAGTGTTATAAAACCATTGAAGAGTTTACAAACATATTCAACAAAATGAATACAATTTTTAAATATAACAAATGAAGCATTGAAATATACTTTATTGTTATAAAACAAGTTTCTATTGCTAAGTTTCAACTGTAAATGGAAACCGGTAGGGTATGTGGGTTAGGATGGATGTTAACTCAAAACCGTTGAGGAGTGATGGGCAAAGAGGTCATATATGAATCTAGTAGCACAAATGTATCACAAACTCATTGCTACTTCTAAATAAAAAAAAATATAAATACACATTTTAACCTACAAGTAAGGTATCGTTGCAACTAGCCAAGCTACATTGATATGCATGGTACTGCTAGCAATTTCTTACAATTTTCAGTTATATTTTAATTACTTTAAATTTCACTGGTTTAATTTTCAATACAATAAGAAACTAAAATGCATTGCATTAACAATGAAGTATCAATAGTGAATGTCACAAGACATCACCAATGGGCAGCTAAATTTTTAGCTGTTTGCTTCAAAAACTGTTTATGCGAAGCATAGAGCATTAGTTCCCTCCCCACATCCATCCAACGAACCGCACCTGCATCGTCACCAGCGCTTAGCGGTAATTTGGCAACACTGTTCCCATTATCGTCGTGGAAATTAACGGCCACAGTCTCCATCCACGCATTGTCAGTGTTCCTTGGGTCATCCACATACCCCTCAAAGACTGTTTTTCCTGATTTAAAAAGCTCTTTGATTAGTTTGTTGATTTTTGCGTTGTCAGCTTTGTTATCCAATGCATTTAATGCTTCCTCTCCGAATTCACGCTTTAACGTAACCGAAACTCTCTCACCAGCATCCACCATTCCACCTGGTATCGCCCATTCACCATTGTCCTTCCTCTGAATAGCAACAAATTGGAGGACAGGTAGCTTTGTTTTTACATGTTTCACGATAACCCCTTCATTGCATTTCCAGCGTGTCACAATGGGATCAGCTGCATGGTTCGGTCCCCATTTTCCAAGCAACCCACGTCCGGTAACCCCTGTTCTCCCTGCTGGGTTAATCGGAACATTGTTTATTACATCATAGACCCCTGTGAAACTTTTACGATTTGTTTTTCCGTCAATGGCATTGTACTTTAAGATGTTCAGTGGACTCTTGGTGACATCAACATCGGCCCATGGGGGGTTGGATGCTACGATTGGCGCTGTGTGGTTGACAGGAGTGTATTCTTTAAAACCAACTTTCCAACTAACTTTACCATCAGGAACAGGAAATCTTTTACAGCTGGATTGAGGGTAGAGGACAGAGCGAGCATTTATATGTACTGGTATGTTGTTGTGAGACATTCTGGCATAATTTTGAGCCCACAATTGGACAATATTCAACATGTAAAACTTAAAATAAGAAAGAATTCTTCTCTGGCATGAAACAAGAGGCTGAATATAATTTAAATTGAATAACACAACAAAAGTCTGGGCAGTGGTATTAGAAGGGCAACCCTAAAAGGAGGAGAAAGCGGGAGGAGGGAAACTGCTCACTAATACTATGAAAATTAATTTACCCTTTCCCTAAACACTAATCTCAACCCATGAAATAATCCTAACTCCAACCCCATGTTAAAAACTAACTCAAATGCCCTAATATTCATTTTAGTGTGCAGTTTCCCTCCTTTTAGTTTTCTCCGTATGAGAAGTTTAGTTAGTAAGTTAGTCAGACTTCGACAAGAAAATATGCATACCAATAGGTCAAAGGCTTGCATAAGAACCTGAAAATGGCTATACTGAAAACAAACGACACCAAGTAGTTCTTAAGCATGCCATAATTTTCATTCCGTCGTTGGCAAGCATATTAGAAAGAATAGCCTAGACCACAACATCAAACAAAATGTACATTATGTCTGATGGCGTATTACTGTTTAGATTTACCGCATTCCTTTAATACAAATACCATCCGAGTATTTCGTCCAATAACCGTATTGTAGAAGCTCTACTAAACAAATAATAACGAAAATATGTACTGATACCTAACCAACTAATCACAACAGCGTTTAGTTTTCAACGGACTGATCTATATTTAAATCCGCTTTTTTCTCAATCCGTCCATCCGCGGGCATAGAAAAATATGCGTTTTACCAGAATTTTCACGAAAATTCACGCTTTACCTGGTGCAATATACACAAACCTCACACTGCAATGGTCAAAAATAAATCATTAGAAATGTTTATTTCAAAATTATATCCAAGTGCTCAAAGTTGTTTCGTTTATGCGGACTACTATTTCTGGGTTAAAATTTTAAGTATTTTAACCGGTATTATAAAAAGTTAAACAAACTAGAAAGTGTCAAACACGTGTTTTACTATTTTAAAATTTTATTTTGACTTTAGACTATATATTTCTGCATGCATAAACGATCGGTAGTATTCTATGCTCATACTAAGTTTTAACGAATGGGGTGACGTTTGTTACTACAAGCAGAAACTAATGGGTTTCCAAGTTACGTATCTAAACTAGATATCCATGTTTTCTGAATGAAATTTTGTATTAATTTTTGACTTAATTATAGTTTTGCGGGCATTTTAGGGAAACTGGTTAATTTTAATGTGTGTTTTACGTTTATTTGTATCCATTTTTTACATTTTTACCATAGCGCTCAACAGGATTTTCCATTTTTGATCACCGCATATTCTCTGTGCAGAATGTCTATGGTTCCACAGTAGCAATTAAAAAATTACCGAAGGAACAAGTAAATACCCTAAAAATTAAGATTTGTCTCCAAATCACGATTATGTCAGGAATGCCATCTCGCCCAGACATTTCCAACAACTGGTCGTCAAACTTTTAGAATTGTTTAACATAAATTTTGTGTAATATATATACCAGGGAGGTTTGTAGTGAAATGTTCATCCTTTAACCAATGTTGTTTAACATATAACAAAGTAACAAAATACTTTCGGAAATACGCTAAAAATGAAGACTTGTCCCTGTATCATCGTGTTGTTTTTCTAAAAGCTTTCCAAAAAGGAGTGTTCAATTGGAATTAAACATCACAAATCGTTAAATCACATCATCTTAATATATATATATAACCGGTCGTGAAATTGTGAGCCAAGGGAATTCCCCATAGTTGTCAACAACAATGTCGATTAGATCAATAAAACGGTTCATTAACCCGCTATTGTTTTTAAATAAAATTAACTCAAAAATCTATTTTTTGAAAAAAAGCCTATGGGAATTTCCGTGAAAAACAATCGAATCCCTTTCCCTGGAAATAAATTATTCCCGGCACAGTACGTAAGATCCACTTCAGATCACAGTTGGTGAAAAATTAGTCCGTTAATTAATATTTTTTAAATACAAGAAATAGACGGTTATCTTTGTCCGACTGCATAGCTTGGTTGATAATCCGTGGCCTTTTAGTCGAAGGGTTGCAGGTTGGAAACTGGTAGCTGGCTAATTGGTTGTATCCTTTACCAAGGCACTTAATCTACATTGCCTGAAGCTAGTGAATTGATAGGTTTCATTAATTTGAACGTCTGAATTATGCACAACACACTTATACCCGAACTCTCTATTTGTTTTTTTACGTCAAAAAACAACCTTTACACGTGAAATTTACATTACCTTTCTTAAGTAACAGCTTATTTTATTTTTTAGTTATAATAGCGTAGAACATAATTGCGCAATTTTAAATTAAGTTTTACCTGTATACATAGATAAGTTCGATTTGGTAACTTACGGACGCTATCTAATTGCCTTAGGTTTAACAAATGTCTTTACTTTTTCTCCCCAAAAATAGATGTCTATATTGTTGTATATTGTATATATTCTACAAAAGGTTATTCCGCGAGGAAAACGTTTTTTTGGTTTTGTTTTAGATGAGGTTAAATACCGCCCGATTATACCACGTCCCCGTAGTGGTATTACGGAAGCTATTGCGGTGTGTTACATATAATTGACCTATATTCCTTGTGCCGTGCCCCAGTACACAACCGACTATAGCCAGCGACCCGTTTTAAAAGAGCAACCCTTCGAACGCGGATGTATTTTAAGTGAAAAAAAAAGTATCATGTTAAATGTCCGAGAATGTACCCAGAAGACCAAAACTAAACATCAACTTACAACTTATAATACGCCATCATAAAACCGGTGAAGGAAGTGTATTTATTTAAACCCAAGCACGAATCTATAAAAAAAATTGCACTAATATAAAATTAAAACAAAAGTTATCCAAATAGAAAATTAATTTTTCATTATGATTATATAGAAGATTGCATTACCCACAAGGTATAATTCAATATAATAATAACTAGTTTTTACGTACTCTCGGTAATTAAACTTTGCATTACTGAATGTAATTATGACATCATAAATACAGGTTGTAATGCACAATTTAATGTTTGTTGACTTTGATTGATTATGACGTCATAAGAGGAAAGTATATAAACCGTATTGTTTCGCAACAGAAGCAGGTTTAAGTGTGATAGTAACCAATCAAAGAAGAGATGGCTAATATCGTTCTTATCTCCTGTTTACTTGCGGGTACATGCGCTCTAGCATCTGCTGCGTATATTCCGAATCGAAAAGGTTTGTTTATTTATTTTTATTTTTATTTTACTGGATGAGTTGGTGGACAGACGTTTTTTGTATGTTTTTATTAATAAACTACTCTTAAACCGTTATCAGTGGGTCACCTGCAGTAATCGTCGGATAACTTGTGTATAAACCCACGGCCCAGTTGCCAAGGTTGCTGGAGTGCTGTAGGCTATAAGGTTAAACAATTAATTGACCTGTGGTTTGTATAAACAAAACCTTACAATATGTGAGTAACGCACTGACAGCTCAACAACCGATAAATATACCTCCATATCATTGCATAAAGTGTGCAGAGAGTGCAATTAAACAACCACGCGCCAAACACCACAAGAGCGGCCAAAGGATTTGTTATCATCGTACCAACATAACCAACTTACTTTCAGTTGATTGCGAAGTCGGTGAGTGGGGACCCTACGGTTCGTGCATTGATCTCCGCAACGGAAATTTCATTCGAATCAGATCCCGCAGTGTTGTGGTCCATCCCTCAGGAGGTGGAAGAGACTGCCCACCGGAAGAGGAAATAACAGGTGTGCAGTCAAACCAATTTAGGAATATAAGTTTGTTTAATTCCGTTATTCTTCGATATTTTTTGCAGAATGGTAAGTTTGGGATTGAACGCTTTTAAGTTACCTATGTTTTTGGCTTGGTTATTTCTTAAAGGCACCAAACAAACATTAATTAGAAAAAACGGATCGCTTAAAAACTAAATCCACGTGCTTATGGTGTATAATATACATCACTCTTAAATAACATACATCAGTATTCTGTTTGACTAAGAAGTACAAAGACGGAACGATTTAATACTAACCCACCAATGCAGGTTGCAATATGCACCACAGCCCACAACGCCGACCCCGCCCAGCCCGACCCACTGAGTACCCAATCGGCGGTACAACCGCCGCCGTTAGCCCGAAGAAGCGAAGAAGATGCAGAGGGGGAAAGCGCCGTAAAGGACCACGAAGAACCGGGTCTATCAGCGATACCAGCTGCTCCGATGATTCAGACGACGACGACAGCACGACCCAAACAACAGGAAGTGGAGGAGGGTACTCCGGGTAAACAAGTACGAAGAGGAAATTGTAGTCAAGGCATATCGTAGCCTGTATAGCATTTAGTTGGTGATGAAAGGTGAATTATACATGGGTTTCGACATTTTGTACCACACACCATATATTCAGTAATAATTGTAAGCACAGTAATAATTGTAGAAATAAAATTTGTCCTGGAAACAGTTGTGTTATGTAATCACGTTAGCAAATATTAGTTTTAAAGAATTTGGTTGGATCAGGGTCGGCAAACTGCGGCTCTTTCAACTTTCTGGTGTTGCTTTTATTCAGTTCATTTCTACTGTATAGCGAGCACTTAATAAGTTTATTATCCATGCATAAATGAAACAAATTTCAGGATGTCAGTTAACCATGTTTAGAATAAGCCCCTTTGTAAACATAGCCATAATGAAATATTATATGAACAATAAACTATAACTTGGTATATTGGGAGGGCAGGTATTGTGACATACGTTGACAAAATGTAAGTTCATGGAAAGGTCTATTTAATTATAACTCCAGTTAAATGATTAAGGGTAGGCTCTACTCATTCGTGACAAATCATGATATAAATGGACGCACTATTAAGGCAGTGATTCAGCACGTAATTCGAAACCGGGCTGCTAACAGTTTCTAAGATTTAATTTAAGGAAGTCAACAAAGTCCAAATGTTAATTTTAGTTACAATGCGTTATCATACACTATTAAGTTAATCATGGTATGCGAAAAAGTTCATAATACATGAATAACCACGTCTCTTATATGCATATTACTAAGGTTAATAAGCGCAGAAGTTGGTCATCATTTTAGAGACGTTCATGATTTAAATCAATTTCTTGATTTAAATCAATAGGATTAAATTTCATCAGACAGGGACCGAATATCGTAAAATAATTTTACCAGGATTTAATACGTTTCGGTTTGTCAGATAAGGGCAATCTTAAAAATACATTAAGCCCCAATCATCAGGTTTACTTCGTTTTAACAACAGCCTGTACGTTCATGCTCTTTGTGGAATACGCAGCCAGGGGAATGAAATAAATAAAAAAATCCGTTCGTTCAGCAGTTATTCAAATCCAATTCGTCATGCAGTAGCCTACTATAATAACGTGTTTAAAGCCTATGTAAAAAGACATAAGTTACAAATATAAACGTGGTTAGTATTTCGATATAGCGTTTGCAAGATGGTATGTTTGAAAGTTAAACTTAGTCAAAATTTAACCCACTATGTTGTTCAGGCGATGAAAATGTCGGAGGTTAACGTTTCTACTGGTAATGTGTCTGACATTGTTGTTGCTGTGAATAGGTTTACCCAGCCTGAGTGGTGTATTACTGAGATTTGCAACGTTACAATCATTTTAATTATTACGTGGATGGTTATCGCGATTACCATGTACGGAAAGAGAAACGAAAAATGGCGTCCGAAAACGAACGTCATTGGCTCAAACGCAGGACCCGTTTATACCTCATTCCTATGCGCGTACTTGATAAGTTATCTTGGAACAATTCCGGGACTAGCTGTTTTTAACGTTGGTTATGGAGATGTGACGTCACGAGCCTGTGAGATTTCTATGGATTTTTCGTCAATGGGATACAACCTAACAGAGATTGCTATATTCACCTTTCTGTGGCTCAAGCAACGTTCTTTCTACCAGCACCCAGTAATATCGTCGATTTGCAGCACTCAAGTCAAGGTTGTGAGCTGGTTATCTATATCTGTGGTGTGGGCTGGATTTGTATCGGCTGGACTTGCTTTTGCTGTGCCAGACAACTTTATCGCTTCAGAACGAGGCTGCGTCATCCATCCAACCAACTATGAAGATTGGCCGATACTTATGGCTAGTGGTGTAGTCGTTATTGGGCAGATCTTAATGTTGGTTTTGTTTATTTACCCACTTAGAAAAATTAGCTCTACTGCAAACAACAATCAAATCTCATCCATTGTGAGACGCTCTGCAATTGTTGCCGTCATATGCGTCATTTCCGATATCACTACTATTGGCATAAGCGCGTTTGTAATTAACTACTCTCTTCATATCGCAATCACCCTTTATTACGTCAACATGCTGATTAATTTATTGAGCCTACTCCTTTCTTTTAAATATTGGAAAAGCATCGTTATGTCACCATTACGGCGGTCGAAAGGGAAACAACAAAACTCGTCGAGACATTCAAGATCAAGATCAATTACTGGTCCTCAAACCGCTGAAACAAGCACTTAAACGAGGCCATCAAGTTATAACGTTATGGAGTTATTTACGTAAAGACATATACAGTATTGTTTTGGATTGCATTTTTATATACATGTGTTGGTATTATTTTTCTGCACAACCATCCTGACATGCCTTTCTGTCAGCACTTTAGCAAGTGTAAAGTATGTTCGACCATTTTTTGTAAAAACGCAAAACCAATCACCCGCCCAACCTAAAAAATAAAAAAGATGCCTGTTTTTCACGGTTGTATTTTTGTTAAGCTGAATCCACAAAAAAATCACAAACCACAAACCACAAAAAGGGGGTTTTGAATGTAAGTAGATATATGTATCGGTCGCGTTAAACATTCGGTCACACGACGGCACACCGAGCGAACACTTCGCGAGCTAGCGTACGTATAGCCTATACCAGTGATTCCCAACCGCGGCTCCGAGAGCCGCGTGCGGCTCCCAGCTGGCCTTCTTGCGGCTCTCATTGACCTTAGAAAATCCCCTAAAAATATTAGAATCTGATTCTAATAATAAAAAAAAGAATTAGTATTCTAAAATTACCCTTGCTTAGTTTGAAGGTTGGGAAAAGAGTTTTAACTTCATAGTTAAGATTAGAGGCAAGGAAAGTTGTGATAAGGCTGCTATTGTTACGTCACTGTTTTTGTAAAGCAGTGTGTTTTGATGTTTTCATGAGTGTTTTCATGCGGCTCCATACGTATTCTAAAATTTGAAATTTGGCCCCGACACTATAAAAGGTTGGGAACCACTGGCCTATACGGTGCGCCGGCTCGTGAGTCGTGAGCGTGTGGTATGGGAACATTATCTAGGCAGGAATGTTAGGGGACAATATAAGCTACTCCAATTTAAAAGAACATGTAGACTATAGCTATTAAATTAACTATATGAACATAAGTATCCAATTAAAATAACAAACCATACCCCTGGGCAGCCCAGTATCTTTTATTTTTATAATACGACTATAATACATCATTACAACGTCAATACGAAACAAAAGTGTACCGGCTTCGATATCCTTGTCTTTATTCGTTTTCCGATAAATCCTGCTCGACGCGCCGGTAATACAGAACGCCACGTCAAAAGGGCAGCGCTTGTCATTGTAGTCTATCTAGTTTTAAAAAGCTAAATTGTTATTGGCTCTTTCGGCGGAGGGTTTACCCACAGACGCCACGCAACATTGCCATATATATATGGTTCCATGACAACTGAACCCCTTACAACTGAACCCCTTACAACTGAACCCCTACAACTGAACCCTTTACAACTGAACCCCTACAATTAAGCCCCTTACAACTGAACTCCTTTAAACTGAACCCCTTTAAACTGAACCCCTTTACAACTGAACCCATTTCAATTGAAACTCTTTACAACTGAACCCACTTTTCAGTTAAAAGGGTTCTGTTTAAAGGGGTTCAGTTGTAAAGGGGTTCAGTTGTAGGGGCTCAGTTGTAAGGGGTTCAGTTGTAAGGGGTTCAGTTGACTGGTCACCATATATATATCGCGTATGTTAACGAACGAAATTAAACCAACTAATAAACTTGACAAAATGGTGACTCTCTGACAAAGCTATGTATTCGGCAGGCAGCAGTTTATAAGTGGCTATTATAAAAGTAGATGTCTTTTGAATTAAAAGCAATTGCAATGTACGGTTCGCTAGGTAGTTATGTAGCCAAACGACGAAACGTCGGCCTACCGCTTTCAAATATAACTAGAAACAAAATAAATATGGCGAGTTCCACAAGTCAATTTCTTTTTTTAAATCGGCCCAAAACAGACAAAATAAACGACGCATTTGAGTTATGCTGATCATTAATTTTAAAAATCGTTTCATAATTATTGTACTGTTGTTCTCTTTTTTACTCTTTTTTATTTGTTTCTTCTGGTGACTCTTCTGTATCTCCCCTTAAAAAAACTCGTCATATTTGCAAGTATTTTGCCACGCTTCATTTCACATTGTTCTCACGTTAGGTTGTTGTGACAATTTGCAGAACAAGTAATACTCGTGTTTTTTTGAAGAGTTCACGATAGATTTTAAGAAATAAACAGAATTTCAAATTCGAAAATTGTACAAACCCTGAAGTAACCCGACCGATTAGTCTGGTTGGTTATTGCGACGACTTTCAACCGAAGGGTTTCAAACTCGTAACTAGTCGCTAGCTAGTCAGTTGTGTCCTTGGGCAATAACGGACATTGCCTAAACCCAGCAGATTAATGGGTTCTACCGAATTGAAGGAACGTGAAAATTATATACAACACACTGAAATAGGTCCGTTAACCCGAATGTAGGCGCGAGAATTGGCGAGATGATCTGACGATTGCCCATGTGTAAACCCCCTTGGCCCGTATGGAAAGTACGTCAATTTTCGCCGAGATCTCGAGTGTGCACACGCCAAATATTTAAGTGTGCAAACGTCCAAGAGTGCACACTTCAAGTGTGCACAAAATCTCCTTTGTGTTACTATTTTGTAAAAATCTTAAACAAACATATTATTCTATTCTAAATCTATCGTGCCCATCAGCTAACATATCTATCTACGTTACAAAAAACGTACTGACAGTAAATTACCCGAGGTCCAGAGATAGGTTTACAGGTTTGGGTGCACTTAGGCCTTAACCAAGGGCAAGGACATAACAATTGCTTGGTTTCGGTACCATAACATTATTTGGCCCCATTTTATAGTATAATTCTATTAAATATGAGCTGTGTCATAATTAAACATAGTAATGAAACATACAGAGTAAAATAAATATGCGTATTTGCACCTCTAACCAAACAACAGGTTTACATCTATAAACAAACTTCGGTAAAAAATGTGTTCTAAAGTATGTAAACAAACATTTCTGGCTGCAAAAAGACAAAACAGTGTATTTTTATTAAAAATTTGACTGCAGCCAGATAATTTTGGTTTGTATCGTATGTAGCAATTTAGTGAAATATTTTATAAGTAGATTGATAGTTTTAATGATATGTAACACTACTTTTACCTTTAGATATTCGATAAAAATGGAGGAATTTGTAAAAGAATGTTTGAATGGTGATGGTGATAATAAAAAAATCATAAATTGTGCGACTAGAATTGAAAATCAAGAATGCAAAATTGTAACCCTTGTACAGGCATTGGGTCCGCATTTAACAAGCACAGATACGCAATCCAGAATTGAAGCTTGCAAATTATTATCAAATGTGATACAAAAACTGCCAAAAGATTGCCTAAACCAACAGGAACTGGCTTCCTTGGTTGAATTTTTATGCAACAGATTGAAAGACCATTATACACTGCAGCCTGTGGTATTGGATTCTCTACTCTCCATTAGCTCAGCTACAAATCTGGCAGGGGAAAATGCAACGTTCATTATTAGCTCGATTTTTAAAGAAGTCCATGTTCAATCCTGCATGCAAAATGAACGCCTTAAAGTCTTTCAAATTTTGGGTACATTATTTGATGCACACTCAACAACTGTTAGCGCCATTGGACGGGACTTTTTATACCAATACATCCAGGTAATAGACAGCGAGCAAGACCCTCGGAATTTACTTGTGATTTTCCAACTGACAAAAAACCTGATTGACAATGGTTTCCCCCTTTATGATCTCACAGAGGAGTTGTTTGAGGTGTCGTCGTGTTATTTTCCGATCGATTTTAACCCTGCCACTGCGGGGAAGAAATCAACCATTACAAACTCTGACCTAGTGATAGCTTTACGGGGGGTTCTTGCATCAACTCCGGACTTCGCACCATACTGCATCCCTCTATTAATGGAAAAACTTGATTCTGATGTTGAAAGTGCCAAAATAGATTCTATTGAAACGCTCACTGCTTGCCTAATTTGCTACGGAAAAAACGAACTAGAAACCTATCTAAGCACAATTTGGACTTCATTGAAGAGAGAAATTAATCAATCCACTTCTGAAGACATTGAAAAACACTCACTAAGTTTACTTACATCTCTTGTCACCAATCTTTCAAACTGGCCGGTTGACCAGAAAAGTGACAAGACAACTGATTTGAGTTCATTTATTAACGATATATTGGAGGATTGCGTACCAAAGATCAAGTCACCTGTAAATGACCGATCGACTTGGATGGCAGGACATATTATCCACGCATCTGCCAAAGCATCCAAACAAGCTTGTTCCCAAATCGTATCAGCAGTGTTGCCACTTCTTTTACGAAACACAAGTGTGAAAGAAACAGGAGCAACACTTGCAGCACCAAGTTTAGAGCAATCTGCCCTTGACAACCTCGTCAAATTAGCATCAGTGTGTGGATTGTTTGTTTTTGACACTCACCCTCTGGAGAAATACAAGGCGGAAATTTTTAAAGTTTTTATGAAAATTTTAACTGAGAGTGAGAACGATCAAATGAGATGTATTGCTGTTGCTGGATTTGCAGCATTGCTGAAACTTGGAATTTTAACGAATGATGAATTAGTCGAACTGGCCCTTGCATTGTACAAGTTAATGACCTCTGATCTTAACTCCCATCTGCGAGGTGAGGTTTTCTCCGTTTCTGGATTTCTTTCGGCTGAGAACCCTGGTGTTGTGAAGGCCCATCTGCTCCCTTGTATGGTGAATGACATTAATGAATCAAGGTTGGATTCCCTTGCTGCTTTGTGCACTCATTTTGACGTTATGAAGATAGTGCTAAATGTAATAATGGATAAGATAAAAGGGAGTAAAATTAATGAATCAACTGGTCCAATTTTGCATGCATGCCTAAATTCGTTGGAGTCCATTGCAAGCAGTAGGTGGTTGGGAAATGTTGAGATTGAACACATGGCACTGAATTTAGTGTTGCCATTGCTAAAATACTGTATCGAGGCGACACTGGAGTTATCGGTCCCGCAGCATTGTTGCGCAAATTGCAACAGAGATGAAAACTTCTCACTTGAATGCGCATCACTGCCAATACTTAAGTCAGCGGCCAGCGTTATACGACATGTGGCTCAAAAACTGAAACCAAACAAGTCAACCGAACTCGTTGTTAAGTTGGTCACATCGCTGTATGTACATGATGATTTGGGCGCATTCGATATCAAAACGAACCAAGAATTTACACCCTTCAACCCCTGCGCATCACCTTTGCAGACAAGGACATTGTGCTTCCTACCAGCCACTGTGTGTGCAATGCATGGTGCTGTGCAAGTTACCGAATTGGTAGAACTGGAATCTAAGTTATTAAACATTTGTTTAAATTGCCGTGATCAACCAAGTTACGTTTTTGCTGCGAAAGCGTTGGCCGGAATGATTAACAAGTTCCAAAAGCAATCTGTTCCGATTTTGGACAAGGTAATTAAAATAAATTTTCAATCTAAAAATCAACAGCTGAAAGCGAAGTAAAGCTAAAGCATGCTTGTTCAATATTATATATGTAAATATAGTTATATACAACTACTTGACTCGATTTTTAATCCAATTTTTTCTTAATATTTAGTGCGGTGAACTAAATGTAAAGGTTAGTTGTTGTTTAATATTAAAACTACATAACCTCTTTGTCCCCAGTTAAAAACCCACTTAGCGACAATATTTCACACCGGTTGGGACACTTGGCCCTCGGATGATAAGATGATGGTCCTGACGCTTGTGATCTGGGTGTCCAAAGCGTTGGTGATAAGCAACCATCCTGAAACACTGGTTTTCGTCAAACATCTGTTGTTTATGCTGGGAGACAGTGGGGTTGGTGCCGTGGCTGCAGCGGGGTTTGATATCGTGCTCCGTGAATCAAAGGAGGTGGGTTCATTTTGTATTGTCTGAGCCCAAGCCTATGTGTCGTAATGGTTATTAAAAGATAATGCTCGTTAGTGGTCATTTTGTTTTTTAGCCTATGCAATTCAATGATTATTACATAATAACTAAGAAATTTATGATCACCATCACCAACCTCTTCTGTTGTTTATCCGTGAGCCACATCGCGTCACCTTGGTCTAATGGTTAAGGTTGACTGTCATCGCATATCCCGATTTGTGGGTTCAATCCTTGCCCTGATCACTTTTATTGCTCGCCATATAATGGTCTTTGCCTAATTTCAGTAAAATTAAAATAAAATTTGTTGATTTATTTTAATAAAATTTTAAGTGCAAAAACCGAAATACTGGTTTATGCACAAAATGAAATAAGTCTTAACTCTTTGCCTCCCAACTCGCGATATATCGCGAGTTGGTGAACAAACATGGTGTCCCGCGTCCCTATATATAGGGGCAAATCTAAAATGCGATTTCTCCGCAACGCGTAATGTTAGAGAGCTCAGCTATGGCTCATTCGATCAAGGAAAGCCTGAAATTTATTCTCTGTAATTATCTTGGAGAAATATTCAAAATGTGAGGAGTGATAGCCTTTCTTTTTCAAGGCTTCGCCTGTGTTTTTGCTGAATTTTACACGAGTTTACACGTGACTAACTCAGCGAATAGGAGTCGTGTTAAATTGGGGAGAAGCTCTTTTTGTCAAGCAAGTGTTTCTTTACATTCTCTGTGAATTTCGTGCCGTTGAGATAAAAAGGAGAGCGTTGGTGACGTTTTCGCAGCAGGCGGTTATGCTTCGTGTTCACCAAAGCATGAATCCAGCTGGGCCTGCTGAGCGCACGATAAAGAAAAAGGCGGCGAGACTAGCTAGTTCGGTGTGCCCTGCTTTGAAGAATATTGGATATAGTATTTGCGTTTGTTTGGTTTTGTATGCCCTTTTTACACTTCCTTCACTGTTCTTTTTTATACTTTTTACTATTTTAGTTCTACAAAACTAAAAACTTCAATGCGTTTTGGTTCAAGTTTTCATAATATAGTCAGAAAAAAGGGAAATTTCAATTACAAATAGTAAAAAAACTACTGAAGATAGAAATACAGTTCGAATTTTCCTGAGTACAAAAACTATTAGACAATCTACATTCCAATTTTCATCTCATTTGGGCATTCCAATAATAAGTGAGTATTTCGTTTGTCAGTGCACCTCAAATTTTTCAAAGTCGAGCAGAATTTTCTTTGCATAAAAAGTGGTGTTCACTAAAGTTTACATAATATATTCTTTATTAGAGGTAGATTTTAGATGTGCAGCTTGTTTAAAAGAGGGATAAATTATCTTTCCAACCATACTAAATATTAAATCATAGCATAAACTTTAGAAAAACTGTGCTAATTTGAAAATGACTAAAAATTGTAAAAAACACTGCGGGACAGCATGTTTGAATTAATGCATTTGGCCGGGAGTGAAAGAGTTAAATTTATGTAGGAAGTGAAATTTTAATATCTTATATTTTTGAAGGGAGTGAAATTTTATAATCTTATATTTTTGAAGGGAGTAAAATTTTATAATCTTAAATTTTTGTAGGAAGTGAAATTTTATTATCTTATATTTTTGAAGGGAGTGAAATTTTATAACCTTAAATTTTTTAAAGGAAGTGAAATTTTATAATCTTGAATTTATGTAGGAAGTGAAATTTTATTATCTTATATTTTTGAAGGGAGTGAAATTTTATAATCTTATATTTTTGAAGGGAGTGAAATTTTATAATCTTGAATTTTTGAAGGGAGTGAAATTTTATTATCTTATATTTTTGAAGGGAGTGAAATTTTATAATCTTAAATTTTTGAAGGGAGTGAAATTTTATAATCTTAAATTTTTTGAAGGGAGTGAAATTTTATAATCTTGAATTTTTGAAGGGAGTGAAATTTTATA
>CH003412.1:2821779-2861674 GCA_000149265.1 Ciona savignyi | reverse complement strand
TGGATATAGTATTTGCGTTTGTTTGGTTTTGTATGCCCTTTTTACACTTCCTTCACTGTTCTTTTTTATACTTTTTACTATTTTAGTTCTACAAAACTAAAAACTTCAATGCGTTTTGGTTCAAGTTTTCATAATATAGTCAGAAAAAAGGGAAATTTCAATTACAAATAGTAAAAAAACTACTGAAGATAGAAATACAGTTCGAATTTTCCTGAGTACAAAAACTATTAGACAATCTACATTCCAATTTTCATATCATTTGGGCATTCCAATAATAAGTGAGTATTTCGTTTGTCAGTGCACCTCAAATTTTTCAAAGTCGAGCAGAATTTTCTTTGCATAAAAAGTGGTGTTCACTAAAGTTTACATAATATATTCTTTATTAGAGGTAGATTTTAGATGTGCAGCTTGTTTAAAAGAGGGATAAATTATCTTTCCAACCATACTAAATATTAAATCATAGCATAAACTTTAGAAAAACTGTGCTAATTTGAAAATGACTAAAAATTGTAAAAAACACTGCGGGACAGCATGTTTGAATTAATGCATTTGGCCGGGAGTGAAAGAGTTAAACAACGATTGCAGTATTTTAGATAAATTATTAAATGTTTAAACGAAATCGTGGAAATCCGCAGGTTTTATGCACATCCTCACATGCTGTGATAAAACTGATGCACAAACAGAGATTCTTTCTACTAGTGATGCCTGAGATACTATCCATGTTCAAGTCATCTGTAGATGGGAAACACAAAGCCAATATATTGACAGCACTATCTCACTTGATAGGCCATCTTCCTAAACAGGTAGTCAAATGGAGACTTAAAAATAACTAGTTTTACAAGTAGTTGAATTTGCAGACCGGTCTCTTAACAAGTGTTTACAGGTATACATGAATTCAGCAAGAGCCTTGACTCTTGATTTTTGATTTTTTACCGCGGTACAGTTCTCCCAACTAAGGGTGTTGGTATTCAATACCCACACTGTGTCCTGAAACGTAACAGACAGTTTCTTGGTTTAATCCTTAGTCTGGCGACTTGCATTTGTGTCCAGTAGGTGCCTTAACCCGGTGAATTCAAATAGTCTAATCATACCTTAGGCTACTCTATTTGTGATATCTAATTCAAACACAACACAACGCAGTGACTTTGGTCACTCGACTGTTGGTATAAGGTAATCTGGCGATTGCCGTCTGATAATGCCCCTTGCATTCCAAACAATGCAACAAAATAGGCATTCCATATATAAATGTGAATCAATAAATTCCACTGGACAGGTGTTGATGCAGCACTTCAACGACTTGCTTCCACTGTTGGTTCAAGCTCTGCACACTGAAGACCCTGCACTGCTTAAATCAGTGCTTTTCACCTTATGCTGTTTCATACAGGTTGAGTCATTGTTTAAATGCACCTTAATTTATTGAAACTTTAAATTTTTTCGTGAGCATTAGATACAGGACTAGTTGAGTGAATTTTATGGATATTTTCGCATGTTCTATGCACATAGGTTAAAAATGATAAATTATTGTAATGAAGTCAAATTGCAAATAATAACCGGTTACCATAAACGTTTATAAATCTGGCAGGCTGTCTTGAAAAAGTGTTGGCGAATCAATATCAAAAACATATTTTATTTTTAATTTTTATTATTACTTGTAGAATTTCCATGTTTCCGCAAATTTAATTAAAGCAAATTGGAGACTTTAAAATGTTGGTAAACTACTTAATTTATGTATTCCCTTTTCACCTAATTACACCATCATGACATTTATGCGTTAGGCTTTTTTTGAAAAGCGATCAATATTCTCCGTTTTATAAGAACAGAGCCATACATTAATTAGGATCTCTATCCCAATATTTAGTTTTAACTCCGAACACTAGAAAGTCACTGTTATCTTAACATTTTTTCCCCAAACTACTGTACAATTTCATGCATTCTGATGTATTATTTTCTTGAATTTTCCAGGATTCTTCAGAAGCAATCCTACCCCACTTGGAAAGTTTGTTGAAACATTTTCAAAGATTGTCGAGATTTCAAAACAACATGGCTGTTCGAGCGAAGGTAGCTATGTGTTCAATAGCTGTTCAGTGACAGGTTGCAAACTGCATCCTTATCTTCAAAATTTGAACAGCAGAATTAAAAATTTTAACTCAAAATTAAAATACTAAAGCTACCAGGGCACAAATTTTACGAGTAACCTGCCTAAACAACAAGTCTACACCTATAGAATATATTTATTCATTTGCATGAATTTAACCTAAAACTTATCAAAGGCATTGGGGTTGTGACTTTGCTTGTGAATTCTTTTTATTAGGTTTCTAATTTGTCTACTTACGTACGGGCTTGTGAAACAAGTTTCTGCAAGATCTTAACTGGCTGCGTATTTAGGATGTCGTTTAGGGTGTTAATTAACAGCTTATTTAGTGATAGATAAATCCTAAGAAAAGTAAAATATTATATTAAGTAACGAAATTAACAAATATAGAAGGAATTTGTTGTATTCAGTTGACCTATTTACACTGTTTTAGTTTCCATTAAGTTACTGAACATACGTGATACCTGTTAAGTGCCTTGCTCAAGCCAAGGAAATAATCGACTAAGCCATCTTCTAGTTTCAATCCAACAACCTTTTGACTGAAAACGAATGCACAATAAACTATTCTTCCAGATAGCGACAATTGCTAAGCTCAACCACCTGACTAATCCGACTGATTCTTAACCACAGGCGATCGAGTGCATTGGGGTTGTAACATTGCTTCCAACAATTGACATTTTGCCGTACAAGAAAGAAGTTGTGAGTCACCTAATGGCGGCATTAGACGACCGTAAACGAGATGTCAGAACTGAGGCTTCAAAAGCTCGATCAGAGTGGTATCTTGTCGGAACCTGATTGGTTGATTGGTAATGCATTAGCGAGTGCAAGGCCAAGTTTCATTAATCACGATTTTATTAAAAATTGCGATGTGTGTCTGGGCTAGGGAATAATGAGTTTTAATTAAATTTAATTATGGGAATAAGTTGGTTTGCAGAATGTTTTCTACTAACCATTAAGATCTTCAAGTTGTATTGGTGCTAGAACAGGGCTTGATTTGCAGGACCCTTAATTTGTGACGCAATGCTTACGTTAATTATTTCAAATTAAGCAATTAAATTAAAACACTACAATTGTTGGGGTCAAGCATACTTTAACACTTCTATGACAACAATACGTTATTATATGAAAAAAATGTCTTATTGTTTATTTTGGATTCAGTGATTTAGTATTTTTTTCATGGCCTTCTCAATTGTGCAAATGTGGTGTGGTTAATTATAGTTTTTTTAATCGTGTAAATTGCCTTTAGATGAAGAAACATCTAAGAAATATTATTTAAATTATACTTTTTAAAATCAAACACAAATGTATTAAACTATGACATCATGTATTTTTTAACACATTTTTTGAAAAATTTAACAAAATTAGTATTGCATGACCTCATGCAGGAGTATTTATTCTCTTCTGCTACATAATTCATTGTTTGTGAAACATTTCCCCGAATGGGCTTTGTGCTTAAATACTGCCTTGTATTTATTTATCATGGGTTACATAAATCACAATGCTATTTTTTAAACCATTTTATCCAAATGCCACAATAATTGAAAGATGCGGGGTAAACCATCATTTGGTATTAAAGTTTCATGGTTTTCTTTAAGTTGTTTCGCTTCAGTGATTGTTCATCATGTGACCATATTTTCAAGCTTCAGTTGTTTGCGGAATTTTTATTAGCATAAAAAATACTTTCAATCTTGTATTCATCATATATATATATATATAAACAATTTGCAATAGGAACATTTGGTTAGTTAGATGAGGAACAGTTTGGCAATTTTAAATTGACAATTTGTAATGGGTTTATTATTTGGAGATGGGTTGTAAGAGTTACAAACGTATTAGGAGCGGAATTACACAGTAAAGAAAATATTCGGTAACACCGTGATTGTATGCACGCACACAGACATTAAATAAGTAATAGTTAGGAGTAAGGTAGAATGCCTGGGGTTGAAAAGGTGTAGTTTTATGTTGTGTTTAAAACTACAGGGAGAAATATAAAAACATCCCACTTTCACCCCTTGTTGCTATGCTTTTTGAGGTCTGTAGAATCTGTCTTAGAAGAACAGGTGGTGTGCTCATCAAGGTTAAGTACAAATAAATGGAAGGGTCTTTAAAGTGTGGCAAAGATGGACAGAAGTTGTGCTCTAGAATGGATTGTGTACATGTATATATATATGGTCGATAACACTACATAGAGCAAGGTAAGTTTGCGTACAAATGCAGACAATCACGAGCTTGAAAATATGGCACAGGGGAATCAGTATGTGTTTAGGTTATAAAGGTCAAAACAAAAGTTGACCTTTCCAGTCGGCTCTTTGGCAACATCGGTTACTACTTTAGCTAAACCTTCGCAACTGTGTGACCCATGAACTTTGGATTGCAACATTGGTTTGGTTTTGAATAAAAGGACGAAAACCCTAACACTGTGATCTGTATTCGGACGCCAAATTTTTCCGCTGTCTGAATATCGTTCCACCAGCTCTTAAAAATGATTTAGTCGTCGTCGAACTTCGCTGTAGCGAAATTGAGCGTTTTGGCATCTCCGCGCTTCTCTCGATTGGGGAGTCAGGGTTTAAATGAGTCATCGTTTTTGGACGCATTCGAATTCCTTGAAAGAATCCAAAGGAGTGACGTTTGCGGATCGATTTCTTGCTCATCATCGAGTTATTGTTGCTGTTATTATTATTGTTGTAGTTCCGATACAAAACTTCTCCCTCTGGAATGCCGTTGTGGACGCCATTGTTTTGCTCGAACCCTGCTGTCTGTTGGTGGATAGACTGAGTTATGTTTTTCCTTCTTGGAGCCATAAGGTAATTTTTTTACCTATATATATAATTACAAACTGTATACACACTAAAATCCCATTTGCACACAGTTTAGTTTTAGTTTGTTCAGTTGCCCTGGTATTAAATAACAGAAAAATAACAAATTACTTATTTTGATATTTTTCCGTAAATAATTAAAAAAAGTGGTACTTACGGGTTGGGTTGATGATATAACTCCCAGGTCCGCGACCAACTTCAACACAAGGGGCGACCCCTTTCCTTTGTCTATGACATCACCAACTTGATTATGACCATACCATCTCACATCTTCATCATTCACGGATAAAATGATATCTTCGTTGCGAAGACCCAGTTGCTATTAAAATAGAAATTTTAAAAAAATTAGTTTTTTCTATTTTTGAAAAAACTTTCATTTAGAATGTAAAAAAACTTATACAGTACTTTTTATAACATGGATTAGAATACTGGCACTCATTTTTAATTGCATGCAACAACTACAGTAAGTTATTATTACACAAGAAAACGTCAGATCACCTTGCGCCCACCCAGTCATGTTGCAGGAGCTTTAACAGTTTTATAAATATAACACAATGGACTGTCCAACCGCTGGTGCGACTGAACCACTTTTTTCGATAGTTCGACAAAGTAAATTTATTAACATACTTTGAGGATTTTTTCTACTCTTTTTTTTCTGTTTTCTGGTCAAACAAACATATATAAAACCACAGTGAACAGCGAAATAGCTCAGACACCTTGGATTTTGAGAATATATGACAAATGCGCGTTCAACCATCACCCTACGTCCTACCCCACCTATTTTTTTACCCAACAGAAAAACTAGTTAAATACTGAAAAGACATAGCACAATAAAAAATAAAAACATCTATTACCTTCGCTTTGAGGTCAAGTTTGGTTATCGAAACTGGGGATTCCCCTTGCAAAGTAAACGAACAAACATGTTCGTCATTACTTAATGTGATTGTTCGGTGCGCCCCCAAGCGGTGGTGGACGGAGAATAACGAGAGCGGACCCTGTCATATAATATTTCTATTAGTTAAGTGCGATTTGGATAACGTTTCTTTTAAAATTGGCTAAAACCAGAAGTTTTTTAAATAACAAAAACAAATTAAATTACACTTTTCTGTTGCAAAGAGTGTATTGTAGGTAGATGACTAGTGTTTATCTTTAAATGTAAAAAGACACCAAAGATTACAACACTAAAAATCGTCAGCTAAATAAGCAAGTCAGAAGCACAACTGAGTAGCCATCGACAAATTGCAATACGCCAACCTTATAGCTGATGCCCAAGGTTCTACTTACCAGGCGCTTAAAAATATCGACTGAAGGGACTTCACCAAAAGAAGGAGAAATGCACTTTGTATCTTGCTGGCTATGGCCTGGAATATGAAGTAATATTGATTAGACGATAATAATAATATCATTTAACTGTGTCCTACACCATTTAACTTTTGTTACCAGGGGTGGCTAGGGTTATTTGTATCGATTGGATTGTCTGTTCAGTGTATTTTCCAAGGACACAATTTCAAATTCTCACAATATAAGAATTCAAGCAAAACTTTTTCCCGAAGTTATGTATCTAGCTTGCAGACTTCCCTCAATGAAAAATGTCCAGACAGGTGAATGGCTTAGCTGCAGTGCAGCAAATTAGTCGGAAGGTTGTGAGGCCAGATCCAACCTTTTGCTTAATTCCAGTGATATTGCTTAGACCCAGTGTAATTCAACGGGGTGAATACTTGTATTATGTCTATAGTAAACAAAACACTTTTAACAGGTATTTTAGATCAATGGGTAACCCCTGGAGAATACATGAAGATTTTTCCCATAAATATAGCATTCTTTCCTATATTTACTCGTATAAACATTAAACATAGCATTATAACTTATGTATATTCCGATACACACAGCATTATATCCTATATACAATCACTTATCAACATCAGGACAAAGACAACATAGAACCATAGCTGGTGACCGACAAAGCCAACAAAAATGTTGTGATAACCATTGTGTTCGGCAGTGTTTATACAAGCCGGTGTGAAGGGTAAAATAACAGTGTTATGTTGATGAGGTTTTATGGATGCTGGGTTATACAGCGGGATTGCTAGTTTTATATATAATAATAAGGCAAATTAAATTTGGCTTTGAAAGAAAAATCGGTATATGGCTATTACACACTACGTATTCACCAAATAGTGCCTTCGATACATTCATTTACAATGAGACATGTATTAATGTTTTATTCGCATCGAATTAGCTTTTTTTATTGTTTCCCACTTGAATAAAAAACTAGCTGGGTTTTAGTGGTTTTATTAATATACAATATCATGGGTGGGTCCATGGGAGCAGGAATATTGGCCTTAAAAGGTCTCTTACTTTAAGGAAAGGTTGTTAAATTAAAACCAGCTTCCGGTAGGGCATGGCACTTTCAAAAGTCAATCATTGTAATAACAGGTTAAACTTAAACAGTTGAAACATCCTAATCATACATAACACACTGCAATATCTGCGGTAATCCAAGAGTGAACAAAAGGTAGTTTGATTAATGGCAATGCCATAACCATTACTGCATTTTCCAAGCCGCAGGGATAAACAAAAATGTGTCTCCTCTCCACACACTTCCACAGTTCTAGCAACTCGACTTACAGCACAAGAAGTCAATATGTACAAAGCCCGACCTTGTATATCAGGTGCTTCAACAATGTCAAAGAAGTCTTCCTCTGAATCCATCTCATCCAGTTTCACTACTGACCTCGTGTGGGCGTGTTGCAAATATTCCTAACAAAAAAATCATTTTTAACCCATGTTTAAAAATTGCAAAAAATAAGTTTTAAAATAATCCTAAATAAAAAAACAAGATAAAAATAACTTTTCTTACTTTAAAAATAAAAAAACAAGATAACTTTCCTTTCTACTAACAATCACATGGTGGTGATTTGTTCACACCTTGAATATGGTATGTTTGCAAAGTTGCCAATAAAAATTTAAATGGAACAAAAAATACAAAAATCTGTCCTTTGATTATTAAAAGTAAAATTTCATTTTTCGCACTTAAAGAAGAAAAACGCAAGAAAACCTTTAATACGTCGTTCGTCCGAGGTAATTTGCATAAACTGTGTGTCTGTAGCGCCCTCTCGTGGTAGTACACTGATTGCCGAAGATGTGATTTTCCTGGAATGAAATTATGACGTCACAGATGCAAGTATCAAAATGACGTAATACGGATGTCGTGTGCCTACGTGAGGCGCAAGCGATTTAGTGTGGGATATTCATGTTTATCCCCATGAATGTAAAAACCAAGGGGGTTAACACACATGCAATCATCGAATTATCTCGCGCCAACCGTCGGGTTATTGGGGTATTGCAGTGTGTTGTATATGTTTTACACGTTTCTTCAATTTAGTAGAATCAATTAATCAGGCAATGTCCGTTAAGTGTACCTTGCCCATAAGGACACAATCGACTAGTTAGCGACCAGTCGAAACTGCAACCCTTTGGCGGCAATGCGACGCAATAATCCCCTAAACTATGCGGTCGTTTTACTATAACCTCATGGATTTTATCAATTTATCGATATCGATGTGACGTAATCGTGATAACAAAAACGGCGTTTGTGTCACCTAATCTACGTCGATCTTCTTTCCTCTTCGCCACGTCATCAGGGCCGGGAATGTCGTCATCACGATTTAAATATAAACTTTCCATTAACTTCGTTATTTCAAGCGGTTCCGCTGCCTCTGTGGAGAAACGACGGTAAAGGTAAAAAGTGAGTTTTCAACATGGGGGGTTTCCCGGTAAATTATAATACTTTGGCGGACGTTGCCAGAACCAGGGATTTAATCGGTTAAACTACAACTTCTGCAACACTTTCAAAATATTGAACATACTACAAAAACGCAGTTAACCCGACTATGGTCAAAGGGTAACGCCCCCCATATTTTTCTATTTTCGGAAATAGACGCAACTCCAGCTTTTAAAAAATGTGGTGAACTAGCTCTTCACATTCAAAGATTCTGAACTAAAAATGGACGTAAAAACAGGTGGTTCAAAACATGAACGTCACTTAATTACTTTATAAACAACTTTTAAATATTTTTCCCAGTTTTTAAACACAGAACGCTGTTGATCGAAAAAGGATGATCGATTACTGTTTTGTAATCAATGGTTGTGACGTAACAATACCATGTTGTTCCAGCAGACCAATAGCTGCGTAGTAATGAGCAAGGGCTCGATAGTGGTGCGTCTTCACTTCGCTCATATTCAGCCACGTGTACGGGACAATCGGCTTTGTGACGTCACTGTTCATTGATTTGAACGCCAGGTTGTACTTGTCAGAAACCTGTGATGGGATTGTTCTTCATGTTACACTTTTCACTCGTTGAACCTAGCTTAAAAGCAACTTCCACACGTAACCTTAATTCGCATGGATAATTCCGTTTTTGTTATTCCGGGATAGGTTTGGAACCCGCAATGGGCTCGTCACCAAGACCTTTTTATATTAAAATCTGTATATATATTGGTCGCGCTAACCATTCGACTACACGACCGTGCGATGGATAATTCCGGTTACTATACCACGATCACGCGAATCACCCATCGCTTAATCGATATTTCTGGGTAAAATTGACATCCGGGATTTACATCAAGAAAAACGTCGAGTTAATGTCACAATAATGAGGTTCTTGACAAACGCTAATATGTGGAGAATTGAGCCGATTCCGGATCGTATTCTGACGACTTGAGCTGCATTCATTTGAGCCGGTGCAAGTCTTAAGGTTGTCTTGTATGCCGATCATGTTAAGACAACGTTAACCTTGCAATATCCGTGTGTGTGCGCGATAACATGTAACCAACATACAAGCGGAACTAACAAAAGGACTTTTGAACCGATAGTTTTCGGTAACCGAATCGGATTTTCAATAGAACGATTCAATGTGGTCACTGTTTACTATTCCTGAAACTTGAAACTCTCGTGAAACGTTTATGTTTTTAGTAAAGAAAAATGTCATCTCCAAAATTCTACCCTTAGGCTGGATCCACCCACACACAATCGTGCATACGTACCGCACACTTTAAAGAAACAAACAACTGCCTGTCAGTCAGTATTAAAGATTTTGTGAGGATAAAGTCCAGCGTGTTTTTATTAATGTCAAAAACGGTAAAAACAAGATCATTGACTTAAAACAGTAGCTCTATGACGTTACAATCAATCCGGTGTTACTTTCCAGCTGCACTGAACCCGAATAAACACAGAAGAATAACTGGAATCGAGAATAAACTAGTTAAAATAGTCAACCCGGAAGCCTTCGTGCTTTAAAATCGTTAAAAAAAAGAAATTTTCGGGTGTTCGGACGTTATATATGACAGAAATTGACCTAATTTCATTATCAAGGGGTAAAACTACGTTTGCAAGAGTGTTTTAAGTTTTGTTAAATGTTTAAAATTAGGTTTTAATTTAATTGAAAGCGGTCATCGGTTACAATAATAAGATAAAACGAAAATCGGCTATGGCTTTGTTGTTTAGTAGGTCTTTTCCAATAAGTGTACTGGGAGGAATAGAAAGAAAACTTTGTTTTTGTAAATTTCACCAGACGTATATATATTTAGCTTTTACTGCTGGCTCACAAACTTTGGCAGTGGATTATTCGATAGTTTGGTTTTTATATCTTCTTGCGGTTTTAATAACAGTACGGAACAAATAGTGTTAAATTATTGTAAAAAATGGCGCCAACGTCTTAGTCCAGAGAAAAATATGTTTTTTTTCTTTGCTGGAACCTCGTATTTGTTGCTCAAAATTCATTGTCGTATTATGACTGATGGTGAATAGATAAATCGTGTTTTTTTATAAACTATAGAGAAAGTGTCAAGTTGTTTTGAGCGAACTCGAAACCATTTAAGGTGAAACGCTATTGATAAGACGGCAATAAACACACTGTGTGGATAGATTTCAACTGATTCGGTACATACGTCCGATGTGTTTTCAGGTTCGGGTCATTTAGGTTCAACATATTGATCGTGACATCACAATGGCACCAGTGGCGTCATACGCAAGTTTACATTACAGATTTTCAATGTCAAATAAATATTAAGCGCATTTCAACGTTTGGGAACCGATGGGGTGTTAGCTAAATTATCCAATACGTAGTATTAGCTAAGATTTCACGGCTAAAAATGGGATGCAACAGGCACATTGATATACCTGAGTTACCAAAGAAACAAACGAAGATTAAAAAGTACCACTTGCTAAATTCGGGCAACAGAATGAAGACTGGGTTTTTATTTATTACCTTTCAACTTTCACCTATAATAAAAAGAGTACAGAGATATAATAGAAAATTACTATATAAATGTATATCAAGACACAATTTTTTATTATTTACAAGAGATTTTTAAAAAACAGACAAAATGCATTAAAATAACGTTTTGACTTTGTCGAGTTGAAAAACGGAGGCCGCTGTACATAAAACAACAGAATACCTCATGTCCGTCGTCCGGTGCCTGAACAATTTAAGACTAGAAACCTCCCTATAACGATAACCCATTGCCTTTTTCTTAATAAGCGAAAAAAATTTAAACGACATTAACAAATATAATTGATTGCGGCAATAATCACTGCCATTACTCAACACTTCAATACAAAACGATCAATTATTGCCTTGAAGCGTTTTTTCTTAGACTGAAATTTGTTTAGCTACTTCAGAGCAACATAAATTCCACTTGAGCATAATTCAAACACCAATTTTATCACGTATTTGTTCGGTACATCCGTGTATACTGTATACAGTTTAACCGGCACTCGGCAAATAGATAGCTTGTAAACGATGTATGCTTCCCCATACACGGGACATGAGTTATGTTCCTTGATGTTTGCGCAGTGGTTCAATGTTTGGGGGTTGGTGATCCGTGTTTGATTGAAATCGTAAAATTAAGGGATCAGGAAATGGTTGCGACAAATCGTAAAATGACGTTTCGCGACATTTTTGAGGTTGGCGTCGAACATTAGTCATCTACAAGAGTAGGAAACGCAGGTGACGTTATCACACGGGCAATCGGTTTATACCGAAGCTATTGCAGTGTGCTGTGCAGTGTTAACACGTTTTTTAAGTTTTAGTTGTGTGCCCGGCGATTGTTATTAAACGTGTTGTAGACAGCACACAACCAACTACCCAGCGGTTAAAATCGATTCCACGACCTTTCAGCTTCCGATCAACGCCCCAAACCACTGATAGCCTACCGGATATCATTCATACAATTTCAAATACAACGTATTTTTTTACTTTATCTTGTAAAATTACGTGCATGTCCCTGTGGAAATGTTTTTGCGGTATAGTTAAATAGGTCAATTTCGAGGGATACATACAAGAAAGTCTTCGGTATTAAATTAAATCACTATACACTTCAGTTTAAAAAATCGTATACAGTTTTGTAAAAAAATTGTAAATTCCCGTTTCGTCGCTTCTACAGGACGAGACACTACTACACAAATACAGATTTAAGACACTAAGATTGCGTTATTTTTACTAATTACTAAACTCCTAATATTGTTTGGGTTGGATTATGATTTCTTTGGGCTGGATTATGATTCCGTAACCCTTTCATAAAACAAATAGTGTTGGACTAATTAAAAATTGAATGAAAGAAATAAAAAATAAACTCCTTAGCGCATTTTTATAATAAAAAGACGCAATAACAATAAACCTGTTTTACGAGCGTTTACTCAAACATGCCATCACGAAAAAAACATAAGGAACGCTTATAAATTATTTAACCAACAATTGCACAGAATTTAGCCATGTTTCTTATCTGATTCCAGTAGCACTCGATAATGTATTTGATAAGTTCAAAACGCAGCTATGGTTCGACGAGGTGATATCGTGAAATTTAAAGGCGATCTTGTCACAATTTTATGGCATATAAGGTTGTACGGGACAGGTAGACAGACACAGTTAAAATTCGCTAATATACGGATGGCCAGGAGACGTAAACTCTCCCCCGCTTACAATATTGATGACCTTATTGAAGCGTGACATGCTCTTTGAAACCAACGATGCGTGCTCAGGTGTATTGAGACGTGAAGACGTTTTTCGTATATTAATCATTCGTAATATCGTGTTCGCTTAGCGCCAGTTGGACAAGAAGCAACATCGAGTTAATGTAATCCAAGCCTTTACGTGCTCTACCAAGTATATCCCCGCGCGCGCACACACACGCGTGCACCTGCACACGCAATTCAGCCTACACACAACTCACTTTTATCGCCTCCTGAGCAACCGAGGCGCACTTCCCGAGTTCGATCTCGAATCCTCCCAACACTCGCATCTCCAGAACGCACTCCTGCCCTTGTGCCAGCATCAACCACATGAGGGCGCTCAGTATCGAGTGGCTGAGGTCAGCCGTCGGCGCGTTGCTGAAGTTCAACTTGAGGTAGTTGAACGCACCTGCGTGCAGAAGTTGCGTCATCGGGTTGTGACGTCATAAAAACTGTGACGTCATTGGGATAATCCATTAGGTCTTCGTGGTCACGTATTGCGATATTCTGGTACACACCTTCGTGAGGTCAAGACTACTAAAGACATTCCTATTCGGTGTCATCGCAACTATTACGTAGACTTTACGTCATTATGGTAGTGACGTAATCGCGAATATTGTCTTATTAAATATATTGTTTAATTTCTCCCAATCTAAGTATATCGAAATATACACTTTCAATGTGAGAAAATGCGTCAATTCCTCTTAACAACCATAAAATGGTGCCAAAAACAATAAAGGAACACCTCTATAACAAATACGACTAAATATAATTTATTCCGTGAAGTGCTTTACGCCGTATGCTATACGGTAAACAATGGCGTAATATATGAAAAGTAAATATAAGGTAACCGCTATACGTGATGCAATCATGTCGTGTTTATGGCCTTTCCTTAGATCAGGTTGATTCATATATATGTGTATATGTATGGTCGGAAAACTGGCGCGGATGGACAGGTGGTGCATGGTCTACTATAATACTATAATAAGTACGATATATATTATAGTAGGCAATGGGTGGTTCACTTATCAGGGTTGGTTTGTGGGCAAATGTAAAAAAATGTGATTTGGAGGAGAGATGAACAATTGTCTCGCTTATCAAGGTTGACTTATGTATGAATATGTACGAACCGGAGTTTTCTGGATAAGTGCTTGTCAATGTAGGCTCATGCTGTGTATGTAAATACACAGTATAAGCTATAACTGTGTAAATGTGGCGCAGATAGACCATAAACGTAACACTAAAGCGCAACTAAATTAGAACAAAATATTACGCTTCCAAATTATATATATTAGAACCACTTTATAGCTAGCTACCCTTGTGATTGTGCAAGAAAATCAATTATATTCTGTGGTATTACGGTCTATTACCTGTGTTTTGTTGTGTTTTGCAAGAACTAAACGATCTACACGTATACAGTAGTTATTATAAGGATTATGTGTAATTACAAAAAGAACTTATGGTAAACTGTTTCTAAGGGGATTTTGTTAGTGATTTTTCATTTTATGTGTCTTTAATTTGTTGTGCCCGTTTGTGTATAAATTTCGACTCAGGTTTACTTGTGCACACAAAATCACATATATTCACCATGCTGTGATGGTTTAAATTGATATTAGTTCTACTTAATATAAGATTTGAATTGTTTTGTACATAAATCAACCAGGATATAAGATCCACCTTGTCCGTGAGCGCAAATCGCGTCTAATCTTGCTACTGCGGACTTTACTAATCTGCGGGCCGGAGGGGCGGGACAACACACTATTCTGCGGGACAAAAAAAATAGGGGCGAAACACTATTCTATTGCAAAATGTAGCGGGATGAAGTAATTTCGTTACTAGCTTGAGCGGGATGGGGTTTATTATGAGCGGAATGTGTTATATCGCGTATATAACCCCGTCCCCGCTCATGTTAGTAAAGAAAATACTTTTTCCCGTCCATGATATACTCCGCCCCGCTCAAGTTATGACGAAATAACCCCTCTCGGTCATGCATGTAAGTGAAAAAAAGTACTTTGTCTCGCTCGTGATATAGTGTGATGTCCCGCACCGCTGCAAGCAGATTAGTAAAGCTCGCTACTGTATGGTTGCACGTAATACTTCTGCACACGATACACAGCGAATTAGACTCAAACCGGGTACCTGCAGCGTGTTGGAAAGAATCCACGGCGATTTCAATGCCTCGCCTTCGTGTTCTGTCGGCGCGGGTACCAATTTGTGAATACAGGGCTCCCAAGTTGAACAGGGTGCTTGCTTTCTCGAGTGAAATCGACCTCTGCGCAGCTGGCAGACCCGTGATTGAATCGTACCTGCACGTAACAATGACGATTTAAGCACAAATAAATAAACAACAAAGGTCAAAAGCAATAATATTAAGATTAATGTAATAAGAATTCGCCTATATACAAATATTTATAAAAATAAAAATAGAATGCCATAAAGTCAAATGTTCTAGATAAAGCAAAAAATGAATTAATTAGAATAATAGTGTATAAACTCGTTACAATGTCAAATGGTGTGTTTGGCAATAAAGATTATGTCAAACATGACTTTGCTGGTCAAAATATACCACGAACAGCGATAAGCCGGACCATGCCTGGGTTAGAAACTAAACCAAGTCCGCAAAATTTTAACGTAAGAGTTGATTCAAACTTCGCTTTATTACACATTGGCCGTAGTATGTCGAACCCACACCAGACTAAGACGCGTCCATGAAATATTAAAATTTAATTTTCTGCCATTTCTGTTTCTTACGCAAAGCGAGCAGTTTATTCAAGCTAAGATGTTTGTTAGATTTGCCACCGGCTGCTGAACAAACAATTCTACAATGACGTAACAATGGGCATACCATACATTCTAGTAATAAGGCTCGAAAGCTCGTAGGTTGGTGACGTTTGGTTTAGTTGAAGAAGACCGGTTTATGTGTTTATTTTTCGTTTAAAGCCGAAGATTTCATTCAAAATTCATAAAAAAAACGCCGGTTAATTATGACGTCATAATACTAAACAATGGCTTGAGGCGAAAACGCGAGAATTAAAGATGTGGTGTTATGATAGGTTTTGGCATATTTAAGCCTCTTTGAAGGTTTTTGTACATTTATCCGGTTGATTTGTTACATTTGGTGGCAAACATGACATTATCAGTCACGAAATATTTTACATATAAATGTTGAGCGCAAATTTCACGCTATAAACAAATAAACGCATTACATATGAATTACACTGTTATATTTATTATTAAAGATTTACCGACATTTTTATACGTCCAAAAAGCTGAAAGTACAAATGATGACTTCTAAATTGTGTAGATTCAATTATTGAGAATTCTGTTTTTGTGGTACGCGTTAAATGAAAAAATTCTAGTGTGTTTAATTTAAATGAACAACAAATTCCTATATAATGAAAACTTGACATTGAATATGTTGACGACGGACTTAAACGTATTGATTAAGACCTTCAAAGGTTTTCTTTCAAGGCAAACTGGCTGTATATTGACGGAGATAACCATGTGTGTAAATAGAGCTGACATGAGCGCAAATACTTGCTTCACGTATTCACGGATTAACATGAAATGAAATGCCTTTGCAATAAATAATTTTGACAAACGCAGATAAAAAAGCTACAAAACGACGGTCGTCAAAATTATTAAAAGGCGACGAATAATACTAAAGGGCGACGAATAACAACATGTTGACTTTAATTTTGAATTTAAATAAATAAAACACTTAACCGGACAGGAGTTAAAATGGGTTTTAATGTAAAAGTGACTGTACGAGCGCTCCGTGAAAATAACGAAAAGCGCTCAATAACAGATGAATTATTTTATATTTTACGATTTTGTCAGTTGTCGGTGAGAGTCCTAACCCAATGAACTTTAAAGGTCTTATTTAATGAATAGAGCAAACCAAATCAAAATTACCAATTTACTCATTCCATTTACATATTTCCCCGTAAACAAAGACTATTGACGTTTTTAAGGAGAAATAAAAATCGCAATGTAAACAGTTAGATACTGTTTTTGTGCTGATCAGTTCTATTTTAACGTTCTTTAAAAACACGAAACTAAGTCTAAAACCCACCAGTGGAAGTATACGCCCAGCGGTTTGTATGGCGGAAAAAATCGGTTTTCGATGAAGTACAACTGGTTGTAGTATTCGAGCAATAGGACCGCTCCGTCGTGGTTGCGGGAAGGTGTTCGTGTCGAGTTGCGCAAATCCGCGAAATCAGCGATTTCTTCCGAGAACGACTCGGGGTCCTCGCTGTAGTGCTCCGAAATATAATCCTGTGTGATGTCACAAGGAGAAAATCATTTAGGGAATTGTGACGCTTCAGGAAAAATTGGTTATTTGGATTTTAATGTCGAGTAACAGGCAGAATATGCGATTTTTATTGAAAAAGTATTCAATGAAAAAAGTTTTTAACAAATTTTGTACATTTTAGCATTAATTATAGAACAAATGAAAAACATTGCTGGAAAAAAAATATTAAATGACTCACTTCAAAAGTTTGTGCAAACACGAGTTCTTTTGTATCTTTCAAGCCAAGAGGAACCAACGGGATGCTGACTGTCTTCCCACTGTGGTGATGACGAAATTATTAGTTAGGATAATTATGTTTATCCCCATGAATGGGAAAACTAAGTGGGTTAACATACAGGCAATCGTCAGATCACCTCGCCCCTACCGTCGGGTTACCGGAGCTATTGCAGTGTGTTGTGTATGGTTCACACGTCCCTTCAATTTACTAGCACCTATTAATCCGCTGGGTTTTTGTGGTGACATACTTTTATTTCCAATTCTTTTACTATGAAAAACATTGCGAAGAATATTTGATTCCTGACGTCATGAAAGGAGACTCTGGTCTAACAACGGACGGGATCGCGCATACACGGCATATATATATATTAGTTTTTTTTTGTTTTTTTTTAAGTATTTCCCAATAAAAATACAAACCATGGATTAAAAAAACGGTTGTTTAGACACATAAACGCGTGTGCGATCTGGCTAATGTAATTTTTGTTTAATATTTTTTCCAATATGAAAACATATTTATCATATTCTGTCAGGCCGTCGTATATTTGGCAACCAATTTCACTCAGACATCAGACTATACGGTACTCAGGACTAAATTAATCAATTAAAATTCCTTAAATTGACATTTTATACCCGTAATAGCTCACGAGAGCTGTTTAAATCTATTCAATGGAAAATATTTCCTCGTTGATGACACTCGAAAACAATCGGTCTAATGACGTCATAATGGCAAGATAAATAACAACGGTAAGGAAGGAATGAAGAGTGGTTGATGAAGCTTTGTAATGTGAATACCATGTTTAAAGGGTAATATAATACGCCAATCGTATTTAACTCTACAATAATTAAACTACACGAAAATAGAATTAAATTAAACACTTCCGGCTATAAAAATGCTTTAGTTTTTAATCGTTAAGTACTTTTGGTAACAAAGTATTTTAAACAAACAAAAAACACGTAAAATGACACCATTTTCAAATAATAAGATATAACAGATTGGAATGTTGCTTGTTATAAAAATAAATCTTTCTACAATACAATAAAGTTCTGTTTGGTTATCCCCACACTATATTACCCCCCCTTTTTCAGATTTTTTTTTGTATAATTCCCAACAGCATTATCGTTTTTTGTGTTGCAACTACCACATACCATCTGTTTTTTGAGAGATATATGCCCATTACTCTTACTACACAGCAATGCCTTTGTTTATAATTGTGGATATGTTGTTCGTGTTACTGAATCTGAGACTAAGAGAAAGTTAAATTATCCATGAAATTGCTTGTTGCGTTTAAACAGGATTGTATTGGGTTGTCCACATAGACATTAAGTATTTGGTAAAAGTTACACCTTGCACCCACTACACTCCTAATGAAAACCAATATTTTGATTAAAATGACCTTAACATAATAATGTAAACTTAAAAATCAATTTTATACCCATAACAACATTGAATAAGATATTCATGCTTTATTCCTGTGAATAAAAAAATGCAAGGTGTGGTATCAGATTGACCGTCATCAGGTTAACAGAGCTAGTGTAGTGTACTGTATATGATTGTAAAGACATACAGTTTTACCACAATCCATTAATCCTGGTTTCAGATGATGTCTGCTAAGTACTTTGCCTACCGACCAAATTGTCTAGCAATTGATAGGTTTTGATCCCACTAAAGTCTTGCTACTTGCAGACTACCGACAGTCCGACACACAGCAATTGAGCTAAAAGCACAAAATAAAAGATTCAACTATAGTTGTAACATATTAAAAGCACTTGCCTTGTGCTCTGGTAGGGCTCAACAGTGGAGTTTAATTCACTCAATTCTTCCTTCAGAAGCTGCAGGTTTGAATTGACAAAGCTCAGTTCCAAAGCTACCGTCTCTTTAACCTTGAGATTTTCAGTGGCACTGCAATGTAAAGATGGAACATGGAACTACAGGGAATGTTGATTAGAGTTGACAGCACTGAAACATAACTATGTAAGTTGTGAAAATGCAGTTGAAATTTAGACAAGGCATGAAATCACAGAAAAATGGAATATTAAACTAGGAATTTTGAATAGAAGGAAATTTTGACACTGCAGGAATTATGGATAAGGTCATACGAATGTAATTAAATGAAATTCAAACAGTAAGGTGAATATGGATAAGAATCGATATCATCCAGAAAACCCCAGCAATCTACTGATTGCTATTGTCTATAAAAGGTGAAGGATCCTTGAAGCATGTAAGGTGTGAGTTGACATGATCTATTTTAACACTGAACCTGTGTGGAACCACCAGTAACCATATTCCACTGTAAGCAGGAGATGTGTTATTAAAACTATCAAGCGGCAATGTGCTTTTGTGCTTTTCATTGTTCAATCAAATCAGAACAATCACATATATTGTATAAGAAAAAATTAAATTTGGTGTGCATCTCAGATTTCAGTTTTGTAACAAAACAATTAAAGAAAATTAATAAATTATACAATAATAATTATATTAGGCTGTATTAAAATCAAATCAAAATAAGCACAGTGTTTTTTGTTGCTTTTTTCAGTCTAACTTACTGTTTTGTTTAATGTCCATTTCATTATCAATTATTTTTACGCAAAAAATGATAAGAGCATATTATTAGTTTTGACACTAAATTAATCGATTTCATATTTGCCCCACCTAAATTGACACAGATAGTGCAATGAAGACATTTCAGTTCTACAAATATTAAGGTAAATATTTGTGGATGATAAGAAATTGTATTAATATGCAATGATATGATTGTTTATTAATTTGGAAACAACTGTTTCAATAAGTTTTTATTAAAATGGTCAAAATATCAATTCATTAAAGTCATTTTTTACGACGCACTCTTTTAATTTTTCATTAAAATAGTCAAAATATTAAAGTAAAAAAGAAAAGGTAATAAATTAACCAACAAATAAATTAAAACATATATGTGAAAAATCAAAAGAGTGTGTCATAAAAAATAATCTATAGCCTAATGAATCGTGTTATAAATCTTACACTTCCATAATAAAACAAAGTACAGATGAAATATTTCTGCTTTTCTTAAAAACAAGTTGAATCAATTGTCCTAAAAGTAAAAGATGATTGGAAATGGGTGTTTTTTTGTGGTGACATCATCATACATTGCCAATTCTAATTGTTACATTACCAATGCTAATTGTTGGGTAAAAAGGAGTGCTGGTGATTGGAATGTAAATTTTAAGTTGAAATTAAATGTTGTTAGTCACCTTATCCACAATTATAAATGTGTCATGATCACGTATGTGTCATTTTAAATGGCAATTAAAATGAGCAAAAAAATTTCATGGATATTTTTGAAGTTTGAATATAAGCATCAGAAAATGACTGTTACCAAAAATTTGATATCGTTTTATCATCAGCAGAAAAGTAAAATGCATTTATTTAAGGTAAAATCAGCAATTTTATAATTAAAACATACTATTATTTTCTCACTAAATACATCAGTAATAAAATGTCAAAACTTCTTAAAAATTAAAATTCTAATTAACACTTTTGATCGGTTTTAAATAAACATTTAAAATTAAAGTTGTGCATAAAATATGCAGGTTATCAACAAAACTTTTTAGACATAAAAAATTAAAAAGAGAGATGCTGTAAAAATGACAAAATACCGAAAAAATGAATAAAAAATTATAATACTTGAATAAATTTTCAGCTCCAGCTCTGAGTCTCATCTGTTTGTTAAGTTGTTGGTTTATGACGGTGCGGTGACTTTGCATTTTACTGCGCTGAGTCGCCATGATCGGATTACAACCCTGGATTAATGATAATTAATTAATAATTTAAGATTTTACCGGTTTCAATGTGTTATAATGGTTAGATTATTTGGCACAAATAGGAAAAATTGCAAGGTTACAAACAAAGGTAAAATTTATAATGATTAGAAACAGTTACTTTACCAGTATATCTTTTTATAGGAAGGGGGTAATTAATAAAAAATATTTCGGAAAGTAATATTGTGTATAATAATTATAAATTTAACTTATGGAGTACCGGTAATGAAGTATTTATTTTGTTTAAAAAAATATATATTTTTTTATAAAATTTTGTACTTTAAAAAAACATTTGTACTTTAAACTTCAGAACACCAATTGTCATTTGAATAAACAAACACTTATCTATTTTTAACATTTTAAAAATGTTAAGGGTACATATTGTCATACAACAATAATGTATTTGGACATTTTACCTTTCTTGGTTGAACAGTCTGCATTTTGCTTTCCAGTTCCATTAATTCAATATATTGTACCAGAAGATATCAAAATTTACATAATTCTACAATTATCATGATTTACTGTTGACAAAATGTTATGATTTATTCATTTTTACCGCTGTTTAAGTTTATATTGTTTTATAACTTAATTTATTTACAATACTAAATCAACGTAGTCACTTTGTGTAATGTTTAAGTCGTCAATAAAACTATCGGGTAACGTTTAGTGATTTAATTTTATTGCATAAAATAACGTTGTAAGTTTAGTTTCTGTCTTCTTTTTTCATTGTGGTCATAAATGAACCTGATATACTGCTCAAACTGTCTTTTATGTTCTCAATATTAAATGTTAAAACGTAAAAAGGTATAAATCAAAATTTACCGTATACATAATTAATAGTCCACTAACAGTGCATTTAAATCTTGATTGATTAACTAATTCTTGCATTGTAACTATATCGCGCTTTTCTTCGTTTAAAACGTCATATACTGTACTTACTGTTTATACCAGTCACGTTTAGAAAGCAATTTGTTATTATGATCTTATTATTCTCTTACTCGTGTGGTACCTTTAAACCTGGCTTTATTGCAAACGGTCAATGTTAAATCAATGACCTGTGGCCTTATAAGTAAGTTTATTTACACATTCTTACATGAAACACACCTATCACTAGGATTTTTACATAAACACTAAACTCAGCACGAAATTAACCCAGAGATATTTCATTTGAAACTGGCTTCCAAATTTAGCGTCGTTCGTTACCATTGCCAGCGCCCGCTTTGAAACATTTTATTTTTATATCTCTCTTCTAGGCCCTTTTTCTTTTCTATCATTTTTTTCTTCACTTTCTCTATTATATATTTCCGATATTATTCACGCATATTTTAAAAGAGACTACTCGTGTTTATTTATGTGGTGCGACAGCGAAGGACGTAATAATATATTTTTCTGTATATGATGAAACAATTGATATAGTTTTTGTTAAACCCACTGATTTAATGGGTCCAAGCAATAGGATGTATATGTTTTATTTGAGTGAAACACATGTCAGATGATCGCAATTAATACTGAAATTTAGTTGGATAACTTGTAGAACCGTGTTTCCGATAACCTGACAAGTTACCAAACGACTGCCCTTCAGACGCGCTATGTTGTGTTATTTTACTTCTAAGAGAAATATGTTGAAAAAATTATCATTGTTTAATTGACTGGATATATGCGATGTTCGCTGGTTGCCTTTGCCAAAGCCAAATCGACTTACCAGCGACAAGTTTCTAAAAAGATAGCCCCTTGGCTGGCAGCGACGCACTATCCGCATGAGTAAGCAACTGAACAATAGCTAATAAGCCAGAAGGCTACAAAAACTGTTTCCACATACTCCAATCATATTTTTCAATAAATTATCAATATTTTATTTGAAAAAAGTCATACGCTTTATAGGAATTCGAAATTTTTAATAAATAACTCGAAAACACGCGATCAACGACGCAGTAAATTGCAATCCATAATTAATAAGCGGACACTTCTTCGTTGAAGTTTCGGAGTCGCATCTTCTGTTTGTACAACTCGTCTGAGGAAGGAGGGTTCATTATTAGCATTGGTCATATGTAAACTTATCAATCGTTCTGTTAAAGCTTTATCCAAAAAGAATTTTGAAATTAATACCAGAAGAGCAATCAGGTATAATGTAAATAATAGACCCACCTTCCAATTCGTCGATGCTTCTTTCCAGTTGCACCACTGACTTTTCAGCAAACTCGGCACGGTTTTCAGACTGTGGGATAACAAATGTTTGATTTACTTAGATATCGTATTTTATCTACTAACTGTTGAGAATACATACGGGTCGGATGATTATCATACTTTTAAATCAGATTTATTTTGTAAAATATAATTTAACATTTCGTGTACTCAAATACGGGCTAGTGGGAAAATCTACTAGTTGGATCATTACCACTATTACTGTGCTATAAATCTAACACGGTTTAGGTGACGAGATTTTGTAGCCTGACTTAATATAGTCAACGACTAGGAAACGGTAATAATAATACACAAAAAACTTACGTCTTTCAATTTGTCGCTCAAAGTCTTAATTTCTTCTTCGTAGCATTTTTCTTTCGCCGAGTACTGGAAATGAAAACAAATTAGTAAAACTGCCCAAATTGATATTATGTCAGAGGATAAGTTGATTTGTAAATATATGGAAATATTGACGTAATATTAATATCATCACCTTCTCAGCAGCGGCCTCAAGTGACTTCAAACTGTTTGCGGCTGTCTTCAATTCTTCTTCGAGCTCAGTGGCTTTGCTGAAAAGAAAAATATTTTTATCAAGGATAGAAAGAGTTCTATAGGTGAAACTCCGGGGAAAGTATTTTTTTATTTGGTAAACGTAAAAATGATTTTCTGTAAAAAAATTTGTGAAAGTAAGAAAATAACAAATAGCTATGGAAGTAACCATGAAGTAGCCTTTATAAAGCAAGTAGCTACTCGTCTGTGGTAATAATAAATAATCAACATCGCATGACGTCACAAACGGCAAACGGACACTAAACGACGTCATCGGCTCGTGACTTACTTCTCAGCGAGTTCGGCTCGCTCCTCCCCGCGTTCGAGGTCGGTTTCGACGTTGACCAATTTTCGGGCCACCTCCTCGTACTTCTTGTCAGCGTCCTCAGCCACGCTCTTCGCCTCGTTTAGCGACACCTCCTGGAGCTCAAGCTTTTCCTCGTCCTTCAGCGCGCGGTTCTCTATCACCTTGCGACCTCTGCCGGATTGCCACGTCGTTAGGAGTTATGTCATAATAAAAACGTCGTCGGTATTGTAAATAAAAATGTGAGTGAGTTTCTTGTAGAAAAAAAGTATTACAAAACTGTGCTTCCAAAAATTAAACGGTTCTTTTAAAGTTATGTTTATGTAAAAATTGAGATTTTAAGTGTTTAAATACGTCTCGCCCAATCTAGTAATCTTGGAGCTATGGTCACCAAATTTTACCGTTCGCTTTCATCAGCGGCCTTTTCGGCTTCTTCCAATTTTTGCAGCGACATTGAGAGGCTCTCCTGCCCCTGGTCGAGTTCCTCTTCAACGAGAGTGATACGTCTGTTCAATTGCGCCACTTCCTGCTCGGCCTGTAATTGACGAGAGTTATCGCTTGTGTGTTTGTTTTGATCCCCGAGGGCGGTACATTAGTTACTGGAGCTAAATTATTGTGTTTGTGTTAAGTTATTGTTTTTCTACCGGGTAAGCTGTTTTACCTGTGACTGTGTTCATTTTAAAAATACCGTGCTTTATATACGAATTATTCTCCAACAATTTATCTACACGAACGTTGGTTTAGATTTGTCATTGGTTTGCATCGAATATGTGTCCGTTAAAGGCCCTCGGGAAATGACCGGGGCTTGGTAATTGAATCAGGAATGCTATATCATACTTGGTGCATATTATACCATTGCGCTTGTTATTGGTGAAATGTTAGGCAATTGTTTTTCGTTTAATCAACAAACACAGTCGGGTTTCTTACGTCAGCTGCCTTCTTTTCCGCTTTTTCCTGATCTTCGTTGGCAAGTCTCAGCTTTTCTTTAGACGCTTCTAATTCATCTTCAGTGGCCTTCAATGATTTTCCGAGGCCCATCAATTGCTCTTCATACTAGGATAAGAAAATGAAACGTAAATTTAATCATTTTAAGCTAGCTTTCCTAATCAGAACAAGAAGTCGGGGGAATAAAGCCAATTGTATATTTTTTATGGTCCTACCGAATACAAGTGTACCCTTTCATAGGATGGCCAAAATAATAAAACCAGATTTTCTGGCCAGAAAACAAACCAATGAAATGACGTAATAATAAATAAGCTGCAGCATTAAATGCAAACTTCTTTTTAAATAAACTGTACCTCTGTGACTTTCGATTCGGCGACTTTTCGGTCGGTTTCGGCCTGTTCTGCTCTGTCGAGTGCGTTTTCTTTGTCAAGCTTGAGCATGGTCATCTTCTTCTTGATGGCTTCCATTTTTGTTGTTGATTCTTCTGAGACTTGATGTGAATAAAAGATGAAGTACTGTAATTGTATAAGGTTACATGGTTGCGATCCGTCTTATATAGTCGCAAGTGCGAAGTGTGATGGCCACAGCTGTTGTCAGGTCGCACCGGTGGTGATGACGTCTGCATGACGTCATAGATTTGGAAATCTGTTTCACAGTTCCAGTGTCGTGAGAGACTTTGATTGAACGGTTTTAGAGTGGTTGTGAGAAATTTGTTAAAGTTTAACCTGAACACTTCAAAGCAATATTTTCGTTTCTGCTATTTTATCTGACTTCTTGAATGGCCGTCCTAGATTGGTCATGCACGTGACAATGAAGTTAAATTGCTAGAATCGTATTGAATGAAAACCCATTGCCATGTCTGGTGGCGATAAGTCCAATCGATTAGCTTGGTGGTTTAGTGCGCCGCCCTCTCGCCGAAGGGTTTTGGTCCGAAATTGGTCGCTAGATAGTCTTGTGACAATGGACAAGGCACTTTGAGAACATTTTCTGAACTTAATGTAATAATGAGTTCTACTAAATTAAAGAAATTTCTGAATCATACACAACGCACTACAATAGCTCCTGTAACTCGACAATGGGCGTGAGGTGATTTGACGATTGCCGTGTCTTTAACGCCCCTACCGTTTTCCCATTTACGGGGATAAACATGAACATTCTATCATATTCTTAGGTAAAATAGTTTTTATTTAGACTAGAGCCATTCGGGGATTTGTCAACTCTGGCGATTTTGAAAAAAACCATGGAGAATATAATAAAACTACTATTGGCTCGCCATGTACCGTATCCTTTTAAAACAACTATAAAACGTAACAAAACTCTTACTGTAACGTCATGACGGCCTTATTCTATTTACCAAAACAAACTTCCGGTTTTTATTTTCACCACTGCGGATTTTGTTACCGGATATGTGGTTTGTTGTTTTAATTTTTTATGCGATTGGGCGAATCGTTTAACTTACTTTTCGCTGATTTTGTAGGTCCAATTTGGATTGTTTAGAAAGTAAAGTCGTATAACCCAACGTCAAATATTGATAAGCACACAGCAATATCTTTGCTACCTTAATGTCAAAAGCTTATTTCTAGAACTAATACAGAGGAAGAAAATCTTCGATGGACTTACTCTACACAAAATATTAATAAAAGTTATCATGAAAGATAGCCCAGAAATTATTTGGTATTCATATAAAATGTGTTGTGTGACAAGGCTCATGTGGCTATTGGCGCTCTACGTCATTGCCATAATGGCTGAACTGACTTAATAACCTTTATCACCCGGGATGTGGTGTTGTAACCCGCAAAGGTCTATTGGGGGTCAGTGCTGCTGGGTCCGAGTTCCCAGGCAAAGTTTAAAAAAAATCAAATTCAGATCTTTTACTTTAAAATGTATTTTACCTATATTTTCCACAAACAGTAAAATAAAAGCATCTATGTTATTAACTTAGCAAAAACATCACTTTCATTTTCAACTGAGGCAAACGGGACGCAGATGGGATATTATATAGTATTTTGGCAAGTCAAATTGGCAATCTTAATTCTTTACCAAAAATTATCGAATTAACCCAAGATTTGCCGCGGTTTCTTTACACTGACGATATGTTCGAATGTTATAAGCAAGAATTTACTAAACTAACTTTCGCTGGTAACACACAACTAGGCCTACATGGTTACGACTTTCTTTGTTGTATCCAATTTCTACGATTATAATGATATGATAGTCCTGTAAAAACCCTAAAAAAATAAAGATGCAATGTGTGTTATCGCATATGCACTTTTTAGATTACCTCATATCTTCAATAGGAACTACAGCACTGTGTTAAACACTTTGAAGAAATTGCTAGCTTTTTCTTAACATGTTACACCGGGTTCGAGCAATTTCAGCCATGTGCCTAGCCTATTAAAACAGACAGTTGACTATAAACGACAGGTAACCTTTCGGATAGCGATCATGTGGGGGAAACTAAGAGGGAAACTGCACAACAAGACGACGATTAGCGCGTTACAGTTAATTTTAAACATGTGGTTGGAGTGTTTAAAATAGTTAGATTTAGTTTTGGGGTTGAAATTGGCGTTTAGGACAGGGTACGAATTAGTTTCCATAGTTTAGTGATCAGTTTCCCACCTTACCGTTTCCCTCTTTTTAGTGTTGCCCGGTCATACATGTCTGCAACTGTTTTAGATCTTCCCGATTTCCCAAAACACTGTTTGCCGCACCGAACCACTACGACCCGCAACTAGTACTGCATTTTATTACGTAGTGCGATATATATTTCAAGGACGGTGTATAAAAATAATAGATATTCATAGATTTTTGTTTTTGATGTCGCGGCAGAGTGGAACAAGCTTCAACTGCGCATCAGTGCGAGTGAAGATCACTTGATTGGTTTACACGGGAAAGATAAAAGAATTTAAATTATAACAGAACAGGACAGCAATGATAAAACTAAACTAATGAATAAAGAAAGTTTCACTCTAAAACTAAATAATAATATGAGAGGCGTCGCTCAGAAAAAAAGGAATCAAAAACGAATGTTCCTTGAAATAAATGTTTAGTTTGAAAAATGATTGATTTATCTCACTTCATCGACAAACACGATCACAGTTACTTTTTTCGTTTCACGTTTGAAAAAATTGACCTTTGGAAAGAAATAAAGGTAAATATAAACAATTTGTAAGAAAAATTCACTTTTGCCAAAAAATCACTTTTTAACTGTATAACACAATACAAAGTAAACACACTATTGCAAGCTAGGTTTCACTTTAAAGATGTGTAAAAAAGATTAAAAATAATATATATGTTTCTAATATAAACAGTATTATAGTAAACAGTTCAGCGTGGTATGGATACAAAAATGGATGCTGTTTTTCATCGCGGCTTCACAACATTAAGTGAGGTAATCCTGCGAGTTGTTGATCAACACTGCTAGTTGGCAACACTACCTAATGACATCATCACCTAATGACATCATCACCTAATACGACCGTCCGGTTTGACGGGGATCATTTCCGACTTGGGGTCCGGCGACATGGACGACCAGTTCAAATTCTCGCATAAGTTCGGCGTAATCTGGCGCGGCGTGTAACATCGTCGTGGCTGCGCCTCGCGCCACGTCTCCGTCGCCTGCGCTACAAGGCACGCGTCCTTCGCTTTATAAGCGCCGGACGCCACAGCATCGACCCACCGCCGTAGCTTGGCGCCGTCCACGTGAACGGCCTGATTCGCCAACTCGGTAGCGGCGAGATTATTATGCGGCAAGTTTAACGTGGTGCGGATCGAGTATAGGTTACGGCTCGCCGCGTTAAGTTGCGCGTCGTCCACGACTCCGCGGTTAATTTCGCGCAACTGCGAGTCGCCCTCAGCCCCGTCTTTGAACTCCAGCGGAGTTACGTAAAAGTCCAACTCCGCACAGATATTGGTGAACTGCCGCTGCACGTAGAACCGCACCACCCATCGACCTGGCCGGAGCGGCTTTTTCAAGCTTAGTGGGGTCTCGGTGACCCCAGCCGCTTTGGAGGGAGTCCTGAAGTCGTTGTAATCGGCCACAACGTTCACGGGGTCGATTACGACGACGGTGACAACGAAGTCGTCATCGGATCGGCTCCATCGCGCCACCAGGTGGAGGTCGCTGTTGGGGCCGATCAATCCGCCCCAATCGCGCAGAACCAGCTCCTTGATGTCCCAATTGGTGCCAACAGAGGCACTTTCAAGACGCTTAGATAAGGCGGACGTACGATCCAACATGCGCAAAGTTGGCTGGTGGGAGAGCAGTGCCTGAAGGAGGATATTGGTGGTGAAAATTCAAGTTTCTCTTAAAAACAGTCCGTAAGGTGAAAGGTGGTAGAATCGAAACCAGTCGTTGGCTAGTTAGTTGTGTATGACAAAACAATTTTTGATAATCGCCTAAACTGTTGGAAATACGATTACCATACTTAGCGTACATGGTTACACATTTATGTAGAACACATATAAATTTCCTATTGAAGTGTCAATTTCTATGGAAATTCAATGGAAATCCCCACCAAACCACCCCCCATCGAAATTATAGGGAGTTCCCCTTCACCCACCTGTAGTTGAACCCTTGCTGAGCCATCTATAACTTCTTCACTTTCACCCGCTTTCAGCCAACCAGCATCGAAAGTTACGACGTAGCCAGAAAACTCTTCGTCTTTCTTGTACATCTCAACCTTATGACAGAATAATGGGTATATAAAATGAGGTATTTGCAAAACAAAGTCTATTTTATTTATTAATGATTGTTGTAGCAAAACCACCAAAAACTCTTGCTTTAAATATTCAGTATGCGATCTGCATCTGCAGCCCAGCACATGAGATCACCTGGAAATGCCTTGGATCCACAAAGTGGATTGATATCAATAAAAAGCTTCAGGTCTGTTATTTATTGTTATTTATACAAATCCTTCAATGCGTACTTCCACATAATATAGAAGTGACACATCTACCCATGAAAAGGTTGTAATCTTTCTAATTTAAATATTTAAAGATTTTTTAAAATTCAATATTGCCTCACCTGCAGGACACTTGCGACGTGTAAATCGCAGTTGGGAGGAATTTTCTCATTCACCCTTAACGCTTGGTTCGCTAATTGTTCGTTTAAGTGTGACAGCCCCTGCCTCGCAAACGAAGCGAAGTGGGTGAGATAGGAATCTGGAACTGAATCGGGGCCGTCGAGGTAGTCGTACACGTTCTCCCACAATGAATGTAACCCAGGAGTGCCAGGGGGGTATTCCCCATGTAATTTGAAATCAAGGTGATTCACCTGGGCGAAAATAAATGAGAATATCATGTAACCACCAAGGAAAAAACTCGGTCAACCCGACTGTGGGCATAAAGTAATCTGACGATGCCCATGTGATACTGTCTCCTGCATTTGTACAATAATGAGAATTAAAACCGGAATATTCTCCTTTTTTATTTTTTATTCCTTTTTAAAAAGGATTTTTTTTTCTTTTATATATACTAAAAATATGCGGGTCATAATAGTCAGTGTTAGTTTTGGGGTTGATATTCTTGTCAGAACTGGGTGAGGTTTATTTTTCATACTCTAATTTTAAGTAAATGAGTTTCTTCCTAGATTTTATCCATATCTTCACGTGTTGTTAGTTTTAGATAAAATGTCAACTCGTTAATAAATAGAAAATATGTTATTTATAACTAACCACTTCCTGGTTGATGCTTTCCTCGAACTTTCTAGCGAAGAACACGGGGCGAGAAGTATGGAGTCGAACAAGATCGGCCGGGTAGAAGTCGTTGGGTGAACACCCACACCAATCCACTATGTGCTGGGGGAGAATATATAAATGAATTGGATTCTTTCACTGCTCAGCAAGTGAACCTTTTTACTGTTATCGCATATAAAAAAACCATTAGGTTTTTATTGGGTTTGGGTGCAGCTTTTACTGGTTTGAAGAAATATCGTGTTTTGGCTAAGGAAAGGCAAGTGCCTAACCAACCCTGCCCCAGCCAAAGCAAACCTTTAAACCACCAATCCTGCTTCGAAAAGGATAAGCCAATACGGCAGCCACTATGATTAATATAATTTGTTATATCATTTTTTCCTGTTTATTAATATTAAAGAATAACATACATTGGGAATTGCATAATACAAAAAAAAATTAAAAAAACAAACCAAACAAACCTTGTACTGGCACTTGCAGCCTCTAGCCCTGTTCCAGTTGGTCACGCGAAGGTTGTTGTCAACAAACGACTCACACATATCACTGTTCTGCACCAGAGTATGGAAGAAAGACTCGGCAGGAAGCAGAGTGTATTCGTACCTAAAGGGAGGAGAGGGGTTCGATTGAGTTTGTGTCTTGTACTAGCTTGTATCATTGTAGGTTGGAAGTTAGGGTTTATTCACATGTATTGTAGTAATATCTTATGATTCCAGTTAAATTGGGGAAGCTACATTAGTGTGGGTTTGGTTGGTTGATTTTTGTCCTTGTAAGTTAAAGTACAGGAATCACTAGTATTGTAATACACATTATGCTTATAATCAATTGGAGGTATAACTAGTGTGAAGCTATGCTTTATTAATAGGGATTGTCCGGTTATGTAAGGCTAAATGCGCACAGTCAAGTGTCATACACATTATTACACATGTGGTGTTAAGACAAGGTTGAGTTCCCACTGTAAATTTCTGAAAACTTTACAAAGCATGGGTGAACAAATCAAGGCTACTTTAAACTCTAGGATGCATAAATAATTTATGAAATACATCAAATAACTGTGTTCAACAAATGGAAATGACACTTTTACTAGCAAAATTTATGCGAGAAAAACTGAGCATTATTATTACCATATATATTTAAATGTTTAGAAAGTCATTATCCAATTATTTACTATCATTATCTGATTATTCACAAATGTCTCAGTAGAAAATCAGTATTTTGCATTGGTGAATATAGTTAAAACTATTTAGTTCCACGCAGTACTTCTGTAGTGGATTATATATGGTGATATTTCACACACGCCAGATGTTTATAAATATTTAGCAAACATGAAGATCATATCTGTTAAGAATCTGAAACAAGATGTTGCTTAGTAGGTCAATTGGAATCTATCTGCCCAAATCTGGTTCTACGAGTAACCCTACTTATGCCCTGGGCATACTTTTAACAATAACATTTGCTGTGCCGTTTAGCATTTCTAATTGATGAACAGGCGTGAAATTGAATTTAACCTGCAAAATAGGGAAGCATTTATTGACAATTGTTGAATTTTTTAACAGCATAATCATTCAGTATCCTAACCGCAGAATGCATTCATCTATGTTGAATAATTTAATTTTTATAGTTGACATGTTTTATGGGCGGACACTTCCCATTTCTTAACTAAAATTAAAATGTTTTTTTACAACGAAACAAAATCTAAATCAAAAATTCGCAATTAAATTAAATTTAACTCTGATGATCGAATAGGATTTTTACAGTTTATCCCTGTTAATGAAAAAATGTGTGAGAATATAAAATAATTGTAAAATATGTAAATAAACAGCTTTTCTGCTTAAAGCAACTTAAATACAAGCTCTAAGCTAAAAATATTTAATTTTTGATTAGTCCGATGCATTAAATAACTTTCTTGTTGAAGGTTTGGGTAAGTGAATTAAGAATTGAAAATTTTTAAAGACTTTCACAAGGCTGAATAATACAAACACAAATATTACCTGAAGGAGGTAGTAGCAAAATAAAAGTCTCTCAAGTCTCATCTAAAATACTTGGAATATTTCACAAGACTGATCAAACGGCCAAAACTTTTTGTACACATATCAAAGTTTTAGGAAACTATTAAGACTACTGGTTGGTTGACATTAATATTGCACCTTAGGTAAACATCTAGAATACCAAAGATGCTTCTCAGGCATTCCATATTATGTACACAACCTAATACAAAACAGCTACCAAGAATTGACGTCAAAGTCATAAACAAACTTCGCGATCAAACAGGAAAGGCAAGTGGTGACAAACTGTCAGTGTAAAGATAAATCGATATGTCCTTCACTTCTGTTTACTTTCTGGAAGTCGGTTAAGGAATATCAATGCTGTTTCTCAGCAATAGTGGTTTAAAAAATATATTTAATGGCGTTATTATTTATTTCCATCTTACTTGATGCAATTTAATATTAGCATAAACCATAAAGATTGCTTTTGTCCAAATACGCATTTTAAACACCTTGTTTCTTGTGTAAATTATTCATTTAGGGCATTCAGTTATATTTTAACCAGTTTTCCATCCCTATGCATCATGTGTTAAGTTGCCTAGCTAATTTACTCAGTGTTAACAGATGGATTAGAACAATTTATTGCTTTAAGAAAACCACATTACATATCCGGAGTGGATTGTACAGTGGGCGTAGCTTTAATGAATTCTGTGCTCATCCTGCCATGTCTTTGCTTTTATTTTTTAAAAGCATAAACAAGACCGGGGAATACAGTAAAAGGACTTTTAATCTATAGGTGAAAACAATATAGTATAGTATAAGTTTATTATAAATGCAGCTGATATTTATGCAATACTTTATACTACCAAAGGACCAGGGTGCCCAATGTGAAAAGCAAGCTACGTCGGTTAAAGCAATATTCAACTCACACCTAAAAAATCCATTTAATTCCTTAACATCATTCCGTTTTGCCGAGTTCTAATCAGCAACAGCTATTTTGATAAATGACTTCCTTTTTGCAGGCTGCATTACCTTACGGAAATAGGTCGTAACAGGATATTGGATCCTGAGATTGAGGGAGCAAATAATACAAAGCATTCTACATTCCCTATTCAAATTCGTGGATGCATATCTTTGTGTTTACATTTTAACTTAAGCTTACAAAACCATTTACTGTGAATTGAAACACATATTGTAGACCAGTGATTCTCAAACTTTTTAGAGTTGAGACCGACTATTAATTACCACAATTTATGGCGACCCACTTAACAAAGGAACAAACACACCTCTGCAATGTCATGCCACGATTCAAGATTGTGTGGTGTCACAATTATGATAATTTCCCCCTGATTTTTGTATAGGAAATAGCCAGTATAGTTAATTAGAGCTTTCTATAACTTTTCACGACCCACCAAGATTCCTTTGCTGTTGTAGACAGTAATGTCAAAATTTAGTTTTTAGTTTACGAGCATTAGTTTTATCAAATATTTAATGGGATACTAGCTGTGGAAGGCCTATTTAAATCTATGTTTATTAATCAAAATTCATAGAACTAAAAATGTGTTTGTAATTCCAAGATTTTAGTTTTCCAGTTAAACATGAGGGACCTTGTGTCTGCCAAACTTTTACTATCTGCATATTTTAGCATTATGCCAAATGGTTATAAACTAATTTGTCTAAGGGTATTTTACAACTCTATGTGTAGACATGTATTTGATTTGTTCAAATTTTGCTCTCGAATGTTTAAAAATTTATTATCTGGATCTCACACAGCACATCTTTTCAACCTTTCCAGAATAAGACTGGCTACTTTTATGTAGGTACAAGCAAAATATACAAACAACCGAACCATCATACCAGTGTTTGAGCTGAACAAGAAGCTGGTCGTTTCCGAACACGGCGTAGTCACATAACCTTCGATTCAATGCGACCCAATCACTACCACCATTCACAATGATACCTGGAAATGTAAAGGAGCAATGAATAAAAAAGAGCATTTAATAATGAATAAGAGTTTCGAAGTTAAAAGGTTACCTGTCATTTAAATAGTTAAGTATATTTTGTCCAAATCAGACATATTTTGTATTTGGTTTTTCAGAAGATAAACTGGATGTCTTGTTTGTTTGACCACCCAATTTTTTCAATACCAATTTAATTTAAAATTAAATTCGTTCCAATACGGAATGCATGATTATTCTTCTGAATCTTTGTCCAATATTTGTTTAAAAAAGAGGCTAAAAAACCTTAATTTGTAAGATTGGTCATTTGGGTCATTTGGGTATAATTGTGTATGTGGCGTCATTAAACCTTACCTTTTGGCAGCGTCCGTTCACCAAGCCTCCACATGTGTGTGTCACATTCAACAAACACTCTGTTCAGACCCTGAGAGAATGATGGGGTAATAAAGATGTATATATATATAACATATATACATGTGTGCAAATTGTGATTGGAACCACAAGAGTCCGAATAGAAGACTTTAATCATACTAAAAGACCCACAATAATTTAGGATAAGATATTCATGTTTATCCCAGTGAATGGGAAAACCAAGGGGGTTAACACATGGACAATCGTCAGATCACCTCGTGCCCACCGTCGGGTTACCGGAGCTATTGCAGTATGTTGTATTTGTATATGATACCACATTCCTTAAACCCATTAATCAACTGGGTTCATGCAATGTCCGTAAAGTGCCTTACCCAAGAACACAACCGACTAGCTAGCAACTAGTTTCGAATCTGCAACCTTTTGATTAAAAGGCGACACTTAACTGCCAGGCTAACCGGCCGGACTAAATTTAGTTAAGAAAATGAATGGTGGATGCATTTAGGATACAGTTACAACTAGCACTGCCCGTGTCCGATATAAAAAAGTTAATAACAGAAGCACAGCCTACCTGCTTCCTTATAAACTTATCATCTTCTCTTCCGTGGGATTTCATAAAATTCTTGTCGCGATATTTTGTTAGATATTGCACCTGAATATGGTAATTGGATTGATGGAAATGAAACAGAATGTAGATCAATGCAGTAGGTGCAGTATTGCATATTTCACTGAAGGTGAATCCAATTGCAATTTGACCGGTGCGATGGTTTGCGCATAATAATCAAACCAACTAATTTATCAAAGTAGATTGAGAGCGTTTTTTACCTTGCAATTTGTGATCAGTGGCATTTGGCATTTGTCTGACTATGAGAACATCAAGCTTTGTTCTTTTGAGGGTATTTAATTTAGGAAAAAAATAGTTCAAAACTTTTTGTCAACATTTTTGAGTTGTTAATATTTTCAGGGTACCTTGTTATTTGAAATGCTGAAGTAAAAGAGGCAGACAAAATATTTATATAAGTTGAATGGCTTTGGATTTAAGAAGTTCTAGTACAATTATGGACCCGCTTTTTCTCAATAACAGAATTCACATTTAAGTGTCAATTCAATCCCACTTATCTATTGTTGGTTTTGTCTTTTATTTGGAGTTTGTCATCCATCGTTGTGTACTAGATAGACTCATTATTCGTCACAATGCCATGCAATTGACCACAATGGCTCATAATTACATCACAATGGACGATTGTCGTATGAATTAGAGGTTAAAATAACACTTAAGAGGATGTGGTAATTCACAAAAACAAGTTGTATTTGTGTGGGGTAATGACCAAACTTAACCATAAACTAAGACTTGGAGAAATGCCTATTAACAATATTGCTTTAAACTTTGTTTAATTTTAATTTAACTTGTAATAACGTATTCAATGAATTTTTTGTGAAAAATTCTATATTTTTAAAATAACAACATATACAATATTCCCAGGAATTTTAAGACCTTTTAAAACATTTTTTTTACAAATAAAAATGAATATTCAGAAGGAATTCTATTTAACATCAAAGGATGGTTACATAAGTGTAAGTAGCACCTAGTAATTGTACACTGCCTCAATGCCTTTTTGCTTATTACCTTTTTATAATTTTAGCCTTTTCTACCGAACATTGGCTGTGTGGTTCACACTTAATTGCTAGTGTGCGTAACCAACACTTCAATCATTTGGTTTGCTGTGGTTACCAAGAAAAAAAGTCCGGATAAGCGTTTGGTAGGTATAAGGCAGTGCTGTAAAAAGAGAGTAGAAGAGCTATGTGGTTCACTTACAACCAAAAATTAAAATCAAAAGTTTTTTCTAAATTTTTTAAAAATAAATCTTCAAAATGACAGAAAAATGCAATATTTCAAAATTTGCATACGTGGGATTTCCACAAAAAAATTTTTTTAAACAAATTGTTATTATTACACGATGTGGAAAAAAGGATGTTGCTATGCTGAGATTGTTTTTCAACACTGATATAAGGTATAATGCAACACTAACGTGATCTGTCAACACTGGTGTTTCTGTCAATTTACGATTCTTATCTTTTTAAATCGTTTTAGCGTAATGTAGTTATAGAAAATATAGAAATGAATATTTTACAATAATTCTATAAATTGTATTCTTCTCTACTTTATTCATACCGTTTAATCATTAAATATATGTCCATTTTTTTGATCCATACATTTAATTAAAAGTAACAAAAAATAAATATTTTATTCTATAATAAAGTAATCTACTTTTCCACTTTACACAATATTTTGTGATTGGTTATTTCAAATATTGATCCTTTTTACTGTTATTTAACAAACAGCTTGGAATTCGGGGGCTGCCTGAAAATCTACCCAACTTTCTCCCAACTTACCAGTTTTTCATCTTTTTCAATGGGAAAATCGAGAGCGCTTAAATTGATGAAGAAATCCCAGTCCTTCCATATTTTCAAGACATCGCTTATCGCTCGTAGTAAAGTCCGGAGCAAGCTAGATCCGCCCCAAATGGTAGCCATTCTCCACGGAGCAACTTTAATGTTGGGGTACTGCTCCGTTTCTTTTATTATTTCTCTGGATTATTGTAAAATATTTAATTACTATCAAAATTTAAATTATCCAGAAAAACAGAAATATTCTGATATTGTATATAAATTAAAATAAACCTATTAAAAAAATTAAAAAATAAGTTAAAACATTTTTATTATAAAAACAATGAAAATAAAAAATTTTCCAACAAATTTGATAAATTCTATGGTAAAAACTAACTAACAATAAAAATAAACACTAAAAAAATTGTTTTTACTATATTGTAAAACGGATCAAACCAACTGACCTTAATAAATAATCCGACCTTTTGTCAACATGGATATAATAATAATGATTTCTATGGTAGATGACTTTAAGCAAACGTCGCAATTGGCGCACCGCTCTTCCATGCACCACCAGCATGTAGCAGATACGAACGGGGCGCAAATCAGGGTCGAACGTGGCTGGCATCGGGGCGTCAAACTTGAATTTATTCTCATGTGGACATGTCCTTTGTGGTGCAATAAAGCAGTGAATATAATTAAATAGAACTTCAGTTGTGTTAACATCCAAAACATTTTCCATTTCCTACAAATTTGTTTTTCACGATAAAGGTCTTGGTAATATTTTTAACTTATGTTGACAGTGCTAGATTGTCTATAAAGAATGAGATTAAATTGTATAAAACATAGTTAAATAAAAACAAATAAATATTTTAAAAGGAAAAGGTCTCAATCCCATACCCAAATATGCCTATGCAACTTGGTAACGGATACACAAAACTACCTTTTTTCAAATATTGATACAATATTAATTAAGGTTTTTAAACTAAAGTCCAACCTTGGCATGGACTCCGGGAAAAGAGTGTTATCTTGCATCTTACAGGCTGTGTCGGCTATTTGTTGTTTACAAGCATCACTGGTCGCTCGGGATAAGGCTGACAATGAGTCTTTTAATGTAATTTCACATCTGCAAACATATTATTTTAATGTATTATTGAAAGCATGCTTAAATGTGAACTTGTTCTGATTGTATGTGGTACTGGTGCAAAACTTAAATAAGTTGTTTAAAAAGAACAAATGTTTCATTAAAAACAGGATTTTTCGATATTACTAGGGGTGTTGTACTGCAATTTACAGTGAAAAAGTAAAATTTACATGCTTGGCACGACCAACTTCACAGTTGACACACTGAATGCCAGAGTAATGGTAATACATCATGGCATCTATCGAGCCAGCAGAAGACTAGTTATAATAAAGCAGATATAAACATGCCTTTACATTTACAAATAAATAAAAGCAGGAAATTGTGTCGGATTCTAATAGAGTAGGCAGTCCATTATACATCCACAAATACAGCAAAATGTACAATTTTATCTACATTGTTATGCAACTTTATCTGCACTCTTGCGAGGTAAAGTGTATTTCTTGCATTTAGTTTTTCGCAATAAGTAAATTCGCTAGCGATATTGCACAACACAAAAGGGAGTCTAAAACTTCATTCTGGGATATATTTCTCTACATGTAAAAAGTATAAAAACATAACGCAGTTAGTTAAAGAAAATTAAAATGGAGAATAAAAAAATCTTGACTGCGTTCCATGTGTGCAAAATTGTGTATTTCGTGTCTAAAAAGCAGTATATTTGTAATCTAACAGATTAGGAATGATAATCTTTCAAACAAATGTTTAAAGCCAAACATATACTTCGGCTGATATTTCACAATTGAAGGAATTTTCGTTTCAGCTTCAAATTGAATTTCTTCAAAATTGTGAGGATTTAATTTGTTTGGCAGTTTTTCCATTTTTGCAACTTTCTGTAAGAAAGAAACAGGACGTTAAAGTCTTTTCCATCACTGCTTAATTTACGCATGTATTTACACACAAATTGATTTACAAGGAATTTACACACAAATTGATTACCCGTTTTTAAATTATTATAGTGGGAAATGAAAACAAATGGTTTAACCTATTAACTGTCTGCTAATTTAGAGCAAGTATTGTTACAATTTTTTTAAGTGATTTGTTTTGTGTGCTGCATGCGTACACCGATATCATGTTAACCATTCTTTGGTCGATTGACATAAAATCAAGCAAATTCAAGGTTTGAGTATAAACAGTTAAACA